>JAYXIM010054107.1:0-77189 GCA_037575425.1 Anastrepha fraterculus
GTTAATACACGAGCCAATTTAATTGGTTTTCCAATTTTCATATTTTCATTGACAACTATTTATTTATTAATCACTTCAAATATGAATAGTATAAATACGTTTATGAATGCATGTTTGAATGATATGTAATCTGGTTGCTGTGTAAATTTTTGATAGCTGACAAAATCAATTATCTGTAATTTTAACTTTTGTCGACGTTCCCGCATTGACGAATTCACAAGTTTATCTTATAAATGTATAATTTATGAATGTATAAGTAAGTACGAACATTAGCTCGGCTCAGTCTTCGTCAGAAAAAAAATTTAAATCTTGTAACTTAACGTACTAATAAATTTTGTTTCTTTCCTTCCCTGCCAGGGTTTTTGGCATGGCAATTTTTTCTGTGTCGAGAGCAGCTTGCAAGCTCTCAGTGCCTCTCAAGTACAGCCATGAGTTGAAGAGAGCGCATAAGGGCCATTCACATAAATAGTTTATCATCCTAAGCTAGAATATTTTCTTCTTCTTTTTAATAAAACCATGGAAAGTAAGAACTCACCCGCCTCCCCTAAGGATTTCAAGCTAATCAGTCTTTCATCCTTCTTACCGAAGACCTACGAAATGCTGATTGACTTGCGCATAAGGAATGAAATTCCTCGGGAGCATTTGTCGCTCATCCAGGGCGGTTACTGTAAAGGCAGATTAGTAGAATTTTCCCTGCAAACGATTTTTAAAGATATAGAGAAGTCCCTGTATCAAAAAGAGATCGCGGATAAACTGTGGTGTGAGAGCGACTTTACTCGTATCAGATTTTTCAGCAACTTTATCACAGAATGCTTCGGACAGAAGCGGTGTGGTAGAGAGGACCAGCGTCTCTCTCCGTCAGCAGGTTACTAGTGGCTCTCCGCAAGGCGGTGTTCTTTCACAATTATTCTGGATTGTCGACGTTAATGACTTACTGTAAAAGCTGGTGATGCTTATTGTTAAAGCAAAGTTTTTGGATACTCTGTATGAATTGAAGCGGGATTACCTAGACACAAACAGGTCGAACTGCGGGCCTATCAGTGAATCCTCTCAAAGTAAAAGTCGTCCTATTCACGAGGAGATAAAAATACATACTTCGAGCTTAGTATTCCACAGCAGGGTGTGTCTCGCTGCTGGTGTTTGATAAAGTGAAGTATCTGAAACTAATCTTTGACAGAACACTAACCTGGAATATTGAGGAGAGAATTCGTAAGAGTAGCCTTATATAACTCAAAGGCGTCATTGGCAAAAGGTGAGCCCTCTGGTCTAGAGTTACATTCTTGCCATATTGTGACATTATAAAGACAAGTCTGTTGATTGGAGTCCTCATCTGGTTATACTCGCTGTAGTGGGCGACGTCACTTAAGAAGCTAGAGGGATTCCAAAAATGTGGTACTTCCGACCACTCCTACTTTAGCGCTTAAAGCAATGCAGAAAGCAATACCCATGGTCGTTGCAAGCAAGACAACGGCAGCACGCAAGACAACGGCTGCACAATCAGATTGTAAGGCCGTTTGGACCTAAGCTACGGACGCTCCAATATCCTTGGGAAATTTGAATTAATCCCGGTGTTAACTGATTATTGCACACCCTCGCTGGGTTCGGACATTCTCCGTCCATATTCTCTGAAGTGAAGAGGGGAATGTAGAATTTGGAGACAGTGCTAGGTGAGTCTGTACAAGGAAGGCTCCGAGTTAACCGAAAATTTGGTGGACGAGTATTCTGCTGAAAGTTTCCTATCGAGCTCACTTTCAGGTTGCCGGACGGCTATAATGCGTTCCAAGAGGAGGTAGTCACAATCAGAGTAGCGTTACTGTTCTCCGAGTAGTAAACATTTACTCCAATATCCTTGAACTCGTCTTTGTAAGTTTGAAACTAGTTGGGAAATGTCAAACTTTCTTCTTGATTACATCCAAGTGCTTCGCTATTGGGCTTATTTGGATACATCTTCTTCCCTTCACGGCTGTAGAAACCACTGAATACTGAACTCGGTTACTTAACGCCAACCAACGTGTCCTCACTAAGGGTGAGTAGATTAATTGCCGTAAAGAGATTCCTGGGTGTCTCGCAAGTTTGATAGTTTACCCAAGGAATTCATTTGTGCGCGGTTATCTAAAGACTACTGCATATACATGCAAAATAACAGGCTCTGGTCACAGAGCCATTGCAACACGTTGTGTAGCAAAAAAGCTAGATAGACAGGGGACCTGCGAGGTTGGCTTCGCATCGACTCAGTGAACGCTAGGCAAGTACACAAAATTGTTAAGTGACGAGATCCTTTATCAAGTGGGGATCAAAGCGACAGTGGGAGCTGCGAACGTCTCAGTTCTCGAATTTTGTGTGTTTCCTCACCGGATATTGTCCGCGAGGTATGCATGCTGTGATACTTGGCATTGCTTCAAGTCATCTGAGCCCTTTTCCGTAACTGTCTTGCTCCCTTTAGGCTAAATTTAGTCATCTTGGATTTCGCTTCTTTGCTACGCTTGCTGGTAGAACATGCCTAGACGTCAGATCCGGCTTACCTTGAGAACCTGTGGTCTGCAAAACTAGCGAAATCCTTCTTGCCTCGGATGGATAGGGGGTGATCGAGAGCTCTTCTGAGGCTAACAAAACCTATCGAATTTGGTACGTATCCTTACCGAACATTATCCGTTAGCTGTCTATGCGGTGAAACTTGGGATTGCTTCAAGTCCTTTCTGCGGATGCTGTCTGGAGAGTTAGGTGGTAGTTATTATCCCAGCACCTTCTTCATAGATGCAGTCTGAGAGCTGTCCTGCTCTCGTCGGACAAAGGTTTAAATGTCACACATCTGGCGAAATCCATCAGTAGCTGGAAACGGTTAATTCGATACGAACGTAAATCGCCACTGTTGGTCGTCGTCCTCCAATACCAAAACCGCTAATTCCTTCTTTGCACCTGCCTAGGTCCTTTCCTTTTCCTTTCCCTCCCCTCCCACTGTATTGTATCACAACGGACGAATTTTGAATATTTGTCACAGTGGGCCCCTCGCACGAGCAGCCATTTATCCGAACCTAACCTAAAATTGTCATGTAATTTCAATAGGCAATATCTTAGAGGCTATCAAAGATTTTTTCTATACATTAAATGGGTTTTAAAGTGTAAAGAATTTCTCTTTACGATACTGTTATGATCTTAATTAAAAAACGAAAAAAAATTTACCTCATGGTGTTACATAACCTCAAATATAGGGAAGAATCGCGTTTTTTTTTTGCTCTTTTATGTGGAATTCGAAGCATTCGAAGCATCCCTGCTGGGTATAAAGTTTTGGACTCAGTATTTTAAGAACCTTCGGAAAATTCAAGTCTGCTTCTTGGTTCCGAAAACTAATCAAATTTTGCCGGCTCTCAATAGATATATTTTGGTCCCTCTCTGCACATCAGCACCCTAATGTTCATATGTAGAGGAGGACATGCATATTTGAAAGCCTTTTAAATTATTAAGAAATCGCAGTTTTAAATTCCAGCCCTTCTACGTTTCCTCGCAGCAAATTAACACGAATTTCTCACGCAATTTTAAAAACAAAAGATTTCCCCATAAAATTGTATGTATGTATGTATGTGCGCCTGTATTTGTGTTGTTATTAATTTACGCTTCTTCGGCTTCGACTTCTTCTATGGACATGTGGAGCGCTGCACAAGCCAATAGTTGTCAAAATAATGACACGCAACTGTGTATGTATGTATGTGTATATGTACTCATCCATATGTAAGTATGTGTAAGCTGTATTTAAATTCACAAAACTCGAAGAACAATTGAAAAGTTTTTTGAATTCCAAAGAAATTAAATGCTTCAGCATTAAATAATTTAAATGTGAAAATGTCCGTTGGGACAGCAAACAAATGTCATTGTAAAATGATGATGCCGTTATTGTTGTTGTTGCTGCTGTTGATTTTACTCATTATTGTAGGCATTGTTGTGCGAGTATTGGAATGACTGTGGCTCGACGCTGTTCATGTTGTTGTTGTTATGCCTGTTGCCGCTGCTGCTGCTGCCGCTGCTCCGCTTCTCGTTATTCGTTTAGTTGCTGTTATTATTATTATTACTCATTATTGCTTCTGTTGTTGTTGCTGTTGTTGTCTCACACGCTTTTGTACGAGCAATTTGAAATGTTGACAGTAAATCAAACTGACGCAGGAGCAGCAACATCAAAATCACAAGAAACAATGACGTACTACATAGTATAATGAATACATACATATATACATCCCAGTAAACATTTGACATAAACATATCCAATGTGGACTCTCAACGGAACCCCTATTGGACTACAATCTTTTCAGGAATAAAAATTAATTTTTTTGTGTTCATTGCACTGTGCAACATTTTCATAGCCATTGTCTGGGTAACGGAATAATTTTATACAGGATAAAAGTTCTAGATTATACAGAAAATTTTCAAAGCCCTTTTCATCCTGGTGTGAAATACATCCAGTAAATGTCTTTGGCTGGTAAATGTCTGGCTCAAATAGAATTAGAGAGGAGATCATCATTAATTCTACGCCATTAATAAAAATGGAACATACACGCTTAAACAATGCATTGAAATTATTAAATTTCACTATAAAAATGATGAAAACTTGGCAGAGACGATTCGTGACCTTGTCGGACCGCAATACAGAAATTAGTGAAAAAACTCGAGCTGTTCGGACAAGTTAGTGATGTGAAGAATAAATAAAACCCGTGCATGTCGCTCAAGAATAGTCGAAAATATTGCTGTTGTAGCCGAAAGTGTTAAAGAAAACCGAGGTTTGTCCATTTCTGGTCGTTCTTTGGACTTAGGCATTCCACAAACGGCATTACACCGTATTTTGCATTCAGATTTGGGTCTTAAGGTTTATAAAGTCCAGTTAACACAAGAACTCAAGCCGGCCGATTATCAACAACGTCGTGTCTTTGCTGATTTGGTCGTTGAAATGCATGAAAATGATCCGGAATTCCATCGAAAAATCATCTTGAGTGCTGAGGCCCATTTTCTCCTCGGTGGCCTCGTCAACAAGCCAAAATGTCGGATCTGGGGCTCAGAAAGTCCAAGAGTTATTGTTGAAAAGCCTCTCTATCCTCAACGTGTGACTTTTTGGTGCGATTGCTGGTCTGGCGAAGTAATTGGACCTTACTTTTTCGAAAATGAACCTAGAGCAACAGTTACGGTGAATGGATTGCGCTATCGAGAGATGATTAAAAAATTTTTTATGGCCGGGCATCGTTTATTTTCAAAAAGACGGCACTGCGCGCCACACAAACAACGAAACCATTGATCTTTTACGGGAATAACACCTCTTATTGGAAAACCCTTAAGTTGCGTAAGCTTTGCCTGCGTTATTTGGTTCCATGTCACCATCAACACCTTCTTTATCGATTTTGCTTGAGTTGCTACACGAGGGCGGTTCAAAAAGTACCCGTGTTTGATGGCAGAAGGCGTTCCTGAAAGATGTTGGTGTTAGCATCGTATACTGGCATCTATAAAACGACGGCAAAACAAATTTCAGACTGATAGATTGGTTAGTTTGGATTTGGCAGCTATTCGAGTAAGACGCGTTACGAGATTTTCGCTAAGATGGAAAAAGATCAGGATCGTTCGGTAATTCGCTTTTTGTTTTTGCATGGAAAAAAATGTGAGAAGATAAAACCTAGAAGATACATAGATGCTGTTTACAGGAGCGCTTCGCCATCCACGACCACAGTTAGATATTAAAAAAAAAAAATAAATAATTGGCGCGTACACTTCTATTAGGTGTTTGGCCGAGCTCCTCCTCCTATTTGTGGTGTGCGTGTTGATGTTGTTCCACAAATGGAGGGACCTACAGTTTCAAGCCGACTCCGAACGGCAGATATTTTTATGAGGAGCTTTTTCATGGCAGAAATACACTCGGAGGTTTGCCATTGTCTGCCGAGGGGCGACCGCTATTAGAAAAATGTTTTTATTAATTTTGCTTTCACCGAGATTCGAACCAACGAACTCTCTGTGAATTCCGAATGGTAATCACGCACCTACCCATTCGGCTACGGCGGCCGTTAGATATTGGTTCAATGAATTTAAACGTAGGCGAACTTGCGTTTCTGATGAAGAGCAACCAGGATGCCTGGCAGACGTGGTTACCGAGGAAATCATTCTAAAAGTCCAAGAAAGGGGCCATAGGTGTATCGACCGGAATGTCAGCTAATATTTTCCATGATAAGTTGGCGATGAAAAAATTGGGTGCCGTGATTGCTCACGGTGGAGACAGTACTTGGGGCAATTTAAGCGAGATTCGAAGTAATTTTTTGCGTCGAGTTGTCACCGTTGATGAAACCTGGATTCGTCATTACACATCAGTAAATAAGCAACAATCAAACAATGGATTTCTCCCCCTGAATCCGCTCTCAAGAAGCAAAGATCCATCGGCAGGAAAGGCCATGGCGACGATTTTTTGGTATGCGAACGACGCCATCCTCATGTACTTCTTAGAAAAAGGAAAAACTATCACTGGACAACACTACAGTGAGTTATTGGACCGCTTTCACAAAAAATGTAAGGAAACACGGCCGCATTTGGCGAAAAGGAAGGTTCTGTTTCACCACGATAAGGCACTAGCACATTCATCTGGAGTTGTCCCCACCAAACTGCATGAATTGCGTTATGAATTGCTGCCGTACCCCCGTATTCACTCGATTTGGCTCCCTGCGACTTTTGCTTGTTCGCTAACATGAAGAAGTGGCTCGCGGGAAAAAAATTTAGTTCAAACGAGGAAGTCATTGCCGAGACAGCGGCGTACTTTGGAGAGTTCGACAAATCGTATTTTTTGGAGGGGTTAAAAAATAGACGGAGCGTTGAGGGAAATGTATATTTCTATAAGGGGGCTGTATTGAAAAAACAATTTAAAAAATGGTGCCTTCATTTCTATCACGGGTATTTATTAAACCTCCCTTGTACTTCGTAGAATTTTTCTCCCTAAAAACTCCCTAACATGTTCTATTGGATTTAAATTCGGACTCGGCGGCGGTGTATTTAGTTTCCTGGGTGCGTACTATAAGAGCCATCTTAGTCTTGTTGAAATACCCAACCTTGCCGAAGACCCAAGCATTCTACTGATGGCTTCAAATTTTGTCCCAACATGGTTATATATATATATCTTTCCAACGTCGGAAGAAACTACAGCTCTCCAACAGCCGTTCTTGACAGGAAGTATCGAATTTTTCATTTCCAAATTCGCCTTTCTTCTCCTCCATATTTTATTCCGGCCAGCCCTGCCAAATATACTGAACTTCGACTCGATTCCTGGACACTGCGGTGCTTCAGGAAACGAGTTGGCTAATAAACTGCTTAATGAAGGCTCTGCAAACATACCACTGGGCCTTGAACCCCTCCTAGGGGTCAATTCTGAATCTTTTTAACTATGGATTGACTTCATGAGGTCTGCCCATAGAAGACGTTGGCCTGAGTTGGACTCCTGCTGAATACCCCAGTGGGAAAGAACCAAACAAGAAAATAGCGATTTTCTCCTAAAACTTAGTAGAAAGGACCTGATAGTATCATACTTGTAGGTGTAATCACAGGACACAACGACTGTGGTCAGCAAATAGCTACCATGGGAATTATTGGACTCAAAATGAGGACACTGCAAAACATTTTCTCTGTAGCTGCCCGGCATTCTCTAGAATCAAGCTTAGGCTGTTGAGGTGCGATGTTCTGAGCATGGATAGAGTTCATACTCTTCCTCTTTCGGATCTCTTAAGTTTATCAATGAATCCAAGAGATTCGCGGAAGAGTGACTTAAACCAATTTCTTCGTCTTACCATCCATACTGTATCTATCCTGTCTCTCTATTCCTTCCACTGTAATCTATCCGGGTGTTGTTCAATGGTCTTCCTGACTGAGTGCGTGGACTTGTCCAACCCTCCATAAATGTAATCTAATCTAATCTATGTGCCCGTGCAAACTCAAGCCGAAGGGGACGGTTTTTTCTGAAATCAGAGGCTTTTCACGTGGTGGCCTGCTAAAATATCCGCTTTATTGAGACATATCTTAATGGTTCTTGGTCGATTTCCGTTAAAAGGGAGCTTACCTTCTGCTCAAATATGAACGAGACGGTATCAATAAATCGGTTGAAAACTTGCCTCATGAACGTCGTCCAGCAACATCAGTAAACGACGAAAACATCGGAAAAGTAAAGGAAATTGTGCTTGAAAATCGCACAAATCGCAAAATCGGTTAACGCTGAATATTATTTAGACGTTTTAAAGCGTTTGCGCGAGAACATTCGTCTTAAAAGGAAGGAATTGTGGGACAATAGGGACAATAGGACATATCACGCTGAAATTTGCCATGTCATCCGCGGACTGTTTTATTGATACCGTCTCGTTCATATTTGAGTAGAAGGTACATCTCTTCCGCACATCGCATTTTATTTTCATACAAACATCAACAATTTTTTCAATTATTATTTACCTGTTGGGAAATAAGGAAATATGCTGCTGTATGTAGACTTGGGTCCTTCACTGGGTATTTCTGTCAAAATGTTCGTTTATTTGCATGCCCATCAGCTCTTCCAAGACCCTTGGCAACGACGAATGTATATTTATTGGATGAAAAAGTAAGTTTGGCAATTTTCCAGATTTTATTTATTTATTTTTTTTTTAATGGTGAAGTTCAAAGAATGTGTCAATGCACTGGATTTTATTGAAAAACACCCTTAAACCGCCACTAAGAGCTCTAAATTTCTCAAAGATTTGAAGTCAAATGAAAAATAACTCTAGATATAAATTTTAATATATTTTACTATAAAATTTGGCACCGTTTGAGATCGCAGTTAGATACCCACTTGCCAGCTATGAATTCTCTAGGCCTTCATATCAAATGAGGAAATCCCTAAAGCACTATAATTTCTCCAAAATCTGAGATTAATGGGATTTTTAAACTAAAAATCAAATCTTTGTTGATGTTTGTTGGGATATAAGCGCGCTCGACTTTTACAATATTGATGACTGACAGCGGGACATATAGTTTGCCAACAGCAACAACAACAAAGCAAATTTTCAACTCGCTCGCATGCAATTCGACACTACTTTTTATTCCTATTTAGTTTAGTTTTTGTTATTGTTTTTGGTTTTTTGTGGCTTGGCTCTTCGCTTCTACAGGCGATATTTTCGCAGCACAAGAGTATTTAAGAAAATGTGTATTATTAAATTTTAATGAGTGTAATTCAAAACGTTAATGATACTCTAAGTGAAAACAATAAAAACAAAAACAAAACTTTAACACAAAAACGAACAAAGGCATCTGATGGCAATGACAGCCCAGGAAAACAACAATAGCAATGCATTAAAACAAACAGAAAGAGGACAACAACAAAGGAGCCAATACAAAGCATTACTGAAAGGGGGAAAAGAAGACAACAAATTTTACATATCTACACGCATACATACTTAAATAAATAATATAAACCCTGTAGTCAAATGTACTAGTTGTAAACTAACTAGCAACTAGGATGTGTCACAGATTCAACTAGTCAGGCAAATGACTTTTTTTCACACAGGCAACTGGTACATTTTATTCTACATGGCGATATCTTATGGGATGACAATTGTCGCATTTCTATCAGAAATATACTAGTCGCATACTAGTTCAAAATAGACGAAAAAAGGACCAGTTCAATTATGTGCCAAAACTATTAATTTGAGAATAAAAAAAGAAATCAATTCATGAATATGCAATAAAAACATTTTTTTTATTGAGAAAGTTGTACTTGTAGTTAAAATTTAATTATAACAAATATCTAAGCTGTGGCTGCGGTGGCCTTAAGCTAGGCGTTTTAAGTATACTTTAAAATAAAGTTTACTTTAAAGTAAAGTATACTTTAAAATATTAAAAATTTTTTCAGTTAGTTGAAACATTCATCGCGCCCAAAAGTTGGAAATAAATCGTGAAAATTTTCCTGCGATGATTTATTACGATTTTCGGCGAAGATTCGACGATCGAGACAAGAGTACCTTAACCAACTTATAGGTAGGTAGGTAGGTAGGTAAGATGGCAAGAGTACCACAGGTACGCTACAAGTAGCACTTACGTGCCGTTTTGATACCATAAAGTGGACCACTACCTGTGAAAGGATTAAGGGAGGAGATACAACCGTCTACAGCCATCCAGTGCTGTTGATGTAGCGGAGGAGAGAAAAGGGATCTAGGCTGGAGAATTTCATCAAGTCATCCCCAAAGGGGACGCCGAGGAGTCTCAAGCGCCTAGCCGCCAAAGCCGGACATCTGCAGAGAAAGTGTTCCACAGTCTCTTTCTCTGTAGGATCCCCACAGCTTCTGCAATGGGGGTTGTACGGAATTCCAAGCTTCTCCGCGTGAGTGCCGGTGATCCAGTGGCCAGTGATCACCGCAATGAGTTTGGAAATTGAATGGCGGGGGATCCCATCACCTTAAACGTTCTGTTTATATCGTATTGAGGCCATAGTGGTTTTGAAATGCCACACGATGAGACAGACCTCCATCTGTATTGCGCTTTTCTTAGAAAGAAGTTGTGTAGTTTCCCTTTAACGACGGCCAAGGGGATTAACCAACTTATAGTACTTCGACTTTTGGCAGTGAAGCACCAGACTTTCCCATTGTGAAACGGTGGTACATTGAGTTCTAGCATGGCTGTCGATTTTTATAGGACGAATTACGTGAAGACCGTCCAAAGCGGCTGTTGAGGCAGAAACAATCGATGCCGATGATCGATCGATCGATGATAACGCCAGATCGTCGGATGGTATACCCTGAGATAGAGGCATCCTTGGACATTATTGAGACCAGCATATGTTCAACCTTGCAGAAACATTTGGCCGTCAGATTTGGGCTCAAGGCATCCATCATTTAATTTGACAACCTAATTATTTCTTTTTGTTTACCAATATCTTAAAATAAAATGCGAGGTCTATGTTTTTCAACGTCCGAAGAAGCTGAAGCTGAAGAAGCTAAACAGCTTTTTTGGGGGGAATCCACTTCTAAATGACTAAAGTGAATTGAAAATTGGTGCAATCGAATGCCGAAGTGTATTGACTACGAAGAAGAATATTTTGAAAAATAATAAAGCCGTTTCAATTTTTATTTTTTCTATGTTTTCATTATTCAGTGCAAAATCTAAAAGGCAACGCTCGCATTTAGCGGACTCAGATTAGCTAATAATATTTTACTTGCATTTTCTAAATATTAATAGAAGGGAAAAATAAATACATAGATATTTAAAAATCTCTATCTCAGAAATTGGTATTCCAGAAATTAAATAAAAACATTTATCATTGCATATTATGAAACATTAAAAATAAAAAAAGGTTTCAAGTACAGACAATTATACATTTTTTATCCTTCTAAATAATACTAAATTAGAAAAAAATTGTAAAATTAGTAAAAAACATTGCATACATTTAATACCCAAAATAAAAGTAAATTAAAACTTGGGGGCCAAACAAAATAGGCATAAATAAATCGTTTTGTAAACGGTGCAAGTTTGGTCTTTTTCGGACTAGTTCGATTTCTGTCACGAAATTCAAGTTGTAAACTAATATTTTTCCTTACTAAACAAATCTATATTTTCACACACATACATTTACATACAAACACACACTTAAAGGATATGTTGATATGAATTTCCGAAATTCATGAGAAATACTTAAATACAAATAATTTTAACACAATCGTCAAAGCGCTTAAAGACACAAGACGTTTAGAAGGGAATTCCTTTGTGTGAAAGCGACGCGAGTAATGGTATTTATGTAGATGTATAAGTAGATAACTTAATTTTTATCTCAAGTGGGTACTTAATACCGTGAAATCACTTAAATGTGGATTTGCGCTGCAATTACTGGCCTAATCAGTTGCACAGTATGAATTTATGGAGCATTTTTTTCTCCTTCTCTCAACCTCTTAACGAACTGGAGTACACATAGGAGCGAGAAGCAGTCCTATTATCTCCTTAAATATATAATAATGAAACAATAAAAGTAAACCATATTAACCTACATATTTATGACCCTTTGAAACCCACTGAAATTTTTTTTAAATCCAACTTTATTTGTGAAGTCGTTGCAAAGAAACTAATGAAATGAAAAATTCTTCAAAGTAATCTTTTTGAGGTGTATTTTTTTAGTACATACATACCTACAACTTCCCAAACAGGCTTTATCAAAATATGAAATCTCTTGGTATCCTACGCACTGCCATTTTACTCGTGCATGGCATAGTACACACCGCTTGGGTGACTTCCCTGAATCGTGCCTGGCATTGATTCGGCCTGGACATGCTACGAATGAACCAGTTGGATGGGATCTGATTTTAAATATGATTTTGAATAATTCTGAAAAGGTCCGAATTAACCTGTACCATTAGAAGGGCAATTTAATTCGAGAGATCGGGCGAAGAATCGGAAAAGCGGAGTCTTTCAGCGATAACGAGGCCCTTCGCACACATTTTCGGCAACACGGATTAAGTGAAATAGAAAAAGCCGTTGTGCAAGCCTGTGTTGAAAACGAGTCGGAGACAAGCGCGTTTGGACTTCTCTCAAAAAAACGTGCAGGTGGAAACTGAGTGGGATAATATTGTGTTCTCCGGTGAAAAAAAAACAACCGAGATGGCTCAGACTCGTACAGTTGTTATTGGTACGACTTGCGTATATGCCCATATTCGACGGACCCATCTGGCAACCCTGTATCTTTTGACAGAGACGTCAGATCGCTTAATGACATACCGCGTTGGAAGCGTTAGTCCAAGCAGATTTTTACCATGGAACAGTACACGCCACGCGAGCGCTCCCAAATTGTTGAAATTTACATTCCACAAAAGAAGTCAGAAGAAGAAGAAGAAGAAGAAAGAGCGTTATCGCGATATGATAACCACTTTTGTGATGCCAATTATTCGTCGAAAGCGTATGGTTTCAACAAGACGGCGCCCCACCACACACACGAAAACACCAGCCTAGCCCAAGTCCATTTTAATATGAGGTGTTATTTTGATATTCAAAGAAAAAAATGCTATTTTTTATTATAAATGATCGGATGTTTATTCCATTATAAAGAGGAAGATATGCCCCTAATAGTGGAAAATAACATCAGGCAAATGACCACCATGGCCACGCTTACAGGACAATATCCTTTTCATGAAATTTTCCATAACCGAATTGCAAAGTGGTTGCCCTATGTTCTCGATAGCCTCACGAATTCCATCTTTCAGGTCTTGAATCGACCCTGGGCTGTTGGCGTAGACCTTCTCTTTCACGTCGCCCCAAAGAAAAAAATCACCAGGTGTTCAATCACAAGATCTCGGTGGCCAATTGTGATCACCTCTTCGAGAGATAACACGGTCCGGAAACTTTTCGCGTAAAAGATCAATGGTTTCGTTGCTTTTGTGGCACGTAGCGCCGTCTTGTTGAAAATAAACGTTGTCCAGATCAATATCGAATGCGCAATCCATTCACCTGTAACACCTGCTATTGGAAAACCCTATATTTTGACCAGCATACAATAGCGTATTTCCTATTACCATTTCATAGGAGTTACATCAATATAATCAAAAAATCTCTCAAAAACCTTTATGGGTTCTTAGTTCCGCAGTTGATCCGTAAAAATTGAAAAACGCGCGTAATTCGTGAGAAAAAGAATAGCGAAGTGCACAATGTTTTCATTTTGAATGTGAGTCAAAGCCTAACTAAAAAGTCTTCCCTTTTTAGGAAAATGTTCTCATTGCCCTCTTCCTATTGATATACCTATTTCATCAGTATATGAACATCGATAATATAAAATACCTCGTTAGGTCTTTAAGCACCACCCGCTATGGCATCCTCGACGTCGGTCCATAAATTTTTCGCTGCAAATCAGCAAAATGCTCGAACGTGGGAACAGCTGGAATGCGGTAATGACACACCTGCATCGAGAAGGTACTGCGAAAAAAAGATTGACCTCGACATAGTGCAAGAAAGTGAAGCCGCACAGATAGAGTCACAAGAAGACGAGCCTATAGTATAAAAGCTGGCTACAAATATGGTGGACCCAGACGTGGGTGAATAGAATTGGTCCTTTAGGGATGCCGTTCAGGGCCCTCCCGAAGAAATATAGAAAGCAGTTCCGGGAAGTGTGTCTCCCCATAAGGAGAGGAGGGATCGTTTTAGTGGCCACACCACACGACGCAGTAGACGACGGTCGCTGTAAGTGTGAAGGCATTTTGAACCCTACCTCACTCACCAAAAAAACAAAAAACAAAAAGAACAGGATGTGTCTATCTACCATAGATGTCATATGACGGTCTTAGGTTTTAAATTGACCCACATCATCACACGGTGTCATCATCAGATGCGACAGTTTCTGGCACAACAACCATTTTTGGACGGCATTCACGAAATTCAAGGATCGACTGCCACGTTGGAGCTCGTTGTGCCAGCGTCTCACGTTGGTTAAATGTGGGGCTTCAACGCCCAAAGTCGAAGTACTATACGTTGATTAATGCACTCTTGTCTCGATCGTCGAGTCTTCGCCGAAAATCGTAATAAATCACTGCACGAAATTTTCACGATTTAGTTTCATTCTTTGGGTGAGACACATTTTTCAACTCACTGAAAAAGTAACAAATAAATCTTCTAAGTGAAAACGTTGATGTTAGAAAATATCAAACTTTTCGTTGAAAATATCAAATTACAGCTCATCCCACGTAATGTTGCATAGGCGACCCTGTTAAAGGCAATATATGTAAAATCTTAGCGGTCGTTTGGAATGGTGTCGTTTATTTAATACAGTGAGCGTAACTGGGTTATTGAATGAATGAACCTATTTAGGTAGGCGGCCCCTTTTCTTGAGTATAAATTCTTTTAAAATATAATATTTATGTAATTGAATTTGTGTGAGTGTGATTATTCCTAATTCGATCACTCAATAAAATGTAATTTTACTCCGCTTCAAAAGGGATTATTAACGAAGTGTTCTTGTGGATAATTTGTGAATATTTTACATCTTCCCACATCCACCCTCAATTACTCATATGGTTTGTGCTATTTTCACGCTGCCTCACAAATTAGCAGGTTAAGTAATAAAGGAGTAACATAAAATTATATAAATTATAGGCAACCATCACAATCGACTAGGATATACATATGTATTTTGAGTACACGTGGAAATGGTTATTATGACTATTATTTATTAGGTAGATCAAAATAAGAGAGTAAGAAAGGCAACAATCGCCTTGTATGGATGCAAGGGCGCAACTGGCAAAAGATGGGGCCTCTCGCCTAGAGTTGTATTTTGGCTCTATAATACCATAATAAAGCCAATCTGGTTATATGGAGTCGTTATCTGGTGGAACTCACTGGAGGGGACAACATCAGTTAAAAAGCTGGGGAGAGTTCAGAGGTCTGCACTCATTGGAATCAGTGGGACGCTTCGAACTACTCCTACTCTGGCGCTTAATATTATATAATGTTAAATGTGGTACCTATAGACATCGCAGGCAGAATTGCCGACTGAGGGGCTTGGGCTATAAGCTCAACCTCACATATGGGCACTCTAGCATACTCAGAAACTTTGACGGATCGTGGACGGATCAGTGTGTGCCCTAGCTTAGTCGAAGCGGAACTTTCTCCACCCATATTCCACCAAGGGAGGAGTGGATCGGGGGCAACGCTTGGGGACAGGGCCTGGTTAACCTGTTCACGGATGGCTCGAAGCTGGGCGGTAGGGTTGGAGCAGGAGCTCCCCATCAAACTTGAATTCAGGCTACCGGATCACTGCAGTGTGTTCCAAGTAGAGGTCGCCGCAATTAAAGAAGCAGCTGACTGGCTACTTATTTGCGTAATAACGGATAAAAAGGTAAATATTTACTCCGATAGCCAAGCGCCCATTCTTCGAAATAAAGATAATTTGGGTACCTGGTGACAGTGGCATTGCTGGAAACTGCGAAGCCGACCAGCTGGCCCGGACAAGGGAACTGTGAGGTAGTGTGCCCGCGAAAGGAGAGCATCGGGATCCCCTTGACAACCTGCGCTCTACTCCTGGAAGGATGGGCTTTGCACCAACTCAGCGAGCGCTGGGCAAGTACACGAACGTGTAAGGACGCAAAGTCCTTCTGGCCACATGTAGATAGGAGGCGTTCGAGGGATATTCTGAGGATGGCAAAATCTTATCTCTCAAATTTCGTGGGCATCCTCACGGAGCACTGTGCGCGGAGTATACATGCCGTGAGACTCGGAATTACTTCGAGTCCTTTTTGCATCATCTGTATGGAGGACGAGGTGGAATCATCTCAGCACCTGCTCCTTAGCTGCCCAGCTCTCGCGGGACTAAGATTCAAGCATCTTGGTTCTCACTTCTTTTCTGCGCCGGCTGATATAACAGGTCGTGATAACAAAAGTCTGATGAACCTCATCAGCAGCATAAAGAGGCTAACACAACCGCAGACTAGTCACCGTTCTTAGTCCACAAACACTCAACCCTTCCCATCCCTTTCGTCCTTTTTCGCTTACCTCTTTTTCCCCTCTTGCAATGGTATCACAAAGGATGAACCAAACCTCTTTCGTCCACTCTCTGAGCAACCAACCTACCTAACCTAACCTGAATATCGAAATATTGAAATACAAATATATTTTTTTAAGTTGAAAGAATATTCTAAAAAATATAGCTGTCAAGTTACAAGTTCTTCCAACATAAACCTGAATCAAAGCGTCAAAGTGCCGAATGGAAGGCCCCAGACGAGCCACTCGTGAGCCAAAAAATCGCGTTTGGAGAAGTCAAAAATCAAGTCGATGTTCATTTGTTTTTACGATTCCAAGGGAGTTGTCCACAAGGCACGAACCAACGGACCAAACCGTCAATGCAATTTTCCATCTTGGCGTTTTGAAGCGTTTGTTGCATCGTATTCATCGAATTTGCCCCGAATACCGCGAAGGAGGAAGCTGGCGCTTATTCCATGATAATCTCATGATCTCATCGACCCACTCTTGTGACTTTTGACAAGGCTTTTTTGACTAGAATTCGCATTTTAACCATCAATCACTCACCGTATTCGCCTGATATGGCTACCTGTGAGTTCGACCTATTCGGAAAATTGCATTTGGCTATGAGAGGAAAACGTTTTGCGTACGTAGTACATCCTGAAAGACATTCCGGTCAATGACTTGAGAAACTCTTTCGAAAAGTTTTTTGAACGCGCAAAACTGTGCATCGAGGCTAGAGGGGAGTATTTTGAAGAAATAAACTCGAAGTTATCTGAACAAAGCTTCTGCCGTTTTTATTTGAGCTCAGTCGTATTTATTTTGGGCTTCACCTTGTAGATTACGAAGTATGCTGGTCATCTCCGTACATCCAATCCATATAATAATCCCAACATTCCAATCTTTCAAATGACTGCCTAGCATAACAGCCACTCAATCCCCCATTAACATGTTTTCGCAGTCAAATCTAAATCCGATTTAACTGATTCCACTGGTTGGATTTCCGGTATGAAAAATTATTATTCTGTAAAACTATTTGCCGAAATCGGAACAACAACTTTACATTGTCTGCAATTTATGGTTTCCATCCTTCTTTGACTTCACTTCAGTATATTTTGCAGTAGTTCGTTTTCTTCGACTTCAAAAGTGGGCCCCAATTTATTGCTGGAAAATGAGTGCAAAAGTCTCTTAGAGTATTTTTAACACTTGCACATCCACACAAATGTTAATTTATACAGGGTGGCTTATATGCGAGTATTACATGAAATAAATTTAAATATTGCTAGCTTATTAACCGCAAAAAATCTTTACTTTCAGTAAGTATTACATCTGCGCGAAACGAAATGAGCTGCTCTGCGTTTGAAGAATTTCAAAAATAAATTCATTAAATAAAACTTATCGCCGAAATTAGTGATGTGTTGTTTAAACTGCGGGCTTATTGAAAGGAAACTAAGAAGGCGCATTTTCGTTTGTGACTATGGTAGGGCAAACTTGCTGAATCCAGCGATCAGAAAATCTGCATCAGATTGCCGAGAAGCAAATGCATTGGCTCATAATGAGGATATGGTGTAAATTTCGAAGTTCAATTTTTCAAAAGATGCAACCGAAAGTATTATTTCAAGTAAAAAATTTGGAGAAAAAAAAATTTTTTTAACATAATTAAAAAATTAAAATAATTTTGAATTATACTCTATCCGAAAAAATTAGACAACAAAAATGTTTAAAAGCAAGAAAAATAGTTATTCAAACATTCCTTAAAAAGAAGAAAAATATTTCATTAAACATTTTTTTTATCAATATTGCATCAGTATATGGAATACATTTCAAGATTATTAATTTTTTTTTTGTTTTATTAAAAAATTAATTCAAATCCTCAGTTCTTTAGCTGAAGATATTTCACTTCAAAAATCTCTTTAGTAAAATTATCAACCTTGAGTAAATTTCAATAATATATTTTTTTCCATATTAAAAAAAAATAATAATTACTGTTAATTAAAAAAAATTCCAATCCATTTTTGTTTTTTTTTTCAATAAATTAAAAAATTTATGTTAAAAACACCGAAGATATCTCACTAAAAAAATTAACAATTTCCACTTTTTTATTCGTCATAATTCGTTCTTGTTTCAGATATAAATTCTCATTTTGTTCCTTAAATAAGCGTTCTATGTTATAAATTTTAAATGTTTTTTTTTTTAATAAAAAAACGAAAAATTTGTTGTACTACTAAAACAAATCGAAGATTCTTCACAAAAAACACTTAAATCTTAAAAATATTGAAGATACTTCCCTTAGAAAAGTTTCTTCTAAACATCTTCAAAAATTAAAAAAATTCGGTTTAGTGCTAAAACACCAAAGAATTTCCAAAATATTTATTAATTTTTTTTTTTCAAAATTTCAAAAACATTAAAAATTAAAAAAAATAAAAGACCAAAATTATCAGCATTGAATAGATTCAAAAGTATTTATTTCTGTTTTTTTTTTCAAAATTAAAAAAAGCAAAATTTTTCAGTGTGAAAATAAAATTGAAAATTAGTTTTTTTTCTTTCAAAATTTCAATATTCAAAAAAATTCTGCTTAATGTTGACAATTCCGCAGATATTTCACTTCAAATTATTCTATACCAAAATTATCAACATCGAATAAATTTCAATAATAAAAATTTTTTTATGCCAAAATTAAAAAAAAAAAATTAATGTTAAAAATTCCGAAGATATTTTACTGAAAAAAGCTTTACACTAAAATTATCAACATCGAATAAATTTAAGAACATTTTTTTTTTTTTCAAAATTATGAAAGGAAAAAAAATTGTTAATATTAAAAAGAAGCGATGATATTTCACTTTAAAAAACTCTTTACAAAAATAATCAACACTGAGTAAATTTCAAAATTAGTTATTTTTGAATTTTAAAAAAAATAAAAAAAAATTCTGTTTAGTGTTAAAAACACTGAAGATATTTCACTGAAAAAACTCTATACCATAATTATCTATATGGAACAAATTTCGATAATATTTTTTTCCGTTTTTCTTTCAAAATTAAATAATAAAAAGAAACGAAGATATTTTACTTTAAAAACTCTTTACAAAAATTACCAACAACGAATAAATTTCGAAATTATTTATTTAATTTTTGTTTTTCAAATTATAATAAAAAAATTAGTTTTATATTAAAACTTAAAAAAAAGCCATACTAAAATTATCTTATACAAAACAATGTTTTTCTTTCGAAGATACAAAACGTAAAAAATTTTTAACCATTAAAAATAAACAAAGATATTGGGTAGTCGAAAAAGTCTTTTCATATTTTGTCAATAGATGTCGTTGGAATCATCTATCTGCAGTGCTACCAATCACATTGTGTCATATCATATGGAGTTAGAAAGGTGACATTTTAAGCTTCATTTAACCAAAAAAAAATTAAATTCAGAGAAGGTGAAAAAAGCTATAAGTGTTCAAAAATGAGTGAAAATAATGAAGAAATTCGCAATATTTTGAAATTTTTGTATAAAAAAGGGAATAATGCCACGCAAGACACCAATGAAATTTGTGAAGTTTACGGAGACGATGCTGTATCAGTTCGTGTAGCACAACAGTGGTTCGCTCGCTTCCGTTCTGGAAATTTCGATGTGAAAGATGCACCTCGCTCCGGTCGACCTATCGTTGAAAAAGTCGATGAAATGACGGAAAAGATTGACCAGGACCGTCACATAAGCTACCATGACATCGCCAAGGCACTAAACATTCATCAGCAAACGGTTTTGAACCATTTAAAAAGGCTGGTTACCAAAAGAAGCGCAATGTTTGGGTACCACATGAATTGTCTGTGAAAAATTTAATGGACCGAATTAACACCTGCGATTCTTTGCTGAAATGAAATGATATCGAACCATTTCTAAAGCGAATGGTAACAGGAGACGAAAAGTGGATCAAATACGACAATAATGTGCAAAAAAGATCATGGTGCAAGGGTGGTGAAGCTCAACAAATGGTCGCAAAGCCAGGATTGACGCCTCGAAAGGCTATGCTGTATATTTGGTGGAATTGGAAAGGAATCAACTACTTTGAGCTGCTCCAGCCTGCTCGGACGATTGATTCTACACTGTACTGTCAACAACTGATGAGATTGAAGCAAGCAATCGAAAAAAACGGACAGAACTGATCAGCAGAAAGGGCGTCGTCTTCCATCAGGACAACGTTAGGCTCCATCTTTGATGACTCGGCAAAAACTGGGAGAGCTTGGCTGGGAAGTCTTGATGCATCCACCATGTAGCCTTGACCTTGCACCATCGGACTACCATTTATTTCGGTCAATGCAGAACTCCCTTAATGGAGTAAAGTTGGCTTCAAGAGAAGCCTGTGAAAATTACTTGTCGCAGTTTTTCGCCGAGAAACCACAAAAGTTTTACATTGATGGAATAATGTCTCTAGAAGAAAAATGGCAAAAGGTGGTCAACCAAAATGGTACATATTTGGTTTAATAAAGTTCATTATAAATAAAAAAAAAAAATGAGTTGAAGTTTGATTAGAAATACGAAAAGACTTTTTCGACTACCCAATATTTCACTTTAAAAAATGAATGAATATTAAAGTTATTAACTTTTTTCAAAATTTTTTCAAATCAATTCTTCAAGTATACAAGTATATACGAATTTAGAGAACGACGACAGTGTCCGAAATAATTGGTACGATTGAGATAGAATCCCTCATACGGTTTTTCCGAATCTGTTGCTAATTTAATCGCTTCACATTTGGATTCTGCCGTCATCCCAAAAACGCATAATTTATGCCAACCCTCACCCACGCAAACATAAATGAAATTCGGGGTCAGCAACCCCAAAAATATATGATCAAAAAACACCGGAAATGTGTAAATATCTAAAACAAAACAGTGTTACATTTCAGGCAAATTTATGTTATCTCCTTAAAAATATGACCCGTCTGAAGCAACACACATGCCAACGTTTAACCCAGTCCTCCATGCACCCCTGGTGGGATTGCCTTCAGCTCCTTCGACGCTTTCTCTTTGATCTCCTCTATCGACTGAAATCTCCTTCCACGAAGTGGTAACTTCAACTTGGGAAACAAAAAGGAGTCGCACGGAGCCATATCAGGTGAATAAGGTGCTTGCACGATAGTATTTACTTGGTGTTTGGTCAAAAAATCCAGCACAATTTGGGCTCGGTGCGATGGTGCGTTATCATCATGCCAAATCCAAGAATTGTTTGCCCACATTTCCGGCCGTTTGCGACGTACAGCATATCTCAAACGCTTCAAAACGGATAAATAGTGACAGATGTGTGTCTTAAAGTCCTACCAACATAAGAAAAAATATGGACCGGTTCCCACGTGCGCGGTTCGTTTACATTAAACATTCCCGTTACTTTTTGATCACAGGGTATAGCTAGAAAATATGATCGGAGTCGCAGATTGGTGAGGCAATTGCCGTTTGTGCTGTAATTATTTACATAGCCATAAATTACTGAAGGAAAACTGAGATCTATTGCTATTCCGACTATTGGCAGGACCTAAAATATTTTGCCAGTAGTGAATTTCCACAGCTAATTTTTCACATCAAAATACTGTAAATTTCAGCAATTCAGTTTAATTCACTTTTAAAAATAAGCTTGCACGTGAAACACCCTGTATGTATACAAGTACAACTTATATACTTTTTCCTTTTCACTTCATCATTGCCCCTTTGGACTGGTGCGCCTCCTGCGCTGCCAGTTCCGCCTACTTTCTTTCTCTTCATCTTTTTCAATTTCAATATAAAAATAATTTCTTTTTTTTATGTCGCTTATTCTTTCCCTTTCTTTATCTGGCTGCCACTGCTTTTATGGTCACATTGCGTGACAGTAATTACAAAATAAATGCAAACATCTGTGAAAGATCACACAAAGGCGGCCGGAGTCATCATCAGCGTAGCACCAAAGACTTTTTGCCAATGCGTTGCTGACACCACAGCCAATGCAGTCGTCGCAGAGATCGCAAACAAAAGTGTCTCCGGCGGCCCTTGCCGCTGCTGCCGCCTTTCCTGATGTACCGCCGCTGTCAATGAATGTGTGACTATATGTATGTATGAGTGTATGTGTATGTGTGTGTGCGCGCTGGCGTGCAATGGCGCTAATAGAATGAGGCATTTCAGTTGCTGACGATGTTCCTGCTGTTGTTGTTGGTTTTATTTGCGCCTTTAGAGGTGGCAACTAAATAAATTGAATGTTGAATGCAAAAAATTAGATGAAAGTGTAGTTATAAAGGATGTAAAATAGAATTGCATAAAAAGCGAAAAAAAACCGAATAAAATGGAAAAAAATTAGAATGAAATGAAATGAATTGAAAAGGAAAGGAAAGGAAGTGAAAATTGCATGTGCGTTCTGAAACTTCTTTACTTGCGAGTGGATGTGTATGTGTGTGTGCGTGAGTGTGTAAGACCAAATGCTGTGAAGCGGAAAGAAAACTCTGCACGCCTCAAAGGAGGTCGCTAGTCATAATTATAATTTATGGTTTATGAGATGGGCTAACTAAGTTGGTGCGAAAATGAACCAAAAGGAGGGCAGGTGAGATCAAAGAGTAGCTGCGAAAATAAATAAAACAATTTTATGGTGAGGTGAGAGATGCTTAGCTACAAAAATATGCCTACATAAGCGCATTTAATGCACTAAATTTATTTCGAATTTGAATTTGCGCTAAAAATATGCAGTTACGTAAGCTACGAAATGCAATGAGGTGGAATGTGGCGTGCAGTTCGAGCGTTACTTGAACATCAGGCATTTGTAGTGACTTGTATAGACTGCGTTCAATAATTAATAGAACAAGGATTTATTGACAAGTTTTGTCTATTTATTAGCTCCTCATTTACTTTGAATAGTTATTTTATAAGAATATAGGTCACTCTGCTACAGCAACCGCATAAATCCAAATTTCAAACTTTGTGTAAATAAAAAAAAACCTAAAAACATTCTAAAGGGTGGTTAAGTCTTAAGGGCCGGTGTTGATTTTGTATAAAATACAATTTTTTTAAGAAATTATTATCATTTCTCTTTATTATGATAATACTAGCATGGCCCAATTACGTACAAAACAAAATATCGGCCAAATAGCCACCACGACCTCGGCGGCACACCTCCATCCGATGCGTCAAATTTTCGATGACGCTGAGGCATAATTGAGGTTCTATGACGTTAATGTGCCAAATTATCTCATCCTTTAGCTCTTGAATTCTTGCTGGCTTATCGACGAACACCTTTTTTTTTCAAATAATCCCAAAGAAAGAAGTCCAACGGTGTCAAATCACATGATCATGGCGGCCAATTGACATCGCCGCGACGTGAGATTATTCGGCCATCAACATTTTCGCACAAAAGAGCCATTGCTTCATTAGCTGTGTGACAAGTGGCACCATCCTGTTGAAACCATATATCGTCCACATCCATATCTTCCAATTCGGGCCATAAAAAGTTCGTTATCATTTCACGATAGCGAACACTATTCACAGTAACTGCCTGACCGGCCTCATTTTGGAAAAAATACGGCCCAATGATGCCGCCGGCCCATAAACCGCGCCAAACAGTCACTCTTTGTGGGTGCATTGGTTTTTCGGCAATCACTCTTGGATTATCATTTGCCCAAGTGCGGCAATTCTGCTTATTGACGAATCCACTGAGGTGAAAATGTGCCTCATCACTGAAGCACGAAGTGCCCGATATGCATTTTGATTCGAAAGCCCGTTTTCATAATAAGCCGGAATAGAGTTGCTCGATTATGTATCTTTTCATGGTTCAAATTGAGTTAGTCCTAAATTGAAAAATATGGAATGAAATGGAGAAAAAAGCTTGACGTTTAGGTGTGGTTCACATTCAAAATCGGCCTTTGAAATTTAACCACCCTTTAATAAAATTTCACATCTTTCAATCAGAATTTTTGGAAAAATTTCTGATATGTAGCTTTATAGCCCAAAAAATTTTGGCCTATCAAAGTGCAAGTGTGAAGTGGCTGAAAAATCGTGCTGCTTTTTGACAATTTTTTTCTAGCGGTCTTAAGAATTTCAGCGAAGCAGTAAAACCTATTGGAAGTTTTCAAATGCTGCTAAAGACTGGCGAAGCTGCCGACTGCCGAAGTACATAATTCGCGGTCTTTCAGCGATCGTTTTTGCTTTTGCTTCGACTGTAGCCGAAAAATTTTCAAAATCATATATTTAGGCAGAAGTTCGTATTCGACTTATGAGAATTGCTACTGCGCAGCTAAGCAGTAATTTTATGCCTTTTTGACTTTGACTGCAGCTGTTCAATCACTGGAAAAAACCCCCAATAATGGCAGAAAACAAATTGTCAAAAAGCAACATGATTATTCAGCCACTTAAAACTTGCACTCATCAAAATTTAATGGGCTCTTAAAGTGCATCCAAAAATTTTCCTAAAAGTTCTGATTAAAAAGTCTGAAATTTTATTAAAAAATTAATTTTTTTTTTGATTTACTCAGTCATAATACCTTGCTTGTGCCTTCAAGATACTGGGCTCGAGTCTCATTCGCTCGAATCTAAGAACATCTTTCGACTTCCCTATAGTTTCTGAAACTTGGCTGTCGACAAAGTCCAATTTTTTTTGTAAGAATTGAACCTGTCCATCGCCACATATCTCCACCATCATACCGCTAGCCGCTGTTGTAACACATTTACCTCCAGCAGACGATAGTGGATCAGTAGGTGAACTCGGTTTTGTGCTTGCTCCTACATTCTTAGTTTCCGCAGCACTCGTTTCGCTGGATTTGTTGGTATTACTATCAGGTACTTCATAGCTGCAACCTGTTGTCCAAGATTAAATACTTGGTCTTCAGATTTGTTGTCCTTCCTCCGTTTCTTCTTCCTTTTACCAACCGGTGCGCACGCCGTTGCCTCATTTATCAAGCTGACCAGATCCGATGGGTCATCATCAGATCTGTTCCTCTTGACAGCTTCGGCTACAAGAATGGATGAAAACGGTAGAGTCGCAGCTCCAGTTTGAGTCACAGTCGGCATAGCTTCGTTTGCAGTAGCCATAGCTCCCACTTCTCTCGCCGTCTTCTGCTCTTGTCGCTTTCTCGGCCCCTTGAATAGATTTACTCTTGTATCTGGCACATATTCAGTGTCCTTTGGTACACTGGTACTTTCTGAGCACAAACTCGGATTAACCATAGTCCCAAAAGTCGCCGAAACTAGTGCCAAGGCAGGAACCAATTTAGTTTTCTCGGATGCGGTGACATGACGGACAGGGGCTACCAACGTCAGAATCCAATTGCCTCCCGGAATAGACGCTTTCTTTTTAGCCGTTAAAGCAATAGTACTTTTCAGATTTGAATCTGAACTTACCACAATACTTCCGTCCCTCAAAGAAAGCGTCAGAACGTGGAGACGTAAATGAGATGTTCCAGCCTACGCAGGATCAGCTACAAGATTAGCAGGGGTCACCAGCACTTGCATAACTTTCACTGGTTCCACTGAGTCAAACTCATTTTCACTCAGCAACAGGCTCTCGATAGAGCTTCGCATAGAGCCTGCCGAGGATACACCGTCTAATAGGTGTCCATCCTCAACCAGTAGCTTGCTTCCTCCAGCGTCCTGATTCTCAACTCTGGTCATCTTAGTAGCAAATGAGTTTGGGCCTGCACATCCGATGTCCAATCCGCTGGAAAACCAGCGGGAGGGGTACCACTAGTGTGGGTACCCCGTGCAGAAAAGTCCTGGTTTGCTCTCATTCCGTAGCTGAATAGCCCTATTTATGTATACTTTGCAAGGAAGCCAAGGTTAATCGACAATTCACGTCAAGATCCGTAGTGTTCTATTTTAACGCAATAATCTCTCTCTTTGTCGTTTGGCAGCGCGGGATATTACTGAGTTAATGAGCAAAGTCACCTCACGTAGGATTTGATTCTTCACCAGATACTAACAGTCTTGGCTACGATATTCTTTACCGAAGTCTATGCTATCTTGAACGTGACATACTGGATAATTGAGAACAAGTGGCGGGGTAACAGTACTGGAATTTGTAGTGACAGTTAAGCTGCACTGAAAGCCTTTGCTAACCCACGCTGCTCTTCGAAATTAGTCGGCGAATGTAAGACAAAACTGAACAGTGTTGCAAAGCACAACAAAGCTAGTCTAATTTCGGTGCCTGGACATTGTGGTATTACAGGGAACGAGTTAGCTGATTAATTGTCAAATGAAGGCTCTGCAAGTATCCCACTAGACCCTGAACCCTTTCTAGGTGTCAATTCCGCATCGATTCAACTATGGATTGACGACTTCATGAGGTCTACCCATAGAGGATGTTGGTATGGGTTGAATTCGTGCAGAGTATCCAAGTGCTTTGTCAAAGAACCAAACAGAAAAATGGCGCCTTTTCTCCTAAAACTCAGCAGAAAGGAACTGAGAGGGTTGGTGGGTGTAATCACAGGGCACAACACCTGTGGTCAGCATATGGCTGCCATGGTGGTCGTAGATAGCCCGATATGCCCATCTTGTCTTGAGGATGACGACACTGCAGAGAATTTTCTCTGTAGATGTCCTGCGTTTTCCAAGATCAGACTTAGGATATTGGGTTGCGATACACTGAGTATAGACAAAGTTCATACTTTTCCTCTTCCGGATCTCTTAGGATTCATCAATTACTCCAAGAGATTTTGAGTATGCGTAGCTGAAACTAATTTTTCCGTCTTTCCACCCACATTTTATCATTCCTATCTCTATTCTTTCTACTGGGTGTAGAACAATGGTCTCCTGACTGAGTGCTTGGACTTGTCCTACCTCTCCACAAATCTAACCTAATCTAATCCAACAAACTTGACTTGGTAGAGGCTATGTTTCGAAGGAACCTTGTGTAATGCGCTTATCTAAGCCCTGCATTTGATCTCACAAGCAGTCATAGTCATTCCTATGGACAACTCATGCCATGAGGACAAATAACTTAACTCCAAACTGGGGTATGTCATATTAATGTCCAAATAAATCGGATGCTTTAAAGTTTTTTTTTAATTGCACCCATTGCAGTCTATCGAAAGAGAAGAAAGGTGCTTAAAGTGAATGCAACCAAATCTTGTTTTCTTGGCTGACTTAACTCCAGTTGAGCTCACCTTCGTCCTATAGTAAGAAAATTCAGCATTCGTTGTTCAGTCTATGCAGCTGGCCGATATATTAAAGACCTGTAATACGCAAACTTCTTCAGTAAAGCATTCATCAAATATTGCGATCAAAAACTCAAACTGGATATGGAATAATACTCGCATTCCGTAAATTTTTAAAATAAAATATAACAAAAGCGAATGCAACATCGGCAAGGCACTTGAGAAAGTATTTTCGACAAAAGAAATGGAACAGTTCCTCCCTAAATAGCAGCTATTCACGTGCATACATATGTACATCTTCATAGCATGTAATTGCATATGTACATCCACCACACCACTTAAGTACATTATCCCTAAACTATTTGTACTCGAACATAAGGTAGGGCATCGTACAGTATGCGCATATTTCGGTATGCCAAATGTTCTGTTAATTGCTTACATCCGTACGATGTGCATTTTATTTGTTCTTTCAGTAGCGAAATTATACACCTCATTCCTGGAAGACGCACCACTTGAGTGTATCATTTCACGCTGTCTTTGTCGCGCTGGCGCCACATTACTTCACAAATACCAAAAATAAATGCGAACAGGAGCCAGCATTGGGACTATTGACGTCTGAGTAGAATTATGTGGTTTCAAGTTCAAATTGAGGCAGAACCAAAAGGAAAAATAAACATATGTATGTATGTATGTAGCACAAAACACTAAGTAAACAGTTTTAACCTCGGGATTGCCTCACGATTAGTAACTTTAATTTATTCGATAAGGTTTGACTCTGAGGTCATTTCCGTTAACATAAAGAAACTACATTTTATTATAAATTTGGGGTATGCCTTAGGTGGTTAAATGCATTTCTTTAATGGCCCTGAAAAGTTTAATCCGCTCTTGATTTATCTACTAAGGGCGCTGGTTGGCAAGTGAGATTATGCGCTGCATTTCCAGTTTAACATCAGTGTTGTGAGGTCACTACCTGCGAAAAATTACGAAACTTAAGGGGTCCCGGTAGTCTAGAGCTTGAAAATTTAGGGCATTTTCAGGAAACTGTAACTTCTTTTACATATAAAAATGAAAAAAAAAATTTCATAAAAAAAAATTTCATTAAAAAAAATTTTCATTAAAAAAATTTCATTTAAAAAATTTCATTAAAAAACTTTCATTAAAAAAATTTCATTATAAAATATTTCATTAAAAAAACTTTCATTAAAATTTTACAAAATGGCGCGGTTTTGAATTTCACAGTCTAAAAGTCGTTTTTTTTCAGTTTTTTAATAAAAAAACCCCGAAATAATTGAAATAATAATATGATTCTAGTACGGGCGATAGCCACTGATATTGTGAACGACGCATTAAAATTTCTGACGATTCGGTTGAATATGTTGTTGAAAAAGTTGTTTTGAGATAATCGAGTTTCAAGTTTTGAAGGTGGCCGCGTGACGAATCTGACCCTATCTGCTAAAACGGCTGTAGATTCGAAAATAATGGGAATATTTCTCCAAAAATTTGACAGTATATTTTTCGAAATATTGAAAAAACAAAAAATTCATTCTTTTTTAATCTTAGGCCACCGGTACCCCTTAAAGGAAGAAAATTCCTCTACTGGCATTCAGTGCTGTTGACGTAATGGGGAGGAGAAAAGGGATCTAGTCTGAAGAACTTCCTCAGGTTATTCCCAAAAGACACACTAAGGAACTTCAAGCGCCTAAGAACCAAACCCGGACATTTGCAAAGAAAGTGTTCAACAGTATCTTTCTCTGCACGATCCCCACAGCTCCGCAAGAGTTTGTGCGAAAGTCCAAGTTTCTCCGCATGAGTTCCGATCACCCAGTAACGAGTGAACACCGCTATTATTTTGAGTTGCTATCGCATCGTCTTCGGGGGCACGGTGCCGTCACAAATGCTTTCCAATGTTGCCTACTTCTCGCTTTCGTCTTAATTTGGGTCCATGAGAGAGATTCGTTAATTTCATATAATTCTTCATTAAGGGCACGTCGTCAAGCTCTTTTAGGGCGTCCCTTGCGGCGCGATCCTTCTGGGTTCCAGTCCACTGTCATGCTATCATATTTAGGTGTCTTGAAGAGCCTTTCAAAGGTGAGTCTAGAGATAGAGTAGTATATTTCTTGTTTGTGACTATTCAGAGAGTGCAAAATAGAAGCGTGGCCAAACCACCGGTCTTTCCATAGCGCCATACTTTGGAGTCTGAGCGCCGAGGCGGGGTAATTGATTGATCTTGGCTATAGCTTGCATTATGTCGGAGATGGCGTTGAAGTATTGCCTAATTACTAAGAATTTGGTCTGGAATACGCTAACTTTGTGTGGGAGGCGCATTGATTTGGATAGTTGTAGGAATGCAGATTAAAAAAGTGTCCCAAAACCGCAGACCCGGCAGTGCAGATTTCTGCATCAAAATCTCTAGACACTTACTTTCTTATCCAATCTGCTCTAGATGGATATACTACAAAGAAATCTTTTATGAAGTGAAGGCTTGGTGGCAGTTGGTCGGTGGTGGTTCTAGAAAGTATTTGCAGAAAGATCTTGCTGTTGCCATATGTTCCGGTGGTCCAGCTCTCTATTTCTATGATGTGTATTTGGTGTGAAGATCTATTGGTTACAAATGGGCAATTTAGTTAAGTACATCGCTTGGACACGGCATACCGCATCAGTTACTAGAATACAAATACAAGCTGATATTTTTCATAGTTTGGTTTGGTTGTAGCTTGTGCGGATTGCAGACCACAAATCGAGTGACCCATATGTTAGTATAGGCCTCGAAGTTGCAGTGTTAGACCAGATGGAGATTTTTGGTCGGAGAACCCACTTCTTACCTAGCATTCTTTGCCAGGTATATGTCGCTATGTTTGCTTTTTTAGCTCTATCCTCGATATTGAATTTCCAACTGAGTTTGATATCGAGAATTTTAGCTTGACGGAATCGAAGCTTGGTGCCTTGATCTTGAAAAAAGAATTGTGGAAGTGAAGATTGAAATTCAGTTTTACGAGGACTTACACACAGACCGCAAATTGCACTTGAATTGCAGCGGTTCCAAGATGGACGCTTTTATTAAACAAAAAACACATCCTTATAAAAAAGTAGTTTTCAATGACATTTTTTTTTGTCGGGACAACTAGCAAGAGCAGCACTCATACATTAATTAAGTCCATAAGTCCATTGTAGTACACTTGGTTCCCTTTTAATTTTCTTTAAATCTACCCGATCTCCGAAGAAATCTGAGTAAATCTTGTAAATCAAGATGGTCGCCAGCCGTCTGCACTCCCCTCTGCTTAATGACAGAATGGCTTGCGACAGTCGATCGGACATGACAGGTAACATCAGTTTAATCCGTCTGCAGCCTTTCTCAGCCTGCCAAGCTCGCTTGTGGGTTGTAGTTACCCATTTGTTAAGCGTGGCTTTGATGGCCGCAGAAGGGAATGGCGAAACGGGCTCTGAGGCCAATTTCTTTGCTAAGGAGTCAAAGGTATCGTTATCCACGATACCTACGTGTCCCGGAACCCATGTTAGCATCAGGCTATTATGTCTGCCGACATAGTTCAGCCTGGATTTACAGGACTCGACTACCCCTGATGTGATTGGAGGGACTGTCTAAGGCCATAAGCACAGCTTGGCTGTCGCTGCAGACACTTATAGATCTGCCTCTCCATCGGTTTCCCACAACGAAGTTCATCGCTTCGTGAACCGCATACACCTCCGCTTGAAACACAGATGCATGCATTCCAAGAGCAAAGTGCAGTTTTGTCCTGCTGGACTCCACGTAGAGCCGGAGCCAATGCGAAAACAGTGTTTGCCGGGCTCACTTTCTGAGTTTGACCACAACTGAGCTTCTGGCAGCACTACACTGTATCTCTTTTCAAGTACGACTCTTGATGGCATGGAGTCAAGGGGCATGGATCAATGACAATGAAGAAAACTTAATTTTTTACAAGCGCATGACCCCAATAGTAATCTAACCTAGAGTTTATAAACATCTCTTATCATTCGTGATTCGTTGGGTGGATACTGCATGTACGCTCTTATGTATGTAGGTATGCACGTGAGCTCATCACAAGCAGTGTGATATATTAATCCACAGCAACCGCTTATTAAAACAATATAACCTTGTGGTAATTGCGGTAAGAACACATTTACTATCTCCTCATGGGGCAAGGCCACAGCACTACTACATACACACATACACACTTGCAACACGCATCTTTTAGTGTTGCTAAAATGCTTCTTTTGCATACTAAAAACGATTTATAAAAAGGCAACATAAAACACCGAAGCCAATGTTGAGCCATTCAAAAGATAGAATGTACGGAGAAGAGCCCTAGAAGGAGCTAAAAGGCAACCAACTACTACTTACAACTACACACATACATACTTACACATACACACATACTTATGTAGGCATTCCTGTTGCTGTTGCTCCTCTATAAATATTGTTTTTATTGTCTTTGCATATTTGTTGTTGCTATTGTTGCGAAACAGCCGCTTGCAGCGCATAATTTACGCGTTTTTGCCACTGACGTCCGTCCCGCTCCCTTTGACTGCCATTTGGCGTCTCTTTAAACCAGCGCCTAGTCAACTGTTTTATGACTGTTGTTGGTGTTATTGTTGTTGTTGTTTCTTGACTCGATATTTTCGTTTGGTTGTTGTCGCTGAAAATTGCTTTGTGCCACTTGAGATTATGAATTTTTAATGTGCGGCGGCATGACGCCAAAAATGCCAACGTACATCACAACTACATACACAACAACAAAAACAACAATAAAAATAATAACAACAAGACGCGAAATATCCGAGGACTTGCAAGAACTTATCTAGTAAACGAAGCGCAAAGCAGCAGACTTCATTCAAGTGTTGGCGTGGGGTTGCTGACGTACAGGAAGCGGAGACGAGGACTAGTATAAAGACGATGATTAGCGATTAAACGTTTATGGTTTTCCCCCTTTTACTTATGGTTGTTGGTATACACACTCATACACATGTAAAGGAATATGCAAATACATGCATATGTACGTATGTATATGTATGCGTATGCACTTTGCTGTGCCACACCATGAAACCGCTTTAATAGTTTTCGCCCATGTCTGCTAAGTATTTATTGCTTACAGCGTTTCAGTCATAGTGTTTCTTTTTTCGTTGTTGTAGTTGACACAATTTTATTGTTGCAAGGATATTTGTGTGTCAGCGTATGCGAGTATACATACGTATGAATGCAGCTGTATGGCTACCCGGCAGTAAGTTGAGGAACTCGATGGTGACTACGAAGGCATTAGTCCACATCTGGTTGGTTGGTATTAAAGCGCGCCTAGTGCTCAGGCTTATAGTTTCTTTATATTATATTAAAGTTTTAATTTCTTATTAGGAGACCCTAACTGGGTCTGTTCTTCAAATAGAGCGACATGTGTACTAATTAAATAAAACAATAAAAAAATATTAAATTTAGTTAGATCTATTTATTTAGTAACATAAATTAGTTCTGTGGGCAAAAAGTAAGGTGAATTTGGTTGTAAAATGAAAAATCTTTATTTATTCTTGTAAATCAATTTCATCCCCTTCAAAATATGCTTATGCGAACGATTTTTCCAATCCCCGAAACATGCCAAATAGTCCATTTCCGGTATAGCCATCAGCACCTTCTTCGATTCAGCTTTTATCTCCTCAATCGACTCGAAGCGCGTTCCCCAGAGTGGTCTCTTGAGTTTTGGGAATAGCCAGAAGTCACACGGAGCCAAATCAGGCGAATACGGTGGTTGCGGAACGATATGCGTGGAATTTTTGGCGAAACGGTCACGAAGAACGAGTGCAGTGTGAGACGGTGCATTATCGTGATGCAAAAACCAAAAGTTGTTGGCCCATATTTCTGATCTTTTTAGACGAATTGCTTCACGTAAACGACGCATAACGCTCAAATAATATTCCTTATTAACAGTTTGGCCAGGTGGAAGGAATTCATAGTGCACCACACCACGAAAATCAAAAGAAACTGTCATCATGACCTTTATTTTTGAACGACTTTGACGTGCTCTTTGCGGTCTGGCCTCGCCTTTAGCACGATATTCGCTTGATTGGTCGGTTGTTTCAGGGTCGTAAGCATAAATCCAAGTCTCATCTCCCGTAATGATGCATTTGAGCTTGTCCTGATAGTCTGAAAGCATTGTTTCACACACATCAACGTGACGACTTTTTTCCAAGAAATTGAGAGTTTTCGGTCCCAAACGAGATTTGACTTTTCGTAGGCCCAAATGGTCTTTCAAAATGATCCTTCTGATATTCCGATCATATCAGTAAGGTCTTTAACAGTCTGCCGACGATTTTTGAGCACTAACTCCTTCACTTCATTGACGTGTGGGTCATCTGTTGACGTCGATGGTCGTCCGGAGCGCTCCAAGTCATCAACACGTTCTCGACCCTGTTTGAAGTCTTTGTACCAGTTATAAGCATTTTTCTGCGACATGATCGAATCACCAAATGCCTTCTGCAACATGCTAAACGTTTCCGCAGCCGAAATTTCATTCCGCAAACAAAATTTGATGGCACTTCTCTGCTCAATCAAATCAGACATTGTAAAAACCGAAAAATGCACTCTTGGTCGTTTGGTAAATACAAGCGTAAATATAGTACTGATAATGACATTCACATAAAAGTTGGCCCAGATATTATTATCAGTGCTGCCAACTCATGAAAAAAATAACTAGAGCGAAATTTTAATCCCGCGAAGTTTGACAAATAAATTCACCTTACTTTTTGCCCACAGTATGTAAAATAGTTATTTTGGCTATCGCCGTTGAGATATCGCATACAAATTGCTATAGGCCTTAGAAGTCAGACCTTACGTACTAGACTAACTGATCCTTTCCAGTGGCGAACCCTCATCTTCACATAAACAAATAAAACTAAATGAACCTTGAAGACGCTATGCTCCCGAAACCTTTAAAAGTTTAAACGGAGAAGTTATAGTAGATTTTATATGGAAATCAGCTGATAGCTGATAGAATCTGCGTGCATGTAAAACCTATTCGAACCCTATTATTCTTGGTTAGGTTAGGTATAACTGGCTGATCTGAATAGATCTCACATATACGGTGAAGTCCAAAATAAACAAAACTGAGCTAAAATAGAAACGACAGAAGATTTGTTCTGATAACTTTGAGTTTCTTTATTCAAAATAGGTCTCACTGTTTTGCGCGATTTAAAAGATATTCGAAAGAGTGTTTGACCGGAATGTCCTTCAGGACGTCGATACAAACCTTTTGGATGGCCTCACGGACGCTAAACATATTCCTTTCATGTCCAAATGCAATTTTCCGAATAGATAAAAGGCACAGTGAGCCATATCAGGCGAATACGGTGGGTGATTGATGATTAAAATGCGATTTCTAGTCAAAAAGCTGTCACAAGAGTGAATCGATGAGATGGTGCACTATAATGCAATAAGCGTGGTGTGTCGCCGAGGCCGCGGCGGCCATTTGGCGAATATTTTGTTCCATACGTAATTGCGTTGTACTAATTTATCATAATAAAGAGAAATGACAATAATTTCCAAGAAGAATTGTAATTTATTCAAAATCAAAACCGGGCCTTAAAACTTAACCACCCTTTATTTCACTTTACAAAAATTCATACCAAAATTTTCAACACTAATTAATGACAAAATTTTAACAATTTTTTTCAAAATTTCTGAATTTACTTCTTACCCTAATCAAACATACAAATTAACCAGTTTTTAGAAGAACTAACGACAATTTCCTAAATGCCTGGATCAATTTATATGGAACTACTCATCGATAACAGAGTACAGCCTCATTTTAAGAGCCAGTGCAAGTACCTGCTGCAAAATATTGGTTATGATTGAAAAAAATGTAGCTACTCGTCGTATGTTGGCAATCAGTTCCAAGAAGTTCTCGGTTCACAAGGGTCGAGAATTTATGAATCATGAATTCTTCAGAGAATTAACTCACGTCGTATCGTCCAAGAAACGAAAGGAAATGGTTGATCGTGCCAATCAGCTGGCGGCGATTCCGTTTATCAATCCAAAAAATTGCTTGCGATCACAGGCGAATAAGTGAACATCCGTTTGTCGCTGTTATGTTTTATTATCCTCAGCAAATTAAATAGTAATACACTTCTCCAGGGACTAATTTAAATACCCATCTTGAAGTTAAGTTGGTAGTCGAATACTACCTTCCATATCTCTTTGCAGCCCCACAGCCCATTTCACAGCCCATGTACGCTTGCCGGTGTAATGATGGTATGCGAACATGATCCTCACACCTGCCACTGACGATCGTCGAAATACTTTACGGATATTTAGGGTAACGGTACAGCGCGGTAGTGTATTTACTGGCATCAAAATGTGTTTAACTTTCCAGTTTCACGCGCCTTCCATGTACAAATCGCTATATCTCTACTAAGCATCCACTGGGCACACAATTTAAGGCTGTCACTCAGTCGTCAGCAAAGGAAAATGGAAAGCAATTGAGGAATTGTAGATGAGATTTTGTGTGAAGTCCAACAGTTTTTTTTACTTTTCGCCTTAGCTGAATATACCACTCGGAGTACAAATGGATTATTTGCGACTAGTTATTTTTCAAAAATGTTAAAATTTTAGCTATCAAGTTAAGGAATGCAGATATTTATTTGTGTGTGCCTGCATGCATAGGCGTGCGTACTGTCACGCTGCACAGTGGTATGGATTCGTATATTTTTTGAAAAAAAAAAAAAATAGATGCAGAAGTACTAAGTCAATGAAATTTTGTGTTTACTTCAGTTGTAAGCTAATAAAGAAATATTCCAATTCATTCAATGATTCATCCAGAAACCAACTAGCGCCCCGCACTATTTTATTACCACATCTTCGCTACCAACTTGTTTAACGGTTATTTACAGCATGACTATATCCGGTCTGTGCAATTAAAGAACCTTATTAGGTTCTTGACGTCTAAGCCAGAGAGTTGTTCGAGAGTTTAAGATAGTAAATAAAAATTGGAAATGTGATAGAAATATTTTAGTCTCTATAAACACCCTCTTTTTTGGAGGTGGTCATCAAAAGATTTTAACGTCACTTGAAATGGTTTAAAAAATGAAGAAGCAACTTGCGCGAAATCCCCGACGAAGTGCCAAACAAATGGCGCAAGAACTGAAAATATCGGATCGTAGCATCCGCCGCATACTGAAAAATTATTTCGCAGTCAAGTCTTACAAGATCCAAAAGGCACATAATCTCCCACCAAATCAGCAACAAGTCAGCCTTGAGAGAGCGAAGGAGTTGTTTCGCTGAGCCGAAAGAGGTCAATTTCCGAACTTTGAGTTTTCTGACGAGAAACATTTTCAAAATGAGAAATTCGTAAACTCCCAAAACGATAGGGTTTATTTGACTGACCATTCGTACGAGAAAGTGAGTCATCGATTGGTCACCAAGAGGCAGCACCCGCCACAGTAAATAGTTTGGGCTGTTTTAACCGCAGATGGACGCTCTCCAATCGTTTTCATCGAGCCTGGCGTCAAGGTAATTGCGAAATAATATCGGGAAAGTACATATTCTGGAGGTTGCTTTGAAGCTGTGTGCAGATAAAAACTTCGCTGGCAGACCATGGAAGTTTCAACAAGACTCTGCGCCGTCTCATTAAGATCGAGTGAACCAAGAATGGCTGAAAAGCAACGTTCTAAACTTCATAACGTCCACACAATGGCTCTCGAATTATCCAAACGCGAATCCGATGGAATATTCCCTTTAGGCCATTTTGTGATGAAAGTCTGAATTAAAAGATTCACCAGTCTTGAAGCGCTGAAAAAAGTCATTGTCCGCGAGTGGGCCAAAATACTTGCAGGTCACATCGGGCAGCTTGCGATTCGTTTCTGGACCATCTCAAGGCCATAGTCAAGGTAAAAGGTAGTCATATCGGGCAAAAGTTTGATTGATTTTGTTGAAATTTATGAAAGTTGAAATTGGTTCTTATTTTTGTATTATTTTCACACATTTTTTACTTTGAATTGAATAAAAGTATTGTTCCAAACTAAATTTTTAGTGTTTTCAATTGGTTACACTTCGAGCGGCGGACCCCGGATATATATTTACCGGAGGACGACCGAGTGCACAAAGTTTTTGTCCATCAAAAGTGTCGATGTCAGCATTTATAAAGCATCGTTTTTGTTTGCTTATATTTACTAAAATATTGAGTCGATTGCACTGGTTTTCACTCTATTTTGTCTAATAAGAGCTGTATTTTTATGTGAGCTGACGAGAAAAATAAAAATTAAAAAAAGAGGTATAAAGAAAGCACATCGAACAAGTGGACAAAAATCTAAATCACTTGAGGTAGGTAGGTGAAATGGTTGAAGGGTCGGTCTGGCACTCCTTAAGTAGCACTAAAGCGCCGTTTTTATACCATTTTGAGACCTCCAACAGGCAGATATCTATAGCCGGCTAGAGCTGTTGACATTTCATTTTGAGTTGAATAAATTCCTTTTGTATTTTTTTACTCAAATATTGCATTACAATGCTAAGCCGGGGATCGGCGACCTGTAGCTCTTTGGATGTGAAACTGCGGATCTTTAGTTCTGTATCCACTTTATCAAAACAAGAAAAAATAGATTTACAAATCATTCTGAATCGATTAGCGAGGATTATGCACCTATTCTATGTTATACTCGCCACTCAGCTACTTGTTTACCTTATTCAACTTTATGGTGGATATCACAGCGAAATTAAATGTGCTGGCTCTAAAACTGCAAGGAACAGAAAACCAGGCTGTGTTTTGCTAGAAGAAATAGTTTGGTTTGAAGAAAAATGAATTATTTTTGTATAAGATATTCAGAGCGGTAAATTACTTCATTTTCAATATCTAAAGCAACTGTGGACACAAATTACTTCAGCGCAGTTACAGAAAAAATTATAGATGAATTTGCTGACAGATTTGAACAATTAAAAACCAATGCTAAATCCTTTCAACACAAATAAAGGGTGTTTTCTTAGAGGTTAGGTTTTCAAGATGAAATAAAACGTATATAATTTAATGTTATGACCAAGAATTTAGCTTTATTATAAAGATAAGGGTTTGCCATTATGTTTTAAAAATGATTTCGGGCAAGTGGCCGCCGCGGCTGGCTCGAATAAATTCCAGCCGAGAGGCCCAATTTTCGACCACTTTTTGCAGCAATTGGGGCCGTATGTCAGCAATAACACGCCGAATATTCTCTTCCAAGACGTCAATCGTCTCGGGCTTATCTGCGTAGACAAGCGACTTCACATAGCCCACAAGAAATAGTCCAGCGGTGTTATATCGCACGATCTTGGAGGCCACGCCACAGGTCCACGGCGCGAGATAATGCGCTCACCAAAAGTTTCCTTCAATAAATCGATTGTTGCGTTGGCTGTATGGCATGTAGCGCCGTCTTGTTGTAGAGCACACCAAACAGTGACTTTTTGAGGATGTAACGGCGTCTCAGCAATGGCTTGTGGATCATGTTCATTCAAATGCGACAATTTTGCTTATTAACATACCCATTCAACCAAAAGTGAGCTTCATCGCTGAACAACATTTTCTTGTGAAAATCGGGATCGGTGGTCATCTCGTTTTGGGCCCATTCACCGAACGTGCGACGCGCTTGATGGTCGTTCGGCTTCAATTCTTGCACGAGTTGGATTTTGTAAGCCCGCAAACCAGGATCCTTCCGCAAAATCTTCCATAAAGTGGATGGGCACATCTCCAATTGCTGCGCGCGATGGCGGATGGACTCATTCGGGTCTTCTTCGATACTCTGCTCCACAGCAGCAATAGCGTCTTCGGTGCGCACTGTACGACGTCTCTGAGGATGCGTATTATCCACTAGAGCAAACGTGGTGCGAAACCGATCCATGGTTAATCGAATTAGTGACTCTGATGGACGATTATGTCGACCGAATATTGGACGCAGCGCGCGATGCGTCGCGCGAACCGAACCATTATTTTCGTAATAAATTTGCACGATTTGCAAACGTTTTTCAGGTGTAAGTCTATTCATTATGAAATGGCAAACCAAACTGAGCATAAATCAAGTGACAGCTGTCAAAAATACCATCTACGAAAAAAGTAGTGCCAACTTGAAAACCTAACCTCTAAAAAAAACACCCTTTAGTAACGAAATTCTCACTGGAATTGATACTGGATCTCTAGAAATGCAATTTATCGATTTAAAAAGTGAAGCTTTACCTTTGTGGAGTGAAAAATTTACATAGTTGAAAAGCAAGTTGGAGTTCCAGAAATGAATGTATGTATGTAACGCAACAAAAGTGGACAGCTTTAAAAGAAATGCCGTGAGTTGAGGCACTTATATTCGACTCAATATGTAATAGTCTGCCAGATTGCCACAGTGAGGTGAATGAGTTGGCATTTGGAGTGCTGACTATTTTCGGATCGGCATATTCGTGCGAGCAAGCGTTCTCTTGAATGAATATTATTAAAAAAAGTAAGAAGCCAACTAAAAAATACAATATTTTGAGCTTAGATTCGTTTTTATTTATTGTTGGCAAGATAAAATTTTGTGACTCTTTAAAAACTTTGAAATTTTGTAAATTGCAGTTTTTGACTCTTCCGATGAAAAAGGTAGCCGAACCTTGGAATAAACCATTCAAATATAAAGAAGTGAATATTCAAAAACTTTGTACATTTTCGCCGATATCCCACTGTGCGCTGTAGATATTTTACGCGTAAATTTTCCGCTGATGATGTGCTCGGTTTAACTGATAAGGCGACACACTCACTATATGAACACACAGACTATGTGCGTGTTGGGATATGCAGGACGTATCGTATTTCGTTTAAATGTTAGTGTTTTTACGAAAGTTAGAGCCATCACTGCTCTGGAATTAAATTTATGTGCATGTACCTTACAAGGCATTGCCTGTTCAGTGCATCTTCTAGAAATAATAAAAACCGTCACTAGTGGAAGTTGATAAAATTTTACTGCATTGCTCTGCGTAAAATAATCAGTATAGTCAGTTAATAATACACTTAAAAAAATTAAAAAAAAATAGTCGTAACAACTACCGTAACCAGTCATTGTAAAAATAACATACGAGTGATGGTAAATGTAGGAAAAATTCGCTACATGTAGGGATTTTCGTCGAAAAATGTGGGTGTAGGGAAAAGGGCAGATTTTTTTAAATTCAAAATTTTAAAAATTAAAAAAGTTCGTTTAAAATAAAAATCTGCAGTAAGATTTCATGTCAGACTTTTTTTGAAGTGAAAACTTCTTTAGAATCGTTGGGAGTGATTTGAGACTCGATGAAACAAAAAAGTGACACTAAAAAGAGACATACATATAGATCTTATAGTATATAGCCTGCGAGAGAATGAGATAGAACACAGTTATACAGCGTTCCCTATTCTCCGTCTCCTCTTTGTGCGGTGCTTCGTAGCCTCCCCACTCTTGGCTACAAAGCGTTATATGTTGATATACGTATATGTGTGTGGCTGCGTACTGCTGAGCCACGCTAGTACAGTGAGTATTTGTAGTATGTATACTACACTCCCTATTACTTGCTTTGGTGTTTAGTTCAAGTGTCATACATATGTATGTTTGTATGTATGCTAGTACGTATGTGTGCGCGGTATTTCAAAGATATGTGGACAACATCGAAACCAAAGCATTTGTATCATATTTTAGCTATCATAAGCCACTCGTATCATTTGTTGCAATTGAAAACATTGAGGATGATTAATAATAAAATGAAGAAAATAAAATATGAACTTTATAGCAATATTATAATGAACCTATAATTATCCCGCTCCTAATGCTGCTTCCGTCTCATTCTCTCTCAGTTTGTTTTACGGAATTTTTCACTTCTATCGCGTCTAACCGTTAGACTGGTATTTCCTTATGACAGCATACTTTTAAAAGTGTTAATACTGCAACATTGCTAATCTTTCTTCGTTAACGCTAACGCGATTTTTTCTTCGCGCGAAAATTGTCAGTTGTCCCGCGTTTTCTGGTGCTTTTTACTTTTTCAGTATGTTTGCAATTATTTTAGTTTCAGTTTTTTTTATGTTTATAATGTATATATTTTACAGAAATGAGCTCCTTCTCTTCGATTGACTTTTCGGAGGAACACCAGGAAAGACAATGCAAGTATCGGAAACAAAAGTTCAATAACAAGTGGCTTGACGACGACAATTTTAGTGGATGGTTGGAAGCTGTGGCTAACGATCCATTTAAATGCAAATGCGCAGCATGCGACAAAGTTTTGAACTGCGGGAAATCTGCACGCCGAAACAAAAATGCACCAAAAAATATGAGGGCAATAAAAACGACACCTAAAATAAACAGTTTTTTTAAGAAAAAGCTGAGTAAACCATATGGTACCAGAAATCTTGAAATAAGTCTTAGAATGTTCTTTGCTGTGCATAATGTCGCGCTGCAATTGGTGGACCACTTAATCCCGCTCTTAAAAGAAACCGTGCCGGATACTGAAATAATACAAAACTCTGAGCTCAGAAGATAGGAGTGTACCAGCATAATAAAAAATGTATTGGCCAAAGAGGAAAAAGACAATTTAGTTAGTACAAAAAATAAAAGTAAACAAGGGCGGGTTAGCATAGTTCCTTTGCATGAAGATTAATTAGGGACATAACAAATGCTATAGTTGTATAATGCATATGTCATTCTGCAGCAATTATTACAAGTAAGGCTTGTTTAACGCTACCCAGAGGACCTGAGTATCTTTTGCGGCAAATCGGTTCGTACGTTTCGAGAACTTCCAAAAGATGCGCGCAATTAGAAGCTCTGCAGGAAATGATAACGAGAAGAAAAAGAAACTCCTTCGGACTTATGCACCCAGGTGGCTCTCTCATCACAAATGCGTCGAAAGTGTATTACAAAGCTAGGATGTGTTATTGGCATTTTTCAAACAAGCTGTCACGCAGGACAAATTGAAAACAATGTTTGAAGAACATTTTAACCCTTTAACTGCCTTTTTAATGAACTTTTACTAAACTTTTGAAAAAGCGTATAAAAATGGCTTAAAAAGCTTATGCTAAACGGTTAAAAAGCGCTACAAAAAATAGTTTCATAAATTTTACTTTTAGTTTTAGCAAAGTGTTTTTTTTTCTTTTGATACATAAAAATTAGAAAACTTTATTTAATATGTCACATATATACTCCATCCGTCGGGGTAAAATTAGCTGTTTAAAATTTTTGTAGAAAATTGTAATCCTTTAATTGTCTTTTTTATTAATTAAAAAAAACGTCAAAAAGCCACATTCAAGTAGGAACTAAAGGGTTAAGATGCTCTGCAAAAAAAAGTTTTGTAAATTTTACTTTTAGTTTTAGACGTGGTGTTTAGTTTTAACCCACTGTAAACAGTTGGGGGCAGTTGAACTTCTTAGCCCACTGTAGAAAACAATTATGCGACGAGCTTAACAAAGTTTTTTTTTTCTTTCGATACTTAAATATTATAAAAGTTTATTTGATATATCACATAAATACTCCATCTGTCGTGGTAAAATTAACAGTTCAAAAATTGTGTAGAAAATTGTAATCCTCTATTGTCTTTTTTTAATTTTGTGAAAAAAACGTCACAAAAACACATTCACGTTGAGTGGGTTAAAATACTCCACAAAAAAATTTCGGATTTTTAAGAAAATATTCGTTTGAAATAGGCCTTTGAATAGGAAAAAATTTAAACTGGCCTAAAAGCTGTAACTGCCTTTAAGGCGCTGTTAATTAGTTAGCAGCAGCTGTTCGTCGGCACTTCCTCTTCGCATATTTTTTCAAAAACATCCTCGAGTAACTGCCAATTTGTTTACTTTTTTTGCCTATTCACTTTTGATCTCAACAACAACTGTTCGATATTTCCTTATCCACTCAATGGCAACTCAGCAGACACGCCCTCAAGTGACTGTTGTCACCTTTCGTTCATATCAGACTCTTTACTATCTTATCGACGTACATGTGTAAACACAATTACACACACATACATCCATAGATTTACATGCATAGATGTGTACGTACTTTGACATTTTCTCTTATGCGGCTAGCATTATTTTTGCCGGTTGGCACTTTCTCGGTGTTTTTCTTCTTTTTTTCCTTTCCTTTTTTCTTGTTTGCAATGCTGCACCGATACTTACTCGTTCTTTGCACACACAGCCACATCTTTATCAAGGCACACACACATACATATATGCAGAGTAAAGGACAACAATGTGGTTGCTGAGTATTTTGTTGGTGCAAAAATGTTGCTTTATCATCAGATGCACGGACCAACAGGCAAAGAAACATAAATGCATACAAATCTACACTCGAACATACCTACGATTGCTTCCTTTCGCCGCTGATCAGCTTATTGCCGTTGATTTTGCTGCTCTACGCGCTACACTGCACTGCCATTTACAAAAGCGGCTTCGCTGAGGCTGCTTTTACTGCTGCCGCTGCTGCTGCTGTTGTCATTGTAAGAGCTCACTCTACCATTCTGTTGTTGTATGTAATAGTTGTTGCGTGCCTCAAGTGCAATTTTCAATCATGCAATTTTCTTTGCAACACACACGCCGCTGCCCAGGCGCTAGCAAATGTGCCGGCTGATGCCGCAAATGTCGCATTGGCTATCAGCAGAATTCTATCGCGCCATGTTTCTTCCCTTTACGTTGTTTTTTTTTTCATCTGTTTTTTGCCATTTTGTTGCGTCCCTTGTTTGTTGCTTTGCCCGGCCTGCTGCCAGCCTGCCGCTTGTCGTTGCTTTTCATTAAAAATCATTTAATCCAAGCTGCCATTGGCGCTTGCTGCTTCAACTGCGTTAATTCCCTCTTCTCGGCTGCGCATCACTTCCTCTCTTTCTTTGTGGCTTTTCTGATATTTCACTCTGTGCATTTGTGCATTTGCGCTGTTGTAAACTCTTCCGCACATCAATCAATGGCAATCGCTGTATGTGTGTATATCTGGATATGTCTCAATCCTTTTTTTTCTGTTTTTTTGTTTGCTGCGGCCACATGACCTAAGATAATGAAGATAGGCAAAGAGTTGTGGTAAGAGGAAAAAAATGGTGATTATTAAAAAGCTGATTTACAATTCGACAAAGGAATGGTAATCGATATTGCAGGAAGCGGTAAAATGAGATATCAACATTTGAACTGCCTTCAATTAAATACGAAATTTCAAGGGAAAAGAAGTTTTAAAGTTTTGAAATATGTATAGGATATTATTTCTGGCCTACAAAGTAGTAAAGCGCGTAGGTGATGGAGGTTATAAAAGTCGACGATGGAACCCATTGGCATCCATACGATTGGACTTTAAGTGAATTCGAGCTCTTTCAGCGGTAGCTGTATAGCGATAGTTGCAAACATATTGGCATATCCACGATTGTTTTTATAGACATTTTTTTCTTTGGAGTTAGTTTTCATAAGTTGATCAGTAAAATAAAAAAAAATACCAGTCTAACGGTTATATAAACATATAACGCCTCGTAGTGTCGCTTTTTCGTTTCATCGAGTCTCAAATCACTCCCAACGATTTTAAAGAAGTTTTCACTTCAAAAATAACAGCGAAAAACTTACATTTATTCGTTTTGGTAGGACGGCTCGCCAGCTGCTTGGCACGGTCAACAATTTCCTTCCGGACGAAATAAAAAACTATTACAATAATTTAACGACAATGGCATGAGCCGTCTGTCGATTTATTTTCGTACAAAACAATTATTCGGTTTACGGTTTTTAATGCCAGTTAAACTCTTTTATTAAGTAATCTCTGTATCTAGAGGCATATTTAATGAAAAGCAAAAGTTTATCCCAATGATCATTTTCCCCATTGAGAATCTCAATCAGCTGTGAATTATTTAAGGTAAATTTTCCGAAAAAGACTTTTCTGTATTCTCTTAATATTGGGCAGCGCGCCAGGAAATGTGCTATGTTTTCAAGCTCGCCTAAATTAAACATTGAGCAAGTTTTATTTTCTGTGTCAAATTTGTTGTTATTTAAAATTACCATGTCACTTCTAGCCCTCACTATCCACATGCTTGATTCTATATCATATTTTTTTAAATAAACCATACCTTTTGACCCATCTAATGCTTTATATATCCTACGAATACTTAAGGCTTTTTGTATGTACCCATTCATCCTTGTCTGGTTGTGGTTTGTTAAAAGCAATTTTGCATCTTCTATCCAGCTTTCTGTTTGTATGTTATCTGTTCGCCAAATGACATCGTTTTTACTATACAAGTTCTTTAAAACTCTAATCCAGAAGACTTCTTTCTTTACAACAAATTTGAACAGGTAATGTGGCATCCGATTTTCTGAGTATATAAACAATATTCTGTGCATATACTTAAGAAACAGTTCTAAAGTGATCAAGTGGTTTTCTTGCATACCGGTTTTCAAAAAACCGTATGTATGTAGGCATATGCGATGGTAGCTTCAGAATTCGCTTTACAAAATACTTTTGCAATATATCGACTTCTTCAAATCACTCAAAACTCCACACCTGTGCTGCGTATGATTGTATTGAAGGACAAACTGCAAGAAAAAGTTTCCATTTAGCTTCAATTGAAATTTCTTTCTTTTTTAAAAGACAAGTTCACGAAGCATAAATACCATTTTTTGCTGCAGCTGTTCTGTTTTCAACATGTTTTTTAAAATTCATCTGAGGTGTTATTTGCACTCCTAAGTAAGTAAAGTCGAAAAGAGTTCTCTGTTCTCTGTTGTTTTGTTTTCAAGCAATGAAGCCTTTAGAAACTGCATACCACATACTGACTCGAGCTGGGAGCAATGCTGTTCCATAAAAATTTTCCCAATTAGAGTCACTGTATATAAGACAATTTTATTTGTATCAATCACCATTCAAAAGACAATTATCGGAAGTATGTATTTTTTCAGACAATCAAGCAGCTGTCTTAGCTTTAAAGTTATCTACAAGCAAATTAAAAACCGCCAGACAACGCAAAGAAGAACTTAATGACTTAGCGCGCACGACAGACATCACTCTCATCTGGGTACCCGACCATAGCTAACATTAAAAGGAATTGAGAAAGCTGATGAACCGGCAAGACAGGAGGCATCCTGTAAGGAATCTGAAACGATAAAAATACGACTGTCCCCAAGGTGAGCGCAGAAGGAAGATCTTCTCGCTATTCCACAAGCAGGCCGGTGACAAATGGACTAACATGGATGCCTGCAAAATAACTAAACAAACGTGGCCCAATTTGAAAAAAATCCAGAACTGACGAGTTGTTAAGAAAGTCTCCAGCAGACAGGCATTCAGAATTACGTCAAAAATAACCGACCACTGGCCTCTGGGACACATTTCCAGGAAGATGGGGTGACCAGACAACAATAGATGTGGATGGTGGAATCAAGAATAATTACGGAAACAGTATTTCACTATCTGTGCGAGTGCCCAATCCTGGGTGCTCTACGACTCAGAATGCTGGGGGAGTTCTGGATGCTTAACTTCAAAGAAATTGCAGAAAAGAGAATAGACGACATAGGCAGATTCATAGTCAAATCAAGATGGTGCAACTGATAAAAAGTAGTGGTTCCAGAAGTGGTGCATCAAAATGACATCTTTCGTGTTAATTGAGTCTGGACTGTGTCACTCAGACAACACAACCACCAGCACCATTTGTGTCGGGCGTCTGACGGTTTCGCCCATTTCTACAATTCAAAGAATTATCTGGCGAAATTGCGAGTGGAATATTATTTTCAATAAGTTAAACTCAAGACCGGCGGATAGATGAATCTCTCATTTGTTTAGTTTACTTGAAATTTGAGCCTGAAAAGGAAAAAATCTCACATCTTTAAACAGAATTGTCGGCACTGATTGTCTGCTTGTATGAAGAAGATAAATTCCTTGTCCAAACAGCTGGAGTGGCTTATATGGCAGCAGCTCCAGCAGCAATTGTTTTTAGTGAGCGAACTGTGTAATTTAGATTATAACGGGAACTTAGCTCACCATTGATAAAATAGTTTATCAACCTGATAAGAATCCGTCCGTTCAGAGGTGTGCTGGTAAAAAAGCGCCCAAAGCTCATTAGGGAAAAAGAGAGACATTATAGAGTCCAGTTGGAAATCGTAATTCTTCCAACTGTCGTAACTTTCGTCTTTGACATACTAATTTATGTATGTATGTATGTTAGGCCAGGTCCATTTGTGGGGAGGCAAAAAAATCGCCCATTGCTCTGTGGAAATCATATTCTACGGATCAAAATAAACGAATTCTGATGTCCACCAATTTGGATCGAACTATTTAGTTTTTTTTCTCATGTAAAGGCCAAAAATGGTGATATTTTGAAATGATTGCATGGGGAACCCCCAGGGGAGTTCCAGGGGGTGTGCCACTGGCATGAGTGGATCGGCCGTCCAAAGTTAGTGGGGGTCGGTCATACATTTGGACTCGATTGGAGCACTCTAAATGGGTCAAAGTGGGATTTTTCGTTCGACCCAAATTGGGGGACATCAGAATTCGTTTTAGAGGTATGGTTACTTCGGCAAAGTTTCTTATTTTGATCCCTAGAATACGATTTTCACAGAGCAATGAGCGACCCGCCCTAATGTATGTATATATTTACGTGAATTGACTTTTCATAATCGCAATGGGCTATAGCAGCCACCCTCACTTCCAGCCTAAGTGCCCCTACTACTCACATTTTATTATAGGCGTGCGCTCTGTCTTTAACTCTCTCCATTAACATTTGTATTAAAATTACGTCCAAATTAAATGTTGATATTGAAGTGAAACTATTTTAGGTGCACGGAAACTCGAAATAAGTATTTTTATTTATAAACTACCCAGCTAACCGAAAACTATGGCAACGTCATTAAAAAGTTTGAAATCAAATACGAAATCTTTTTCCTTAGCCAACTCATTATTTACCTTCGACAAATACACGCCCCCTCGGTGTGGTAGAACAACGACGAGTGGCATGCCACCCCACAAAATATGCAAAACTTAATTAAATTACAAGTTATTACACGCTTGACATGCATCCAAGCAAATATTTAATTTAATAATTCATCAGATTGTAAGATAATATTTGCCTAGCGTATTAAGCGTAGAGTGATGCGAGCGTACACCGCCGCCAGTAGCACCAGCAGTGCCACCAAGCAACCGCCGACGCCCGCTTCGAAGCCATGGGGGAGTAATCGAGCTCATCGGATGGCCAAAGGTCCGCTGCCCATCATTAATATACACGCCAGCACTCACTCGTTCACTCACTCACTGACTAAAAAGGAAGCCGGGTTGTCTGGTGACGCCGCCACAGCACGCGCTCAACACGCGACACGACGCGCGGCCCACGAAAGTGGAATGTTGGCAAAAAATAAAATGTGCGGCTTTTTTATGCTTGTAATAATAAGTAAAGCAGCTTTTTGGAGGCAGTGAAAATGAACCAAAAGAAATGGATTTTCCGCATGTCGAAATGCATTTTAAAGATTTTCTTTTGTTTGTCTTATGCTAATTGACAAACGCTACGATTTTTCAATTTTGTTGTTGTTGTTGTCGTCGAACAAGTTTTGAAAAACGCACTACGAACTTTAAAAATTGGTTACGGCTACGCACCATCCCTTGCAGGAAGAGCTGGGGTACTTTGTTTCCAATGGCCGCTAGGAACTCTATGAAGCAAAGCATCTCATAGTTAAGACGAAAAGTTTAGGATTTTTTCATCGCCCGTCGGTGAGAGTGCATATAACACTGAAGGTATGAATTTATATGTCTCCTCAAGAGTAAGCATAAGCATATATTGTCTTGAGATTAAGGGAATATTGACTCTTCCCGACAGTGGTAGAGGGCATCGGTATGCAATTGAAAAGCAAGAACACCTCTCTCGTGGAACTGAAGCGTCGATCTTATATAAAATATATGGCCCGTAAGCATGGACGATATCAAACATGGAAGATACGGCATTGGAAAGTAGGTACTATTCAACCCTTATTTTTAGTCAAGTGAGCGACAAATGACTAAGAGTACCTATATGCTATATATGAGCTCTACAATGGGTACGTTCGAATCTCCGTGCATGAAGCAGCTAAATGATAGAAAAAGCCGCCCCTTGGAAGGCAACGGTAAGCCTCCGAGTGTATTTCTCCCTTGAAAAAGTTTCTCATAAAAAATATCTTTTCTTCGGAGTCGGCTTGAAACTGTAGGTCCATCCATTGGAATTGGTTCCCTCCAAGTGGAACAACATCAAGACGCACGCCAGAAATATGAAACGAAGCTCGACTAAACACCTAACAAAAATGTACGCGCCAATTATTTATTATTAGAGAGTGCTCTTGTCGGCTTAATCACCATTTGGCTTAATAAAATTTCATCAGTTTGGCACTCATAGTTGAAAAAGGGAAAGGGTACCTGAGAACCTAATAGGCCAAGTTCAAATGGAACATGCTTCAGTTGTTATACATAATCAGAGATGGCAAAGTTGCATGGCCTCGTAAAAAAGGACTGACTGTTGTGTATTACGAAAAAGAGAAAATGGGTAAATTTGTTTCTAAAAACGAGGCATCTCAGTCTCTCCAGGATCCTGAAGGCGGATCGCCTGGTACGATAGTACCTTTCTGAAGCACCTATTTGCTTCCGGGGTGGGTACTATCCTTGGCCGTGATAGTGTCAGAAGGGCAGGCACCAGGAGCCATTGGCTGAACCATGTGGTCCGATGCTGCCGACATTGCTGTGGGTGTTTCTCCTACCGTAATTCCCGTGTCATCTGGAGTGACAGGGGCAGCAAGATCCGCTTGTCTTTTGACAGGGCAAGAGTTGTGTTGCGAGGCGTCGTCCCCAACTTGTCTTATGACAGGCTTGGCATTGTTACTATGGTGGCCAGTAAGAGGCCTCGCTGCCGTAGAGGCAGTCGCTGAAGGAACGGAGCAGGAACTAGGCCCGGGCTTAGCCACAAGCTTCACTCCGCTTATGTTAATGGTTTTGTTTGTAGAAAGACCTGACCTTCTCGAGGGATTATTTATTGATTTTGATGTGCCTGGATTATTATATGATAGGTTTTTTTGTTCGTTTTAATTTTTCATAATCACCCGCGCTGTTCGACGTTAAGAGCGCGTGCGGACTAAGTTTTTTAGGGGGGAAGGGGAGACGTCAACTATGGCAGTCCTCTCTACCTAGCTAGGTCATTCTACCTCCTGAGGTGACCCAGTTTCAGCCGTTACCGGATACCCCTGTCGGCAAACTATCCATTGGGTATGGGGACGCATAACTCCCTGGATTAGGAGAGGCAATGGGAGGAAATGATGGGTTACCAGACTAAGGAATAACAGAGGGATCGTGCGGTAATCTCTGCACGGTGATTGAGTGCATGGATCGAATACCTATATGGAGCTTCCCTCTTAGTTCGCGGTGAGTTAAACTCCCTGATATGGCGGTTAAACCAACACTTAAGCCTCACCTTCGCGGCAAAGAGACCAACTTCATGAGTAGTAGCTAAGATTTAATAGTATTTTTGGTAACAATTCGGTAACAGTTCTAACAACCAGTGTCCTCAGGTCCATTAAAACTTCTTCAAATCATGTTAGTATCGAGCGAACCAAGCATCCTTTACAGAACTTTTCGGTCGAATGCTCTTAGACACGATTCACCTTTAGAAATCATTGTTCAGCGTTCACAGCCTTATGCAAGAACTGTCCGTATTATTGACTGGTATAGACGCAGTTGGCAATCTCTCGTAAGAAATTTACATTTTAATTGTTTGGTATGAGCGAAATTTGCTCTGTTTCCTGCCGTAATCATTTGTGAGTGTCATGTGAGCTATTGTCGTTTGGACATCGTGACGCCCAGATCCTTAAACGTTTTTACGCCCACGAAGCGATGAGTGCCAATTACCATGTCGACTAGCTGTCTTCTATCCACCTTGCGTGATATCTTCAGATATTTGGTTTTTTCGGCAATTATTTTGAGTTCTACGATTTCAGCACCTTTCTCTATGTTGAGTATACAAGTTCGAACAGGTATTTTTTATTTCGCGCGATTATCGCGATAAAGTAAATAAAGTTTTTGTTTACCGCACAGTTACTCGTTACAATGATACTGGTAGCATCGCGAAAGTTCATGGAGGTGGTCCTCAGAAGACTGCAACGTCACGTGCAATGGTTCAAAAAGTGAAGAAGCACCTTGAGCGAAATCCCCGACGAAGTGCCAATCAAATGACGAAAGAACTGAAAATATCTGACCGGTATACGCCGCTTACTAGAAAATGATCTCAAAGTCAAGCCTTACAAGATTCAAAAGGCGCATGATCTCTCACCAAAGCAGCAACAAGTCAGACTTGAGAGAGCGAAAGAGTTGCTTCGCTTGGCCGAAAGCGGTCACAAATTGAGCAATTCGTAAACTACCAAAACTAAAGGGTTTATTAAATCGACCATTCATACGAGAATTTGAGTTATCGATTGGCCACCAAGAGGCATCGGCCGCCACATGTAATGGTTTGGGCCGCTGTAACCGCAGCTGGGCGCTCTCCAATCGTTTTCACCGAGCCTGGCGTCATGGTAAATGCGAAAAGTATTCTGGAGGCTCTGAAGCCGTGTGCAGACAAACATTTCGGTGGCAGGCCATGGACGTTTCAACAGGCCTCGGCACCATCTCCAAAAGCTCGAGTGAACCAAGAATGGCTAACAACAACGTTCTGAGCTTCATAACGTCCACACAATTGCGCTCAAATTCACCAGACGCGAATCCGATGGATTATTGTCATTTTGAAGAGCAATGTCCGAACTAACAGATTCACCAGTCTTGAAGCGCGGAAAAAAGTCATTGTCCGCGAGTGGGCCAAAATACCTGCAAGTCTCATTCGGGCAGCTTGCGATTCGTCGACAGGACAAGACCGTCTTAAAGCCATAGTCAAAGCAAAAGGTGGTCATATCGAGCAAAAGTAAATTGATTCCTAATTTGCTATTATTTTCATACATTTTTTACTTTGAATTGAATAAAAGTAACAAAATTTATGGCCTTTTTAATTAGTTACTCTTCAAGTGCCGAACATTGTAAAAGGAATCCAAATCCCTACTGGGTTTGCATTATTTGTAGCTTTTGGCGAACAATATTTAGCTTCTTGTCATATTCAATCATATTTCGTTCGCGCAAAAATCCACCCCTTTATCCCACACTGAATCAGCGCAAAGTACACAAGACCAGCGAGCACCAGCCCGCATCTTGCCTCAGGTACACGCACCAGCACAATTTTTTTATAGTCAAAGCATTGAATGCTAAAAATACTACGGCACGCAAGTTGCACGCACTCGTTTCGCAGAACCTGTGGCAATCGCACCGGGGAGTTGCCACGTTACGCGCAGCTGTAGTGTAGTCATAGTGTAAATGCAATGGCCGCACTGGGACCGCGCTGCGATGTGGCAAGCGCGTGCGAGTAACTTAAAAACATTTGAGTGAGTAGCCTGCAGGCGGAAAGGGCGGCGTACATGACCACCGTGAATACCTGCTAGATAAGCGATATAATATTTTATAATATTTTGTGCTTGAATAGATGATAAATGTAAAAATTGGAAAAATCGTATACGAGTACAGTTAGACGCGTGCGAGCAGGGCGTGGAAAATTCATAAAATTCTCAAGCATTTATATTTTCATAATAGAGATGTGCGCTACACTGGCGCGCATAAGTAATAAAGTTAACTGTGGAAGTGCATTAGCCAGACACGCGTCAAGAGGTCATTCTCACGTCGCAAGCGCGTTTCGCTATAAAAAGCAAACAAAAAAATGTGAAAAAAAAAACAAATAAAAAAACGAGTTCAAAAAACTCAAACTAACTTGTGACGATTACTTTTCCAGCATTCTTCGTTTTTCTAATTTTCATTTTTTATTTATTTTTTTAGTTCCTAAAAACTTTTCCCCTGGTCATTCTTGCTTGAGCGCAATTGATTTCCAATCTTTATCTGCTTGCATTATTGCGCAGTTTTACTCCAAATTATCCACACCAACACATGCATACTTGTGTATATATAGGCACACACACACAGTAATATTTCGGAAGGCATTCAGTACACAGCGTCCAGCGTTGAGTGTTGAGCGTTGCGAATTACAGTTCACAGAGACACGTCCAAATTGCACAGAAATCGACACACTGCAGATACTTGAGTTCGATAACAATTACCAGTTAAGTTTGAAAATTAATTTAAAACAATTACACAAAAAACAATAGAAAAAGTTACTCTCGGATATTATAAGAGATAGCGAAAAATTTCCAGAAAATTAAGGGAAAACGTGAAGAAAATAGTCGATACCAGCAGCGATGTGGACAAACAAATTGGCAGGAAAGCTTGCAATGAGCAAAAGAAAATAGGAAAGACTTCAGAAGAACAGAGCAGTGGTACGTGGCAATTTTGAGAGGGATCAAGTTGAGGTGCTTCTTAGATGAATTAAACAGACCATTTTCCGTTAAAGGTCTTCTCGCGGTACACATTGGATCCCTACTGTACGCCGATTTAAAGGTTATATTATGATGTTGGTGATATATCGTCAAGGTACGTTTCGTACCTCTACTTGGTTCCGCTTCGCAACTTCATTGCATAACAGCAAAGCTGGTGAATCAGTTGCAAATTAAGAAATCAAAAGCTACTACTCATATTTCGGGAATCGGTTAATCAGACACAACCTGGAGTGAAATACCCGAAAATTGGTCTTTTGATCGGCGTTAGTTTATTTTTTGAGCCGCTATGCGTAGGACAAATTCGCATGAGCAAAAACCTACCAGCACTGCAAAAAACTAGGCTAGGTTGGGTCGTGTCCGCGAATGTCGATTGTGCCTCACAAATATCCGTACCCTCCGTTCGCTATTAAAGATATAGCGGATTGCGCCCTTAGGGAGGGTCAAACGATTTTGGGAGGTAGAAGAACACATTATGGAAAATGTGAAGCGCATTAAGGAGGATTTGTCCTAGATACGGTTACTTATGGTGCCAAGCCCTCTGCATCTCTGGCAATTCGTGAAATGCAGCAGCTCGCAATTGATGAGGCAACCAACTACCCTCTCGGTTCACAAATAGCCTCGCATCCAGTCTAGTTTCTATGCCGATGATTTAATATCAGGCGGAGGATCCGAGGAAGCAGAATTTTGCAAATAGTGACGCATATGCAATAGCTCCTAAAAAGGGGAATTTCGTTTTAAGAAACTGGTGCACAAACAGCGAAAACATTTTGCGAACTATTGACCCAGCGCATCGTGAGAAATTCTTGAAGCTCGGTGATGGCATTGCTATCACCATGGCAATAGAGCTGGCTTGGGATCCTAAATGCGATTACCCTATGTCAGAAAGTACCGGACATGTTTAAATAAAACAAAACAGAGTTAATCTTCAGGCACATTTATTTTATCTCCTTCAAAATATGACCCGTGTGAATTAACACACATGTGCCAACGTTTCACCCAGTCCTCCATGCCCCTTGGTAGGCTGACGAAGGGATGGCCTTCAGCTCCTCCGTCGCCTTCTCTTTGCTCTCCGCTTTCGACTGAAATCTGCTTCCCGAAGTGGTAACTTCAACTTGGGGAACAAAAAGAAAGACGCACGGGGCCATATCAGGTGAATACGGTACTTGCACGAAGGTTTCAACTTGGGCTCGGTGCGATGGCGCGTTATCATCATGCAAAATACAAGAATTGTTTGCTCACATTGCCGGCCGTTTGCGACTTACAGCATCTCTCAAACGCTTCAAAATGGATTAATTATATTCTTTATTGACTGTCTGGCTCGATGTAAGGTACTCATGGGTGCACGCCTTGACAATCAAAGAAAACAGTCAGCATCACCTTCCCGGATTTTTTTATCATAGGGTATTTTCTCTTTCTCTGGGATTCACTTCCTGAACGAGCTACGAATCGCATCGTTTTATCGATAATTGCTAGATTTTACGACCCACTTGGTTCCATTGGCCCCATTGTGCTAAAGGTTCCGGCGTTTTTACAAAGCTTGTGAAAAGAGAAGCTAGCCTGGGACGAAAGCATTGCTTAAGCGAGCTTTTACTTGGCGCCAACTCTGCGCGAATTTCTATTTTGTAGAAAAAATAAGCTTCCCTCGCTTCGTCGGGCTGTACGCAGATAATATTTAATTACACAGACTCTGCGACGCCAGTATGGCAGTCTATGGAGCCTGCGCTTACATTCGATAGGAAACTGGCTGCGAAGTTCAAGCATCGTTGCTTTGCTCCAAATCTTGTGCGAAAGCACTTTCGATGCAAAAATTAGAGCTGTTTTGTTGGCCGAGTTGCTAAATTCCATTCAAGCTTTAGTTCCATTTAAGAGGGAGTTCTACTGCTAGTCAGACTTCACTATTGCACTATCGTGGGTGAGTAATGTAGCCGCTAACTTTAATATATTTGTCGCCAATTGGATAATCAGCATTTAAAAACTAACTCAAGATACGTCGTGGAGGCATATCCCCACCGAACTCAATCCAACTGTTATTTTATAGAAAGGAGACTCTCCTAAGGAACTCGATGCATCTCCATCGTGTAAGGAAGGTCCTTCTTATTTAAAGGAAGATGAAGCTAGATGGCCCAAAATAAGACAAGTAGACAACTCATCACTAGAAAACAACAAGACAATTTCAATCATTCAGTTTGATCCTTCGCTGGGCGCGCAGCCAGCTCTTCAAGCAAGCTTTACTCACTGAACCCATTTCCGGACGCGAGCGGACTAATACCACTTCGTGGACGTTTTCAGAATGCAGCTGTTAGTTATAACGCAAGGAATCCAATTGTGTTACGAAAGCATCACGCCCTGACAAATAGTATTAATGAACACTTTCATCAGAAGCTGTTACATGCTCGCCCTCAAGCGGTGCTAGTGACAATTCGCTTTCAGTGTTAGCCTATTGGAGGAAGAAAAACCGTGACTGGTGTACTCAGTAAGCACTTGCGATGTTTTCGCGCAAAATCAGTACTCATGCGGCACATCATGGGTAATCTACCAGACGAGCGAGTGCGGAATCAGTGTCCATTCTACACTACCAGAGTAAAATTTTGCGGCCCGTTCAGCTACAAATCCGATGTGCGAAATAGACTACTTACGAAATGCTACATCTGCTTATTTATATGTTTCTCAACAAAGGCTTCTCATTTGCAGTTAGTCGGGGATCTATCGACGAATTCATTCTTGGTTGCATTACAACGATTCACTTACTTGCGTGGGCAGATAATGCCATCAATTTCATCGGCGCGAAAAATGAACTGGAAGAGATTCGTGCGCTGCTTCATAGTGAAAAACATATTAATGAAGTTCACAAACAATATTTTGACGATGGAATCGACTGGCGTTTCTTGCCAACCCAATCCGCGCACTAGTGCAGCCTGTAGGAAGCCGCGGTTAAGGCCGCATAATATAACCTTCGTAGAACAATTGGTTCTATTGTTCTCGGCTTTGAAGAGTTTCGGACACTCGCTTGTCAAATTACTGCCATTATAAATTCAAGACTTCTCTGTCCCGTTTCAGAAAGCCCAATGACATAGAACTTTTGACTCCCGTTCATTTTCTTTCTGGTGAAGCACTTGCAGCCATTACAGAGCCCGATTTGTCAAATATCGAATGCGGTAATTTAAGTCAGAGGCGAGAGACTTTTCGCATATGAAAAGGATTAGAAAATCATGGCAAGAACGCGGAGTGTAAGGACAAGCAGTGATTTAACTGTTTAGATATTTATTTTTATTTGACTATTTCGAAACTTATGAACCAACTACCTATCGCGATTAGAACTAGACATTTGCTTTATCCTTCCAAACACTCTGATCATTCGATCCCCCTCTGCTGCGACACTGTCCACTTCTGCAACGGATATGATGCGCTATACTTCGGTAAATGAGATTTTTCGCAGGGCCAATACTAACAGAGAGCAGGAGAAGGATTCAAGAAATAAACGAAAAGAAATAAACACCAACAAATAAATGTAGAGCATGAAAAAATAGCGATGGCAACCGACAATGCCGCCTCACCTCGCCACCGCCTCGCACAGCAACCGACGCCGTTATGCTGGCCGTGTAATTTTCAACAATTTTCACCCACTTTTACACACGTTGACCCAATTGTAGCAATAAAGGAGACACTCTGCGACCAGCACACAAATGCTACCGCTTGCCGCCTTCCATTTTCCAATTTACTGGTAGCTTCTGTGTACGAGTATATCATTCGCCTGCCAACCAGGGCAGTCAGCGCTTTCAGCAGTCTACTCGAAGGCGCCAGCGCATGGAAACTGTTGAATGCACAAATTTAATAGGAAGTTTGGGGGGAAATGACAGAAGCGCGTGCGAAGTAAATACACCTACTCGTAGTTCAAGAAAGGTTTGAGCAGCTTCCTGAGATGGTTGGTGGCTGGTAGCTAGTGGCTAGTGGCTAGTGGCTGTCAATGCGTTTTAGTGCAGCTGCAAAATCAAATCAATTAGGTTGAAAATCAATTATATCACAAGTTCTGATGAGCAATGAAATGAAGGAGGTGAGCAAAAAAAAAAAAAAAAACAAATACGAATTGTGTGCAAAGTGAGTAAGTATCCTCCATAGGTATGTATGTATGTATGTATGTTAACTAAGGTATGATAGAAAGCAGACGCCTGAGAATTGAAAAATACTTAGGCTATACCAGCGCAAGCAAGGGACGTACGGAGTGGGCGAAGAAGAAAGTTGTTGACCAAATGGGAGTTTATAATAGCTGATGACACTGCGTGAACTGTGACTGAGTTTCATTGAAGTTACGAACAGAGCAGAGAAAACGAGGGCTTAAGGAAGCAAACGTTGATTGATTTAATGTTGAGCAAAAACGTTCACGACTTATGCGAAATTCTGCTAAAGTATTAGAGTGAGTTGAACTATTAGCAGTTTAATCAAGCAAATTTCGAACTTTTTACTATTGTTACTATTAACGGACCATAGTGCACTGCTACCTGCAATGTGGTCCATTGTACTTGTCCATCGGCAAATAAATGAAGGTTTCTGATGAGTTTGAGCACCTCATCAGGCTTTTTGTTCAATATGGATTTAAAGACGTACCACCGCGAAGTGTGCGAGTCTTTGTCTAGCGAGAGCTACACATTCACAGAGGAAGTATTTTGACGTTTTATGCTGGAAATCGTAAAAACTGTAGATCCTTCTTTTTAAATCCTTCTTTTCTGAAACGGTCGCGGTAGCCGAATAGGTTGGTGCGTGAACTACCATTCGGACGACATAAGTTCGAATCTCCGTGAAACACCAAAACTGAGAAAAAAATTTTCTAATAGCGGTCACCCCTCGGCAGACATTGACAACCCTCCGAGTGTATTTCTGCCATAAAAAACTCCTCAGAAAAAATATCTCCCATTCGGAGTCGGCTTAAACCTGTGGGTCGCTCCATTTGTGAAACAACATCAACACGCACGCCACAAATGAGAAGAAGGAGCTCGACCAAACACCTAATAAAATTGTTCGCGCCACTTATTTATTTTATATTACTTTCCTGAAATGATTACGAAGACGATAATGTCCCGTATAATATCCAGTGAGAGCTCGTTAGTCCTCTCTACCCAGACTTAAGGGCCTAATTGATGCTCTTCTAGAAGGAAAGATAAACTGCTCTGCTCTCTTCTGTACTGGACTCTCTATCCAGTGTCGTCTGAACGTCGTATCTCCCCTGTCTGTGTTAACTTCAAACTTCTACTCTATTTGCCATTGAGACGATTTGAAACAGAATCGTTCGCCATAGACAAGAACAGGTGGCAGTCATTTGGGCCCAAGACCGGACTATAATTTCTGAACATATAAGGTGGTTAAATAAGAAATTTCGGATCGACGACGCTGCCAGCTAGTCACTATCGCTTCTGTACTTCTGGTCTGCAAGTCTTTTATAAAGCTGGGAGAAAAAACCCGATGAATGATAGATCGCCAGCGAAGGACGGTAGAAGTGACGAAACAGAATGACTATCCTAACCGAAATTCTCAGCGGACATGGTGGCTTTCTTGCATAGCTCCACCGTTTTAATCTAGCACATAATTCGATCTACCCTGAGTGCCACAGCGAAGATGAGAGTACAGAACAAGTGATGCATCACCGCGCCAGATTTTACGAAGAGCGCATTGAGCTCGTAAGTGTTCTCGGCGCCGTCCCCATACCAGTTAACCTTGCAACGCAAATGCTAAACTCGAGAGAGAAATGGGAAGCAGTAAACAAATTTGCAGCAAGGAGAGTAATAAAACTACGAAACTTCGAATGGAAGCGCAAAGCGAATGCGACCGATATAGAACACCCAATAGATGTGTGACCCAAAGATAAAGCATAGCTCCTTTTGATGCGTTGAAACAGGTCTCCTTTAGGGGCAACTGTATTCACGAACAGATGACAAGCACGAACGCTTGAGGTAAAGCCTCAAGGCGAACCCCAATAGACTACAAGTCGATGGTATAAAGGTTTTTTTTTTAAGGAGGTTGAAATCAAAATGTCTGAAACATCTTCTGGGTAGAGCCGCGTTTATGTCCGACGACACAACAGGTACCCGCGTCCAGGTTCCTCTCCTGTATGCGTATGAAGGCTATACACCGTCGATAGTCTCAATTACTCCCACTATGTTTATAGGTGGTCCAAAATAAAGAAGGCATCGGAAAGCCTGCAGTAGTGTTATCTTAATTCACTACCGCCTTGTCTTCTGTATGATACTGTATTGAGTGTTTCCCTCAAACGTCTGTGCTTGTTGTCGGTTCGTCAGAGACTGTCCGCCTTCTCTGTTGCTGAAACGCTTTGCGTTCCCAATCAATATAGCGAAGTCGCGTCATAATCTTACCTGTTTGCGTTGCCTTCCACTTACCGCTGGTTGCGCACATATCTCGATTGAGGGTGTTGGAGGACGGTTGATGACCCAGGGCTTGCTCCAGTATAGCTCGTTCCTCTCTAAAGCGGTCTCAATAAAACATGACGAGTTCTGCGTTTTCGTCTGTATTCGGACAATTTAGACAGAAAGGGCTGTCTGCCAGCTTAAAACGGTGCAGGTTTTCCTGTTTTCAGGATGTCCGCTGAGCAATTGTGAAAGGTGATAGTCGGGGTCTCCACGTTTTCTCATTAACCACTCATCAACACGTGGTATGAGTTTGTAGGTCCAACGTCCGCTTTGTGACTCATCCTGCCGCTGCTGCCACGGGCCTATTGTCAGTAGTCGCTCCGCTGCTTTTTCTCCAGGTGTAGGCCGCGTTCCCTGTCTGTTACAGAGCCGAAACATTTCATCTGCCAAGAGGTTTAGGGGTATCTTTCTCGCTATTTTATACGGTTAGTGGGTGCATGCGCCACATACCACTGATGTGGCGGCACCTTTGAAGATGGTTTTCGATTTTAACCTTCTCTGAGGATGACAAAGCACAAAAAAGTAAAAAGTGGACGTCAGCTCCCCTCAGCCGAGGAAGGAATTAACACAGGTGATGGCTGCGTTGATTTTTTTCGTATATCACCCACACAATCTAATGTTTTTTCGTAAACCAAATCTCTATCATCCCATCCCCGATTACGTCAGCCAATCAGCTGATTCTTCCAAACTCGCTGAAAGCCGGCTAATGGTCTAATAATGGCCACACCTCTGACATCTTTTCACTATGAGAGAAACCGCACTTATGCATATTTAGAAGAGCTGCTACTGCCTAGAACTTCGCTCCACTCGTTGCTTGCATCGAAAGCGAAGGAACGCGGACTAGAAATGGTTCGAAATGCATCGTGCAATGAAAAGGCACACCAATTCGAAATCAGTTGGTCTCCCTGCAGTACAATAAAATTCTTACGTCCGCACACACGCAACCCTCTGTAAATGCACCAAATTCAATCAATGAGCATAAAAATAGCAGTACCAGCAGCAGCTCCAACTGCAGCAAATTGTCGTCGTTGCAATAAATGCTGCTATAATTTCCCGCGCTCCTTGTTGTTGTTGTTGTTACGAAGTAATTACCATTGAAATCGTCAGCGCCACTTCACCATATCTTTCTACGCAAATTATCATTCTCAACATCTTCAACTCCGTCTGCATGTTTGGTTGTCCAACTGTCTCGTGTTTGTGCGTCTGTCTGCTTCAGCTCATCTTTACTCTTATTGAGCTTAGATTAAATCTTGCATACTTTGGATTCGATTACATTTCGTGCAACGTGACCAGCATGACCGAAATGAAATCACCTTGCAGAGCTATTTCGTAGTGACATTTTAGAGCAAAATCGCTTCTCAGCTTCATCTGCTCTGCTGCAGGGGAAATAAGCAGCAGCGAAGTGCTGTACCAGCTATGTGACGGCGTACAACTCGCGACTGACCGCCTACGTGACATTGCAAAAGCACGCGATTTTCGCGATATTCTCGACGAATTTAAATGGTGCACATTTAGCGCAACGCTTTGTTTTTTTTTTGTTTTTTTGGTTTGATGGGATTTTGGCGTTACGCGCCATTTTGCCGCAAAGCAAATTTCACGGGCGGGAAATTTAAGAGCGTGAAAATTCAATTAATTTTTCAAATTCAATGCAAATTTCTAATCAATATGCTCGACAGCAACGTCCAATGCCGCAGAGCGCTTCACCTATTTTCTAAAAATTCTAGACAGCCAGTTTGAGCGTTGCTGCCTGCAGTCTTATGCTTGAGCGAAGATTTTTGCGCGTTTTTTCATTTTTTATTTAGTAGCTGGTGCGTTTCTTACTCAGCTGCTCATTTGCTCATCTGTTCATCTCCACCAAACTGCCACTAGCCACGCCTCTCATCAACATCACTTTCACGTGCGCTTTTTCAATTCATTTCAATTAGTTGCCATTCTCTTGTCATTTGAGCTCAGTTGTAAATTGTCATTTAATGTTCAAATTTGCTCATAAATTGGCGTAAATTAATGCAGCTATGGAAAGTGTGTGGGTTAGAAGAAAAACTTTCCTAACCACCTACATGGAGACATACAGTAATGAGTAAAAGTGAAGCAACTTTTTTGTCTCTTTATTCAATACCTCCATTAGGTATTTTTAGTTAGTTTTGCTCCGAAGTCGGAAGTGAAACTTGAGATGAAATATAGCACTTTTACTTTGATGGCGCTCAAAGATAATCATATGCAGTACAGACTTTTTCTCTCTTGGAAAGATCAATAAGAGTGATGCTTGGCCCCACCTGATCCTTCTAAGTGGCCGTAGTCAGCTCTAGAGAGTATAAGTGATTTTTTCACCTAATTGAAAATTGCTTAGGTTATTAATGCCCGAATCAAGAGATCAATAAATGAACGGATGTACTTGAGTAGGTCGAGATATCGGTAAAGAAAACCACAGCACCCAGGTACGGATGCCTAGGTACTTATCACCTAAAAAGAAGGAGAGGAAGTTTAGATAAGCAACACGGGAAGATCTTACAACTTAAAAAAGGCAGAAAATAGACAGTATAGGGAAAATCTGAGAGAGAGGAGAATAGCCAAAGATGAAAGAGTACCAGGTTTGACCTTCAGCTATGGTGAAATACGAAATTAAGCGAGCAACTTCGGCTGCCACGTTATCGGGTACTCGCCATCCGAATTGTGCGCACTCATTTCATACGTATTCACACACTTGTCCAATAAGTCGTTGTTCAGCCAGCAACGAAGGAGCGTAAGAGAGGGCTGTGCTAATTTCTTTGGTGTATCACCAACAAAATTTCATTTTTTGTTTTTAGTAAACAAACCGCAGTCATGACCCCTGTTACGTCAGCCAATCAGTTGTTTCTTTCAAATTCACTGGGAGCCGATTAACGGGCTGATACTAGCAACACCTCCCCAATTTTTTTCACCATCAATATAGAGAAAACGAGAGAGAGAAAGATAGTTTAGGCCTTAAACAAGGCAGACAGGATGGGGGAAACCTGAAAGAGAAGAGAATATTACGTTGTAAACTCCTTTTCAGAGTTCCCTTACTAGCTGATGAAACCTGAGAAGTTTATTGAATAATGGATTATGTAGCTGGGCCATTTACAATGTATTTGATCCAAAAATGCGTTTCCTTAGACTAGATAATACTAAATTATAACCCTTCTAACTACAGGAGATACATATATTAGATGCCTCTGGTAGTCATATGTTAGTCGAATGCATTTTGCCACGTAATCAATTCAAGTAGTTATCGCAGTTCATTTATTCTAAGCTTGATTAGGAAGTCCGCTAAAACACTGTTCGGCTTTTTGAAGAAATATGTAAAGGTTACGTAGGCCACATCAACAGTCATTTTGTTTTTCCTTCAAGAGATTCTGAATCTATCTAACAATTCCTGCAACACCCGGGCCAGACATTTTTTAGTGCTACATATTTACAGTTATCCAATTTATCAGCCAATTCATTACTCTGAACACTCAAGCATCCTGTTAGTCTCATGTACTTATGCACCATAGCAAGGGACTTTAGTCCGAGCTTACATTTCTGTATAAATTGTGAGGAAATTCCTGTGTTCCCTAATATGTTTATAACAACCCTGCTGATACTCTAATTCGCTACCCGCCTCATCCCATTTGAACTTAGCTGCACTGAGTGTGTGAAAACTTCCCATTCTCATACCGGAAAACCGTGAGAGAATCAATGAATTTGGTGACCGCCGTAACCGAATGAGTTGGTGCGTGATTACCATTTGATAGTGCACGGGTTCAGAACACCGGGCATGAAGCATCAAATGATAAATAAAAATGCGTGTAGCGTAGTACACATAACAGAAGTGAAACTTTCAAGGCAGACACAGAAAGAGGGAGAGACCCGAGAGTCAATGAGAGAGAGAGAGAGAGAGAAATAGAAAGAATATATATCTAAATAAATTCACAACATTTGCAGTGAATACAAATAGACAAAATTTACAAAAATATAATACACGTGGTATATCAACTGTGTATATATAGCGTATGTTGCCAACGCGTACCGCCACAGACGCACAATACGATCTGTCGTATTCTAACTATACGTTGCTCTCTCTCGCTTCGATGTATTAGCATGGCGTTAGAGCCGTGCGCACATATAGCGTCTATCAGTATAACGTGCATAGACAAGGCACGCGCAAGCGCAATACTATCTATCCTATTCCAACAATATATTGCTTTCTTTCGCTCTAATAGTAATATGGCGTTAGTGCTGTACGTTTACGCACTTTTCTCTTTCTCTCTCTGTTATATTCTAACGCCTTGTATATAATGTATACGTGGTTCTCTCTTGCTCCTGCAATAGGAAAGACGAATTACCGCACAAAAGGAAGACGTGATAAGCGAAAGTGTATCTAAGATATATACAAGGTATAGCAACTCTCTATCCTTTTACTCTACGTTATATCTGTTTTCTCTCTCGCGGAACGAAAATGCCCAAAACGTTGCATGGCCTTGAAATTTTGCTCTCCATTCTCGCTCGTCCATCGGCGCCTAAGAAGTTTCCCTTCAAAAAGTGTTTGCTAATAGCAGTTGTCCCCTGGGTACTCAGTACAAACCTCCGAGTGTGTTTCTGCCTTGAAAAAAGCTCCTCATAAAAACCATTTGCCGTTCCGATTCGGCTTAAAACTCTAGGCCTCTCCATTTGTGGAACAACATTAAGACGCACACCAAAAATATGAGGGGGGGCCTGGGCAAACAAACAACGAAAGATGCAGTCACCAATTTACTTATACATGTAAGAGAATCTGAAGTTTTATTCTAGTGCCCATTCAACATCTTTCAGTTTTCGGCCTTGGAGCGATAAACAATTTCGAAGCAAGTCTCTTTTAGGGGAAAGTTTAGATTTCTTCATTGCAAAGACCATTTCTGGAACAAGCGCATCATTTGGGTCTAGTATCAATGAATATAGTTTACCAATTTTCCATAATTCCTTGAACCTTCAAGCCGCGTCGTAGTTCATAGGAATGTGGCTATACAGCATCTTTATCGGCCAGTAGAATCAACTTCAATAAAGCATTAAAACTAGCTCCTGAGTTTCTACTCATGGCACTCGTTTTGCCTACTAATATACCAAAGCTAGTTTTAGGCTCCAGGTTTTCTTCAAACCCCAGAGACTTGAGTCATTGACTTGTAATGACATACTAAATACTTGACGTGGAGACACAAGAAGACGAGCCTATAGCATAAGGCTGGCTACAAATATCGTGGATCCAGACGTGGGTGAATAGAATTGGTTCTTTTTATGGATGCCTTTCTGGGCCTTCTGAAAAGTAAAGCAGAAAGTAGTCCCGCGAAGGGTGTCTTCTTGGAAGAAGAGAAGGAATTGCTTTAGAGGTCAGACCACTCAACGCAGTAGACAGCGATCGCTGTAAGTGCGAAGGTATTTGGAACCCTATTCACCTCACGTCTTCTTTCACAGCATTGCAACGCGAGGTGCGTCAGAGCTTTCTTCACCCTACCTCATCCAGCAAAAAAAAAAAAAAAAACTAAAAACAAGAGAGTCCTGGTTTTGCTAAAGGTTCTCTGCCACTGTGCAACAAATATGAGCGCTCGGTTTAGATCTCCAAGACTCTTAAGTATCTGTTTCTTATTCAGAACTCCTCCTAAATATTTCCATCCCAGGTATCAGCTAAATCTTTTAATCACTGGCTGGGTGAAACTTAACATTTACATCTCCCGCGTAAGCATACCAAGACTGTCTTGCTTGGGTTGACAGAAAACCACTGGGTTAAAGGTAAGAGAAGGAAGGAAAAGATTTTTTTTTTAGATTTATTTTATATTTTTTATAATCACTTATTCAGTGACCAATCCAAATGTATGGATTTAAACAGATTAAGAAACTTGTCTTGAATTGTATGCGAAAATTTTCTGAGTTTGTGCTCAACACTGTACTTACTCGTCCGAAGCCACAAGCAGCAACTCTTCTCCCATGAACGCTGTTTGTCTCATCTCAGGCATAAAAGCTCTTAAATCTTTGTTTTGGCGCCAACTTCGCGCGAATAGTTAACTCGTGGATTGAGGCATTTTTGCTGGTGGGATAAGGCATTTTTTCATCAAATACATTCAAATGAATTCAAATGAGCCTGGCTCGCTGTTACTTAGAGCATTGCTTTCCCTGGTACGTGAGACCAACTGAATATTTATGTATTTATTAAATAGTTGGTGTCGAGTGCGAAATTAGTAATTCTTTCTAGTCCTTCGCACTCAGCTGGTATTTGTAATGTAACTTTTGTAGTCAGCCAGATAACTGGGTCATTGTGTGATTATCATTATACCACATTTTAAATGGAAAAGTATGACTTTCACTTACTTCGTGTACAGTTTTATTAGTATACAACTTTTTTCTTAGTTACAATGAGAGTATTGAAGGGGCTTAGTCTTGTAGGGATGTAAAACTGTTAGGTATGTAAGAAATAATTTCATTTTCCTTGTTAAAGCATGCAGATAATATTAATTAGCTTTGGGAGAATTCGCGAATGTAGTAGAGAGGGGAGAGAGTGAGAAAGGTCTGTGTGAATTGTGAAGCTCGGAGAGGAGCCCATAGAGTTTGTAGGCATACGAGCAGCAGTTTCAGAAGCGTGATGCGAGTTTCTAAGATAAAGGTTGATACCAAGGCATGACAGAGCCTGGTTGGTATTTCTTTATTACTACTTAGGGATTTCACTACATAAAAGGACTTCATAGAAAAACATAGGATGGATAACCAACAATGGTCCATAGGAAAATATATTTAAGTATGTAGAATCACAATGGTATAAGATATCAAATTAATTTTGGCTTTATGTGGAGACTACATTCCTGTCATTGTATACGGGATAAAAGGAGCTCATCAGGAGCTTAGGCTCACCATTCAAATTGCCGCTTCCGCTTCACTGCGAATACTTCAAAGGGTCAGGATAGTTTTGTGCGGCTTTATTCAGGCAATAACGCATCGAGTGTTGGTCCTTCACCTCGTCCAAAGTGGTTAGCTTACTAAGCTAGAAGTTAGCTAACTAATGGTATCCTAACTAAGTAAAGTCTGATCAGATTGGAGGCCCTTTTTCCAATAAGGGTTCTTTGAAAGATGCCGCGGGACACCTGTCAAACTAAATACAAAATATTTTTTGGTATTCATTGGCCTTTCATCATGAAAAGGCTTACGCCTCAACAACGTTTACAAATCGTACAACTGAATTATGAAAATTAGCGCTCTGTAAAAACTGTTCATTGCGCACTCAGGCTTATGGTGTTCAGCAGTGAGACTTAATGACTACATCAATAAGCAAACTTACCGTATTTGGGCTAAAGAGCAAACCAAAGCCATTCAAGAACAGCCATTGCATCCATTGAAAACACTCATTCGGGGTGGCCTGTGGGCTGCAGGAATTATCGGCCCATATTTCTTCAAAGACGTGAATGGCGTCAATGTAACATTGATTGATAAATGACTTTTTGATGCCGGAAATGATCCCCACAGCAATTGGTTCCAACAAGACGGCGGACGGTGCTACTTGCCATACAGTCCGTGAAAGAAGGAATTTACTGCGTCGTCGTTTCGGTGAGCAATTTACCTCTCGTCTTGGACCAATGGATTGTCCACCAAGATCGCGTAATATCACAGCTTTTATTTGTAGAGGTTTATAAAGTCTACGTGCGTTGTGGATAAACCAGCTCCGATTGAGGCATTGGAAACCAACATTACTAAAGTTATTCACGAGATACCGGCCGAAGTCCTCCAGCGAGTCGGGAGCTTTTTAAAAGTGGTGTTTACGGATGGCTGAATTACAGCGCAGTTGCGGCCAACATTTGAAAGGGATTATCCTTAAAAAATAAATATCATGAATGGTGCAACACAAAAATAATAAAGATAGCCCAATTAATTTGAATTATCATGGTTTTATTTCAATTTAAAATCCAATTTGGTCGAGCTCCTTCTCTTTGGCGTGCATCTTGATATTTTTCCACAAATGGAGGGACTTACAGGTTTACGCCGTATACGATAGTCAGACAAGTTTTATTATGAGGCATCCTTCATGACCGAAATACACTCGGAGGCCTGCCGAAGTGTGACACCTATTAGATAAAATCTCTAATAATTTGGTGTTTCTCACCCACAGTAGACTTCGAATCCGATAGTCACATACAAACCCATCCGCCTACGCCGGCCGCCAGAGTTGACAGATTTTATGTGTAGTAAATTTAAATTTCAATTAAAATACTCAACCTTAAACGCTTTGCTGTTCTTATAAACCCATTTTAAATCTAATAAACGATGAGTTTCTTCTTTTCTAGACTCGTAACAATGTTTTCGGTCATAAAGGAAATTTTAGTATGCGAGATGTTTTTAAAAAATAAGGTGAATTTTCATTCTTCTCAACAAATCTTTATTTATTCAACAATTTCTATTTTATCTCCTTCAAAGTAGTTCCCTTCACGTTCTTTTTCAATCCTTGGTATGTCCTTGAGCTCTCTCAGCGATTCGGTTTTTATCTCCTCAATAGTCGCAAAACGCCATCCTTTCATGGGCCTCTCCAATGTGGGAAACAGAAAACAGTCGCAGGGGCCCAGTCCTGATGCACTACTCCATGGCAATCGAAGAAAACAGTGAACAAAACCTTGACATTTGATCGAACTTAACTTTCGATCGAGCTTTTTGTGGTCTTGGCTCTCCTGGACTCTTCCATTGGGACGATTGAGCCTTTGTTTCGATGTCATAACCATACTTCTATATCCATGATTCGTCCCAATGCTATGTCCCTTTTTATGCGACTCTGGGTCATCGTTGACGTTATTGAACAATTCCTAAGCGATGTTCATGTGACGTTGTGTTTGGTAAAAATTCAGCAATTTTGGAATAAACTTCATGCCGCTATTTCCGAAAAGATTGCATGGAATGAGCCAACGGATATGCCAATATCCACTGCAACTTTTCCTATTGTCGTTCGGCGATTCTCCATTACAATTTTCTTCACTTTCTCAACATTTTCATCGTTTGTTGATTTGCTGGGGCGTCCCCCTTGTAAACAGTTTTTGACTCGGATTACTCTCACCGTATGCAATTGTCAACATTTGAAGTGTTTTTGAGCACTTAGTTTCATTTTTTACTCAAAATTTGATGCAACTTCTTTGAAACACAAACATACTAAAGATGATTTCTGCACCTCAAAAATAAATTAAATTTTATTAGTCGTTCAATTAATTTTTGCTTTAAGGATTATTTGTTTGTATTTTTTTTTTTGGAACTGAGAAAACTCTAAGTAATTAATATTAAATTTAGAACCTTCTTCCTGGAAACGAGCAATATGCACATATCTTTATTCATACAAGCACATACATATACTTATATATATATGTTTTATTTAACCTACACATCCATTGCTTGCTTTTGGTGCACAACTAATTCGTCATTGGCATTGGTTTCACTTTTGGTTGCTCTCCTAATCTGTGCCTGCGCTTGCATGTGTGTGTATGTGCGTTGACTTCGCGCTTGACTTAATGCATGGTCTTTACGGTTTTACGCAGCTTAGCAAATTGTATTTATCAATTAATTCGTTTATTGCATTCATCTGTCAATTTAATTTATTGATTTATTTTTCGTAGGCACAAATTTCCTTTCTGCTCAGCACTCGCTGCGATATTTTTGCTAATTCTTACAGACTTTGACCGATTGTCATTAGGGCGTTGATCAGTGAGCGCTGATTAGTGGAGGTGGAAAATGATTGCTCATAGAGGTCCCGCATACAGACTTTTATTTGGATTATAACGACTTAAAAATGTAATATTTTGCCGTTTGGGTTCAGAAATAGAAAATTGTTGAAATATTTACTGTTGTAGTCTTAGAATGGAGGGGCGCATCAATTTCCAGCATCACTTCAAAACTGCAAGTATTGACAGGAGAAAATTTATAAGAAATCTTGGTAATAAAAATTCATATTCTGGATATTACTTTCATTGATAAAAATTGGATCTTCTACACAGCTTTCCCATCTATACGTATGTAGAACTTATATGCACCACATTCTTCTATTTTTGTGCATAAAATTTTAAGTGATCTTTTGATTTTAGTGCTGCAAATTTTAACTCTCCAAGTTCAAAAATTCTTGGAATGGGCAGGCAATTGGTTTTTCTTTCAAGAAGCATCCCGGTATATTCGAAGCTGAATTTCTTTTTTCACTATAGCATAAATCCAAACCTCAAGGATGATAGATTACTAGGGTCGCTATTTAGCTATGATGAAAAAGAAAATTGTAAAGGGAACTTAGGCTGCCACGCCAATTGGGATATTCGCCAGCCGAACTCTGAACGAACATTTCACACTATTCACACATTCGTCCAATCAGTCGTTGTTCAGACGGCAACGAAGTGTCATTGGTGGATTTTTTCGTATAACGCTAACACATCCCAAGTGACGGCAGCCCATCAGCTGATTCTATTAAATTCACTCAGAGCCGAATAAAGATAGGTTAAAGAGCACACCCCTAAAAATTTTTTCACCATGGCCAAACCTAGTAATCTATCATTCTTGCCTATCATCTAAGCCCAATATTATTTCCAATCGAATATCCTCTCTTATGGCTCTTCCATAACAGTGCCTTTGTTGTTTTTTTGAATGAAAATTCGAACATTTTCAAAAGAAATGTGTTGTCATCCATTCGCACACAACTTCTTTTTTTAATTCGTGGACTCCGCATTCATCTTGACGCCAGACTCGATGCAAACGATTGGAGAGCGCCCAGCTCCGGTTACAGCGGCGCAAACCTCGGGCGGGTGCTGCCTCATGGTGGCCAATCGATGACTCAAATTTTCGTATGAATCGTCGGACAAATAAACCCCAGCGTTTTGGGAGTTTACAAATCGCTCAATTTGAAAAATTTTCTCGTCAGAAAACACAATGTTCGGAAATTGACCGTTTTTAGCCAAGCGAAGCAACTCCTTCGCTCTCTCAAGTCGGACTTGTTGCTGCTTTGGTGTGAGATCATCCGCCTTTTGGATCTTGTAAGGCTTGACTTTGATATCATTTTTCAGTATGCGGCGGATGCTACGGTCAGATATTTTCAGTTCTTTCGCCATTTGATTGGCACTTTGTCGGGGATTTTGCTTAAGTCGCTTCTTCACTATTTGAACCATTTCACGCGATGTTGCAGTCTTCTGGTGACCACCTCCGTGACGTTTCGCTATGCTACCAGTATCATTGTGACGAGTAATGCTGCGATAAGCCAACACTTTATTTACTTTTAGGTGCTCGAGCTCACGAACAATCGCTGGTTGCAGTCTGAAGTTGGTTATACTTCGAGTGCCGGATCCCATATATGTATATGTAATTATAATAAACTTTGAAAAAAAGAAAAATAGTATTATTTAATTTAATTCTGCTTGTTTGAAAATAAAAGTCATGTAGTAGTTGGGTAAAACTGTTTGCTGTAAAACCTGAGAATGGATGTAAAACAAGCCGCACGGTATGTACGTATTAAAAATTGCCCACCAGAAATTAATTAAATGAAAATAAAAGCAAACAATTTTTGCAGCATCAGCAGCATTGAAGAAAAGGACAAAAGTGAGTTAAGGGCGAAAGGGGCGCAACAGCTCCCAAAATGGAATGCAATGCGCACAAATATGTGCATGAGAGTCTTTAAATGTATATACGTATGTATGTATGCGCATGAATGTATTTTAGAGAAATGTGTCTGTATATTTATTTCTATGCGAGCAATGCGTGCCTGCCTCATCTACCGCTCGTACACTCGTACAAATTGCCATGGGGTGTTAAATTGATTCGATTTGCGCAGCTGCGTCGTTGCATAGATAATAATAAATGCGTCATAGCAATAGTAACGATAGTAGAGAACATCAATACAGCAGTAAGTGCAAAAACAACACCAACAGCAATGCCACTGCGCTGATAATGCTGTGCTGGCATCACTGATGCCGTTTCCGCTTGAAGCTGAAGGTGATGGTCGTGATGGTGGTTGTGATGGTCAATGCTAATGGCACATAATTCTGTGCCTGGCAACGCTTGGTGGTGGTTTCACAGAGCTGACTGATACTGATTTTTCCTGCCGATCGCGCATGCCTTCGTGAATATCCTTGCACAGACATACATACATAGCTGTAGTACTTCAATCAATCTATACCTGCTAGCCGATATTCAATAAACGCTTTTGTCTACAACATACGAACTGAAATGTCGCCGAAACCGCCACATAATCAATATGTTTGTGTCTGCGATTTGACATGTGTGCCACTAATTGTTTGGTCAGCATTCAAAAACTTGTTGTTGCCCTCACCACCTAGTCTAGCAGTAAATAAATATTATAAATTTGTATTAATATTGTTGTTGTTATTGTACCCGTGAGCACATGCATTCTATATATTTGGCTGTGGACCATCATGCATAGGTGCGCTTGTGAGCGTGTGTGTGTGCGTACGCGTGGCTTCGAGGGTCCCACATTCGCGGCTGTGCTTGTGAATGAATGGTCTTTAATGTGATTTTCGTTGTGGCTGCAGTGGCATTTGATTTATAGCTGTGTTGTGGCATTGAAAGTCGACGTGGCTGTAGTTCTCTTTATACCTACCCTGCAGAGAGATTCGCGTACTGTAGTACATGAGGGAAGTATGTTTCGTTTGTTTCAGAAAGATGTGGATCAAGGGTTCATTTAACAACGTACACACAAGCTCCATTACTGAGGCTCTTAATACGTTAGGCACGGACATAGGCAGGTCTCAACGACTGGATAAAAAATATGCTTAAAACTAGAATAATCATCGGAGTTATGGATAGTACCCCTTTGCTGCGGTTAGTAGTAGTCAAAATTATACTTTCCATGTTCGACCGAAAGGGAAATGAAGCAGTGGTGTATGGGGATGACATAGTGATTCTAGTTTCTGGAATGTTTCTAACAATAACCAGCGAGTTTATGGAAGGAGCTTTGGGATTGCTCAACAATTGGGCCACAGACTATGGTTTAAGGGTAAATCCGAATATAACAGAATTGATGCTATTCACTAAGAAAACCAAGATACCAGACTTTGATCTCCCAAAATTATACGGAGTTAGTCTCACGCTAGCCCAACAAGCCAAATACTAAGGCGTTATCCTTGATCCCAAACTCAGCTGGAATCCCAGTGTAGAAAGATAGTACAGTACAGGATGAAGAAAGCTAATATAGCACTTTACACGTGTATGAAAATGTAGGGTAAAATATGGGGTCTTCAGCAATTGTAAGACCGATAGTAACATATGTATGTCGCACTAGTCTGGTGGCCCGCTATCGAGAAGAACTACAACTAAACTAAGCTAAACAAGATATAAACATCGGCATGTATCAATCAAATCAGACTTCACAATCCCCGACCTCAGCTGCAAGAAATACTTTACAGTACGTTTTCCACCGAGAACCGAATGGAGGCAAGGAAAAGTGATTGGTAGATTCGATATCGAAATCTACACTGACGCTTCTAAGATGATATGTGGTGTGGGCTCTGGCCTCTATACGGAACCGCTCGACTTGTACGAATAAATTCGACTTCCCGTCTATGCCAGCGTGTTCCAGGCAGAACTATTAGCAATTAGGAAAGTTTGCAAATCACTGAAACACTACAAAGAAATTGGTGCAAGAGTTATCTTTAGTATTTATCAGACGGCCAAGCAGCTATCAAAGCCTTAGATGCCAATTAAATTTCATCCAAACTAGTTTCACAGTGTAGAGAGGAACTAGAATTGCTTGGTCATTGGCTTCAAATTTCTCTGATATGAGTTCCCAAACACAGAAATATGGAGGGTAATGAGAAAGCAGATGAGCTTGCAAGAAAATGTTCGGCACTAGACATAGCAGAGGCGGTGGCAGTTGGATAGGAGAAAGACAAAGCAGATGAAATTCGTAAACTAATGGACGTTAGACTCATAGGCTTATCTCAAATATTACCCAATGTTTTCTGAAGCACCTCCATCGGCTTAATCTGGACGACACCCCGTACTGCCCAAACTGCAACAACGCGGTAGAAAGTGCGGAACACGTACTCTTCTACTGCGATCGTTTCAGAGAGGAGCGCCTTGAAGCACTTCTGAGTGGACAGTTGTGCCCGGAAAATCTAATCACCAAGATGATCGCATAAAATACTTGCTGGAATGCAGCAAAACATTTTGCAGCAATGATAGGGATATATCTGCTACGCGCAGAGTGGCAACGCAATATGCAGCGAAGAAATCAACAGCAACTTTTCACTGGAGGTGGACTGCCCACGGACTGACGACAAACCACAAACGCCTGAACCTAGTGCTCTCGACGGTATCAGACTACAACATGTTGGTAATACTTACGACACCTTTTCCGGTGTTCCATTTGTTGCGGTACCACTTATAAAGTGGAAGCAATGGCTACTATCGATAGCGTATAACCTCCATACGCCCATGTGAGAGGAACCTGGAAGGCAACTTTGATGATGTTTCTGACATTTTGATTTTAACCTCCTGCAAAAAACAAAGTAAATTAATGAAATATGGATACAAAATTTACTGTTATATCTTGATCTCACGAAATGCATGTGACTTAAGCAAAAAACAAAACACATTACATCAGCGGTAATAAAATGCTCAACCACTTCAACAACAACGGAAATACAGTCTTCTGCTTCAAATGTGCAGAATGAAAAAAACTTTGATTAGCAGGTAGAGAAAATCATAGTGAGGAACTCGATCAAACTCGGCTGATTCACGACAGTCCGTACCCACTAATTTAAGACTCTAAGCAGGCTTGTTCAGTAGTTGGCAAGAATCTTTTGTTAGTTTGACTAAATAAATAAATAAATATTGTAAATAAATGAATAAATATGGAATATGAAATATTATATCTATGCTCAAATTTTCCGGCAGGGCATGCACTTTAATCTGTATGTGTGCATGAGTAATTGATTTTTGTTATTGTTAATACAAAGATATGCTTGTTCTTACTTTTCGCCTCGAATACTGCTGCTGTTGTTGTTGTGGAATTAAAAGCATTTATCCAATGCGGCTAACAATTAATTTTCATTTTGTTGTTGCCGCTGACAATCTACAACTGCTTGTCGCTGACAAATCGCTAAGTAAATGATTAACGCTTGGTTGCATGCACTCACACACACACACAAACAAATGATATTTATCTACCTTAAGCTGGCGTCTAATGCAATTAGATCTATTCAATGCACATACTCGTATAGATATTATACACACACATACACACATACATACACATACTACTTAAATATGAGCTTTTGAATGCATATTTATTGATTTGCTAATTTCTAATAAATTCAATTGAGTGTCAGTTGAGGAAGTAGCTGAAATATAATATCGAAAGATATCAAAACAGGATCAGAGAATTATCAGAGTTTCTCCAATCCTTTTCCACATTACTTCGGCTTCCCTCTCGATCACTATTAACATTTTAATCTATTTTTTCCTTTATCTAATCTAACAGTGTATAGGCGTGTGTTATAATACTAAGTGCCTGCAAATATAAAGAAATACGAACGCTTGATACAATTGTTAAGTAAAATTACTGGATTCAATTCTCTTTGTCAACACTATTGCACTTCTAGACCTTTTCTGCACTTCTAGACCTTTTTTATTCTCACAGCACTGAACGCTTTCAAATTCTTTAAAAGTCACTGATGAAAAAAACCAGGCACTTAATTTCTACAGTAAAAATGAAGTGAATTTCGAACTGTTCTAGCGAAAAATCTCTATTTTCCCTCGAAAGTTCGTATGCTTGTTTTTTTTTTTTTTGTCGGGACAACTAGCAAGTGCAGCACTCAGACATTATTTGACATTGTACTACACTTGGATTTCCTTTTAATTTTCTTTAAATCTACCCGATCTCCTAAGAAATCTGTGTAGATCTTTTGGTGCCAAGGAGCCAAGATGGTCGCTTCTTAACACATCAGTGCCAAAGACCTCAAACCTGATTCGAGCGAATGCGAGGCAGACGCACAGGAAGTGGTCCGCCGTCTCATCCTCCTCTTCACAATCTGAGCTGTGTGAGATGTCCAACCTTTCCATGTGCTTCGCTCACAGAAAGTGGCCCGTCATCAGTCCAACCAGCCGTCTGCACTCCTTTCTGCTTAATGACAGGAGGGTTTGCGACAGCGACAGATCGGACATGACAGGTAGCATCAGTTTAATGCATCTGCAGCCTCTCTCAGCCTGCCAAGCTAGCTTGTGGGGGGAGGGGGTGGGGGGGGTAGTTACCCATTTGCTAACCGTGGATGTGATGGCCGCAGAAAGGAGTGGCGAAAACTGTTCGTATGATGGAATTAAATTTATTAGCGAAATTATGTCCATGACCCTCATATTCAGTAATCAAAATTCGCCTCTCCTATGGAATTCGCCATGAATCAATTACCTGTATTTCTTATTTTTGTTTTGTTCAACGTAATTTGACTCGATGTTAGTTATAAAAGAGTGTTTAAGGGGACAGATACATGTAAAATTTCGAAAAAAAAATTGTTTCATAAAATGTCAATATAATCCTTTAAAAATGTGTCAAAAAATTTTTAGAACGTAATTTGAAGATTTCTCTTATTATAGATCGTCAACCGTGACTACTGTATTCTCTGCGTTCGGGCGCTGGGAGAGGTATAGTTACGTTGCCGACTTAAGACGCGTTTTATTTTTTCAAAACTATATTTTTCGCATTGGCGTGCCTATACCTCGAAAAGTTAATGACCGATCTCCGCGAAATGTTGCACACATCTTTTTTATGATATTACCGTTTATGTGAATTTACAATTCGAATTTTTTGAAAAAATAAAAATATTTTTTTCGAAGCAAAAATAGTTGGAAAATTCGCCCTTAAATTAATTTTTTTTTTAAGCATTTTATTCCGCGATATTTTATTACATTTTTTT
>JAYXIM010054118.1:0-10125 GCA_037575425.1 Anastrepha fraterculus
TTAGGATACTGCTCCGTCATTGGCCACAAAAAGTTTTCAATCAATGTTCTGTTAGAAGCTCCTGAAATAGATTCCGGCGTTTCATCCTCATTTTCGAAGAAATATTAACCGATAACTCTAGTGGCCATAAGACCGCACCAAACAGTATATTTAGATGGGTGCAACTGATGTTGGTGTGTTGCCCTTGGATTTTCATAGCCCACAATCTACAAATTTTTTTGTTGACATAACCATTTAAATGGCATCGACATATAAACACCAAAACATTATTTAAAAAATCAATTTGTGTGGCTAGTTGTGTTAAACGAATAACGTATTGTAGTTGTTGTTGATGGTCTTGCGGTAGGGTTAATAAATTTCCAACAATTCAATTACAACCTACAAAAAGAGAAAAAAAGTGTCAAAAAATAAAAAAGTTATTTGTGCTAAACATTAGTAGGTCTTATTTGGCCCACCCTGTGTTTTCTTCTCGGGGTGTATGTATGCATATGAATTTTATTTTCTGCTTTGGTTCTGGGCGTAATTAATGAAGTGATTTCAATTTTAAAAAAATTAGTAAATATGTCTCACTACCTCAATTTTTCCTGCAGGGTATTGTAAGTATATATTGTTGGTATGTACATATATGTCTACATAGGCCCCTTCTGCAATTCTGTATGAATGTATGCGATTGAGTACGTCTATGAATTGTCAGCGGATGACAAGTAAATTGCAAGCTGCCAAAACAAAAGGCAACACCAAGTGTTTGTGTGTGTGTGTGCGAGAGTGTATGCGTGTATTTCAGCAATAATGCGGAAGGAAGGCAAATTGTGGAAAATATGTAAGTAAAAAGGCAATCAGCAAGAAGTAGACCATTTCGGGCGCATTCGCTGAACCTTCAACTCACCTTGTCATTGTTATTGGGGCTGTTGAAAGTGACAAGCCCGTTTACAAAGTCATTTTTGGTTGTCAAGGCGCAACGTCGATGCGCATTGTTGTGCCTGCCTTTTCGTTTGCAATTTTTGCCACATTTTTGTGTGCGAAAAGGGAGTGCAAAATTTGATGTGCCAGTTGAAATATTGTATACACACACACATCCCATATATACATACATACACACATACGTACCATATATGCACGCACTCCAATATGGGTCGAAAGAAAGAGGTCCTGTACGTAATCGTCTCGTAATCCTATACTGACGTATACACCACACATACATACGTGCATATGTGTGTATGCATGTGTGTATGTATGTATGCATACATTTGCCATGTATCCGGTAAATTCATATGCGTATGCACCCCTGCCTACCGCAGTCGCCGACTTGCCACACGTCATGTTGACACATTTTCTACTGTCAAGCGTAAATTGGCTTGCTAGCGGATTAATCGTTACGCACTTTTGTTGTTGTACAGTTTTTTTTTCTTTTTAGGTTTTTTTGTTAGCTCGCACTTTTTGTTTGCTTTGTATTTTTTTTTTTTTTTTGTTGTTTGTTCGAGCCAATCTTCTATTGTTATTGTAGTTAATTTAACAGTTACATTGCGATTTTAGGATTTTTGTCTAAATCTGACTAACCTTTCATTTTTCCTTTTTTGCCTTTATTACACTAAACTTCTTTGTTAGCTGCTATTGACAGCCCAACAAGCGGCTCATTTGACAATTTCGTTCCACTGATAGCTTATTCAAGTGATTAGACATTGTCTTTTGACGGACGGACGGTCGAGATGTTTGTGAGCTGTAAATGAGCACCCAAATCCGCTAATGAACTCAGTAGTTACTTTCGGGTTTTGTTTTCAAAATGCTAATTAGATGTTGTGTACAGAGTAAATCTTCTGAATATGCATAGGAATCCTGAAATAATCGATCCCGATATTTATTCGATTGGGGAATAAGTTCATAGCGTTTTTATATTTTATTTTAATTTACAATGATTTGCTTGCTGCTTGGCAAAGGGTAAGTATTAGGGCGGGTCGATTTAAAAATCGCTCATTGCTCTGTGAAAATCGTATTCCAGGGATCAAAATAAGAAACTTTGCCGAAGGAACCATGCCTCTAAAACGAATTCTGATGTCCCCCAATTTGGGTCGAACGAAAAATCCCACTTTGACCCATTTAGAGTGCTCCAATCGAGTCCAAATGTATGATCGACCCCCACTAACTTTAGACGGCCGATCCACCCATGCCAGTGGCACACCCCCTGGAACTCCCCAGGGGGGTTCCCCATACAATCATTTTTAAATATCACCATTTTTGGCCTTTACATGAGGAAAGAAACTAAAATGTTCGACCTAAATTGGGGGACATCAGAATTCGTTTTAGAGGTATGGTTCCTTCGGCAAAGTTTCTTATTTTGACCCCTAGAATATGATATTCACAGAGAAATGAACGATTTTTAAATCGACCCGCCCTAATGCTTACCCTTTGCCAAGCAGCAAGCAAATCGACCCGGCCTAGTAAGCATTCATTCGATAGAACTCTTTCTGCCCTACAAAACTATGTTAAATGTATTTTTGTGTTGTTTAATTTTTTACTAGTTTTCAGGCTTACAAATGGAATACTCAGTAGGCAAAAATCATCATTTTCGACACCTGCTCTTCTCTGCTTTTCATTGAGGTCTAAATGCTGCCGAAGCAGCTCAGGAGATATGCGACAAGTATGGAGCAGGTATCACTGGCGAGTCTACAGCACGGAAATGGTTTGAAAAGTTCAAAAATATCAACTTTGATGTCGATCACACATCCCGCAACGGAAGGTCTTCTGAATTCGATGAAGAACATCTCAAATCACTTTTGCAGGAGAACTTGTGCCAAACCAGTAGTGAATTGACAAAAAAAATGAGCTGTCATGAAGAAACGATTCCAAGTCACCGAAAAATTGGGCGCCTGGGTGCTTACGAGCTCAACGAAAAAGCAAAAAAAGTCGCCTTCAAATTGCTTCTCAACATCTCGCCCGCCATCGAGCAACATACGGTCATAAACAGCGCCTTTTGTACCGAATCGTCACGGGAGATGAGAAATGGTGTCTATACTCGTACATAAATATAAAGCAAAGAAAGAAGTGGGTGACTCCAGAAGATACGTCAAAGCCGAGAGTCAAGCCGGATATTCAGCCAAAGAAGATCATGATATGCGTTTGATGGGACTGCGAAGGCGTAGTGCACTTTGGAATGGTCGAAAAGAATGCCACGGTCAACCAAAAGCTCTACATTGTCCAGCTACACCGCGTGAATGAGGCTGTTCGACTGAAAAGACCTGATCGACATGGTGAAATCACACTCCTTAACGACAACGTCAGGGCCCATAGTGAACAAGTCGTCAAAGCCGCACCCCCAGAGATCGAATGGGATATCCTTCAGCATCCTAACCTGACCTTGCACCGACCGATTACCATCTTTTCCATTCTATGCCAAAAAATATAAAGGGCGTTTCCTTCGACAACAAAGTGGTACATAAAAACTGGCTCAACAACTTCTTTGACACCAGACCAAACGATTTTTGGAGAATTACTATAATAACAACACATCTCGCTGTATTACTGGGAGACAGTTTCGCGCTAGGATACATACCAAAAATAGAAAAAAAGGCCAAGTCCTTTAGACTCTTTTGTATTGAAAGCAATGGAGAAGATTTTTTTTATGAAATTAGATCAAACACTTTGTGCACAACATCTCTCGGTATCAGCTATGTACGGAGATCCAGAATGTTTTTGCCTGTGAGGAAACAGTCCGCTGTGCCTTCCTTGATAATGTAGGAGTTTTCGACAACGCCTGTCACTCGGGGGTATGTCGCGCACTAAAGATGAGAAACGTGCAGAAACGCATCTGCAAATGGATTAGTTGTATGCTACAGACAAGAATAGCTGCAACCTCAGCAGCGGACAGTACTATCCAATTACAAACAAGAAAGACCTTATCAGCTCTCCTGTAGAGCTTAGTAGTTGACGACCTGCTTCACTTGCTGACAAGCAAGGGGATCCGCTGTCAAGGATACGTGGATGACGTTGTAATTATAGTGAGAGGCAGGTTTGAGCGCACTCTTTGTGACATTATGCAAATAGCTATAAGTCTGGCGTAGAGATGGTGTGCTGCGGTGGGTCTGCGTATAAACCCGTTCAAAACAGCCATCGTTCTTTTCACGAGGATAAGAATTTCCCCAGGAAAGGGAGAGATCAGCAAAGACGAGGTTGTTATTGGATTAGTCATCGAAGTCTTGGCCTTGACCTGGATGCCAAACTTAACTGGAAGAAGCATGCCGATGCAACCTTTTCCAAAGTGACAAATACTCTCATGATCTGCAAATGGCTAGCAGGAAATCCTGGCGCTGCAGAAAAAGAATTCTGAGATGGATGAACATGGAGAGGTTGCTTGGCCATCGAGAGCCACTCTGTCGACAGTGCGGGCAGCACTAATTTTCAGCTGACATGCGTGCGCATCACGCGGACGAAGCGAACTTACCTTACCGCTGCGATCGAGATGGTGCTCGAGCTGACACAGCTTCAAATAGTTATTCAACAATCAGCCAAGCGTAACCTATTAAATATTACTGAGGAAGGTTTCGGTAGAGGAAAAGTGATATCATCTAAGAACATGGAATTGCTGAGTCCGCAGCTCCTATTTACCCAGCTACCTAGATTCTATCACTAAAGTCATAAAATTCGAAAAGAGGTTCACAATTGAACTGGATGATAATATAAGCTGGAGCTAAGGGAGGTCAGCTGACACCAAACTATAGAGTTACGCAAGGCAAAATCCTTATTGGGGTACAACCTAAATAGGTTGTAACCCTCCCCAAGATAAACTGCGTATTGTCACGGGCATTCTCATGGACATTCACACGGGCATTCTCGCGGGCCATTACAGACTTTGCAGTTATCTGCATATGATCGGGAGGGATATGGTTCACTTATTCTTGTCGTTTCTGCGTCCAATCGCGAGACACTCCAATGTACCTTTACCTTGAATGTAGCGCTAGAGCGCAGAGAAGGTTGAGTCATCTTTTCGCAAATTGCAGCCAAAAGAAAGGGACCTAAGCTCAACGCAACCAAGCTCTTTTTTGAGTTTAATGAAGGAACTGAATGAAACAAAGAGGCTATGGCTATACCGCTGGAGAAACGAGGCAATGCGTGCGTTGGGAACAAGAATGTCGAGCATTGGTGAATGACATAATGACTGAAAATATAATCGACAAAATGCAAGGCAGCGAAGAAACGTGGAAAATGATAAGTTTTTTCGCGGGAAAAAATGCTCCGGATGAAAAAGTGGGACCTGGGCGCATGCACACAAACATTGACCTCGTAATCAGGAAAATGAAACGCCACTCTAAAGTAATGCGAAAGCGGTTCCAGGGTGGACGATGGTTCCAAATGAGGGGGAGATGTTTAGTCTTCGGACATACCTATGCTGCGATGGCTGCCTTGAAGATGCATTAGACATTTTAAACCAAACTTAAAAAACAAAAATCATTATTATGAGCTGAATAGGAGATTGGCATCTGGACACAATCTCTCAAGGGATATGATAGCATTTTCGGGCAGTTGACACCGAACTTCAAAAATATTTCTCTATCTGCGAACTAGAGTGTGAGGGTCGTGCTAGGGCAATCCTTCCAAATAGGCGGGATTGGCACGAAGGGAAAATCGCGAGTCGGAGCAGGGGTTTTCTCTAAATCAGCCAATTTATCTATCTCCTTTAAACTGCCGCATACGGCTAGTATTTTTCTGGCAGAAATCTTTGCGAACCTGCGGGCATGCAAATTGCTTAAGGAACGCGGGAGCGAGGAAGATATTAACATTTCTACGATAATCAAGCCGCGATCAAGGCTCTGACGACGCCACGGTGCAGAACGAAACTAGTAAGCTCCTGTAGGGAGACGATCAAATTCCCTGGGTGTACAGGTAATATTTCTCTGATCTGGGTTCCAGGACATAGGAACATAGAGGGAAATGAAATTTCTGATGAGCTTACCAGGAAAGGGGCTGAATTGGCCTCAAAAACCGCCTACCCGTTCATCGGCATCTCCCTGACAGTTGTTAAAGGGGAATTGAACAACTTATTTCTCAGCAAAGCGCAGAATAGATGGAGTTCCGTTTCTTCATGTGCTATTTCGAAAATTCTTTGGCCCCAGTACAATATACGGAGGACTCAGAAAGTCTTTCGGATACCTCGCCCTTTTAATTTCCAACCTCGTAGCTGTGTTTACCGGTCACTGGACGATCGGCGCACACGCGGAGAAGCTAGGGTTACCATTTAACTCCCATTGGAAAAGCTGTGGGGACCTTTCAGAGAGGAAGACTGTTGAGCACTTTCTCTGTAAATGTCTGGATTTGGCAGCTAGATGATTAACGCCACTTGGTGCACCTTTCTTCGACAGCTTGAGGCAGTGCGCCAACCTAAATCCAATCAATCTTCTCCATTATATCAACAGCTCTGCCTGGCTGTAGATATCTGCCTGTTTGAGGTGGCATAGTGGTATCAAAACGGCGCTTTAGTGCTACTTGAGGAGTGCCAGACTGGCACTTCAACCATTTCACCTACCCACGTTTGAGCGGAATATCCCATATCTGATCTTCGATTGCTGCAACTTAAACACCCTGGTGCGTGTGGGTGTTATATGGATACATTTGAGGATATACAAGAGAGTTAGGATTTATGCAGATTTACTCAATTCAACGAATTGAGATTAAGCGGCTTCACTCTGCACTATAGTGATAACTATAACTTCTCACAAAAATAATGTTTTCTTTTTAATGAAGGGAAGTTATAAAAATGTATAATAACTGTACTATTTGTTATATAAAATAAAGCAAATTATAAATTATTTTATAAAATATTAAATGGTTGTCAAAAATGTTAAATTTTGGTGCTTCTAACTGCCCTTTGTGTTTTTATTTATTTATTTATATGAAAATGATTATAAATATTTATATAACAGAGACCGGACAACTAGCAGCTTAGGCTATCGGCCTTCCCCTCAAGTAAATATTTACATTTTGGTTACTAAATATTACAGCTCTGCTACTTTGATGTAAAAAAGTTCCGACTTTTCAGAGTCATATCAAGTCGCCTACGGAATGTTGCTTTAAAAATTATTTCGCTACTCGTTTAAATTTCAGACGATAACCACAAAGTAGCTTATGTACGTCTTCTACCTACATTTCCACACCTTCCCTGGCATACACAAATACTTCTGTACGTCTACAAGTAGTCTACACTTCACTTTCTCACACGGCTTTTAAATATTGCAAACTTACTTACCTATGAAGCGCAAAAGCTTCTATTGAAAATGGCCATCTTTGTGGACGACAACCACTTAAAATACTGATGGGGGAGCATCTCTGAGAAGTCTGCAATCTGCTCAGCAAAATCATCTTATCTCACACTAGCAAAATAGCCTCACTCCCATTAAGAAAGCATCTTAGAAAATTTGCCATGCCAAGTTGTTGACGACACTTCGATGGCTGATACTGTCTATAGACTAGCTACCCCCTCCACTTTATCTTACTCACACTTCATTTTCGCAGAACAACATGCGCTTCGTATCATTGAAAAATTCATCTCCTAAAGTCACTACTCGAATTGGAGCAATATTGTAAATGGCGCGGGCTGCCGGACAGGATGGTGTTAGTTGGCGGTGGCAGGCAGTGACAGTCGCCAGTCAAAATGCTGTTCAGTTGGCTTTCGGCTGACATCAGCTACTGATAATTAATATTTTATGCACACGTCTGCGTTGATTTTTATCTTCTTTACTGTGTCTGTGCTTTCAGTAAAAGCTGTTGCTTGCAAATATGCTGCATGCGTAGGTGTGTAAGTGGTGGAGCAGCAACCCTCTGGTAAAATGGCACTGAAGCACTTTCAGCAGAATGCTACGTTCGTGTTGATTGTCAAGTATCGCAGTCACTTTGTTGCTAATAGCAGAGAATAACAAAAAAGGGGGGCGAAAATATTAAAAAAGTATTTGCAGTGCAAAAGAAGAAAAATTATACAAATATTTAAGGCGAGAAGAAGGGTAAGATGTTAAAGTGGCAATCCTGATAGCTGGCAGGCTTCTTAAGTGTAATGTGTGGTAGTGTGGCGGTGGCAAACATGTCAATACCTTTCAATGCAACGCTACAGGCTAAATGCCATTCAATTTTCATATTGTGGTTGCCAGTTGTTGCAGGGGCGCGGATGGATGGAAGAGAAAGGGGGAAGCAGGAAAAAGCGGGAATCTATAATAATAATAAAGCAAGTAACGAATTTTCGGACGCTCTACAGAAATAGGTGGGTAGGTAGGTGAAATGGTTGAAGTACCAGTCTGGCACTCCTCACCTAGCACTAAAGCGCCGTTTTAATGTCATTATGAGACCTCAAAGGGTCTGATATCTTTCGATGTCAACCAGAGCTGTAGATGTAATCGAGAAGGTTGAGATGGGATTTAGATTGGAGCACTGCTCCAGGCTATCGAAGAAAGAAGCACCCAGTGAACTAGTCATCTAGCTGCCAAATCCGGAAATTTTCAGAGAAGGTGCCGAAAAGTCTTCTTCGCTGAAAGATCCCCACGACTTCCGCAATGGCAAGCCCTCACATTTACAGAGAAAGTGCTCAACAGTTTTTTTCTCTGAAAGGTCGCCACAGCTTCGCCAAATTTAATGGCAAACCTAACTTTTCTGATCATCCCGGTGCCGATGACCAATAAACACAGCTAAGAGTTTGGAAATTGAATGACGTGGAGTCCACAGAACTTTCTGCCTCCTGCGTCTATTATACTGAGATCAAAGGCTTTTCGAAATACCACATGAAGAAATGGAGTTGCATCTTTTCTACGCTTTACTGAGAAATAAGTTGTGGAATTCCTCTTTCATAGCAATCAGGAGGATACCGATGAGCGGTAGGAGACTAATTCAGTCGATCCCTTCCTGGGAGGACAAAACAAATCGTCAAGTACTGAGACCAGCAGTGTTTAGACAGGAAATTAATGACATTCATCGGGAGACACTTACCAACTTCTTAAACTCACGTCCTCCGCATGCCTTAATCGGAGTCCAACCACCACCCATAGCAGATGAAGAGCTCCACCTACTCTGGGAGTCGCGCGCAACTTTGGCACAACTACAATTAGCTGGTTAAACTCCAACCTAGCCAGAATCGCCTCCGACATACTAAATATATGTGCAGCATGTGAAGGCACACCGCACGGCACTAACCACCTTTTCACATGCGCCATTGAATCCACTTATCTAACGCCCCTTTACCTCCGGACCCAACCTGCCGAAACAGCAAATTTCTTGGGCCTACCTTTAGAAAAGCTATACGAAGTCAACCGGCAATCTGCCATACACTGACAGGGTTAAGGGGGGACCCTCATTTAGACGGTCGAAAAATGCATCATTTTTGGGAATTTTTTTCTCAGGTAAAATAACTTCAAACGTTTTGTAATTCATAAAGTACTTTAATAAATGTCTTGACTGTCTACAAAAATTTTCGGAGAAGAAAAAAAACATTTTAAGTATGGAAATATACACCTCGTCCATGGCACCTCATTCTATCTGTGTACATTCTAGCGCTCTGAATTTTTTTCTGAAATAAAAAAACCAAATTTTTTTTAAAACTTTAGGATAATACCTTCGATGTGACATTTTGATTTAAAAAAAAATGTCGAAATTGATATTTTTTACCCAGTTTTATGTTAAAAGTGATTTTTCATGCATAAAAATTGACTTTAAAATTACAAAAAAATATGAAAATCTTTTTTTTTAAAAAAACACTTAATGTCACATTGAAAACAATTTAATTATCTTTAAAATGAGCTATTGTAAAACCTGATTGGTTCAATACAGCGTTCTCAATTGTGTACACAAAATCGAAAAATGATGTTTCGAGAAAAACGCGTTTAAAGTTTTGGATACAGGCGATCAGGCCACCCGTCGCGTCCTGTTAAAAATTTTGTCACTCCTTCAAAAATACAGATATCGACTTGAAATTTTGAAAGTATATTCTTAAATAGTTGTAGAATAGATCAAAATTATTTCCAAAAAATCGATTTTTTTGACCCGATAAATGAGGGTCCCCCCTTAAGTATACTGCTACAACAACAACCCCTTCCTGGCAAGCTCATCATCAATTTGATTTCCCTCAACGCACCTAGGTCAAAGAAATATTACCTGTAC
>JAYXIM010054120.1:0-13129 GCA_037575425.1 Anastrepha fraterculus
GTGAACGACGACTCAAAAACTGCTCAATTTCGACCAAACGACCAAACCACCGTATTCCCCAGATCTGGCCCCCTGTGACTTTTTCTTGTTCCCGATACTAAAAAGGCCCATGAAAGGTCGACGCAACGCTACGATTGTCGAGATAAAGACGGCATCGAAGGAAGGCTGAACAAGATAAAAAAAATCATTTTTTGAAGTGCTTCGAAGATTGGAGAAAACTTGGCACAAGTGCATAATATCTCATGGGGATTACTTTGAAGGTGACAAAATAGATATTAATGAATAAATAAATAATTTTTGAAAAAACACAAAATTCGCGAGACTTTTTGAACACACCTCATACTGAAGTTCTCGCTCTATCAAAGTCAGGTTTTCGTCACCCCATTTAAGGTTTTTCAGGATGGGCATTATTTTTTGATTTTCCGACCTTATTTTAAAATTAAAATCCTTAACTGTTTTTCATTTTAAAGTGATAGCTAATAATATTTGCTCTACTAAATACTGAGCGTCCGCTGTAGCCGAATGTGTTGGTGAGAGGCTACCATTCGGACATGCGCAGCTTCGAAGCCCCGAGCACGAAACATCAATTGACAGAAAAAGTTTAACCTTGGCAGACAAAGAAAACACTTCTCATGAAAAACCATCTGTCGTTAGAAGGCGGCATAATACTGTCGTTCTCGACATCATTTGTGGAAAAACATCAGGATGCACACCCCATATTGGAGGAGGACATACTCGGACGAGAAGGCTTGAAGATCCACCAACCGTAATTATTATTCAAAAATCAACACTCCACTTAAACCCTTTGGACTACGCTTATGCTGAAGCGCACCCCACTGCTTGTTGCAACCTTTTTCTATAGCGTCTGTTCTTGCCATTGTTTGCGGTGGCATTTGCAATTTTCATCTAACGACAGCAACAAAATTTTATGCCTCTTCATTGTTTGCCTATTACAAGATATCAAAAATGCGCTGCTAACAGCCGCCTTCAGCGTAGTTCAAAACTCCAATACGACACCAATCTGCACTCTGCTCCAATCAAACTTCACGTAGTAACTCCATCCACCCACACTTCCGCCACACAGACGACATTTCTTCTTATCGCATATGGCTTACAATCCGAACAGTTCGGCACGAGTACATCAAACTCCACTTTGCATCGAAGCAAAAGTAGAGAAAAAAATGTATTTCATTGCCGCTGGAGGCACTAAGGTGTGGAAAAGGAGCTGTAGTAGATGTTTGAATGCACAGTTTCCGGGAGGCAGCGGCATGCAGGTTGTAGGCTTTGTCATGTGGTTGCGTGTGATTTCCGCATTTGTCGATTTTTCCCCATTTCCTGAACATTTTTGAACAGACCGACTTTGAAGTTTGCGCGGCCAATATTTTTGTACATTTGAGTGGATTTTTGCGCGTTTACTTTAATGACTAAAAATCTGTGCTTAGTTGTTTTCTTTAATATTACAAAATATTTAATTTTCATTTGGTAGTTACGCACTTTGCGTTGCCTTCACTTTAGTGTTCCGTTCACTCACAACAACACTAAGTTCCAATCGGCATTTACTTGGCTCTCCTACCTATTCATGATTTGTTTTTGATTTTATGTTTTCACAAATTATGCGTAAAATTGTATGCCCTTCTCCTTTATCTTAATGTGTGCCGCACGCTCCAGCGCGAAAGTTGGAAAAAAACTTTGCATATGCTGAGGCGCAGATAAGGTGCCTGCAAAGTAATCGTGTTCGTGTGGGTGACCGCTCGCGGTTATCAGCTTCTAACTCGGTGTTTAAGTAGATGTCTTCCTGTAGTAAAAAAATGTGGGTCAGTCTCTTGAAGCACTAGTCCCGAACTGTGCACTTTGTGACTATTGCCGAACCAGTATGAAGCGTATGCAGAGTGACACCGTTGAGGCTCCTTTTTGAGTTAGGGACGTCATCAACTATTTAGACTTGCCGTAAATTTTGTGACAAATTTCACAATATATACGGCGAGAACCGATTCGCAGAAAATGTTTCTACTGTCTACTCATAAATTATACTCAATTTCGGGGCGAATTTGGCTTGCAAACAATGGAGTGGGGAGCTAAGGAAAATCGCATTGCAGTGATTGCCTTACAAAAGTGCGGTAAAAGAGCAAGTGACATTTACGAATTGATGAAAAAAACTTTATATTTCGAGAACGAGCCAGTCGTTTTTCTCAAACGATTGAAGTGGCAGACAGAAAAAAAAGTGGTCGTCCTCGCATGGTTCGAACCAATGTAGCCATAAAAACCGTTCGAGAAACAATTCGCACAAATCCCCTTAGAAGATGAAAATCATATCCAGGGAAATGAATATTTCGACCAGATCAATGTCAAGACTAATTAGAGTATTTATTAAGCAAAACAACAAAATCTATGGTAAGACTTCTAAAGATGTAAAAAATATTGTTCCAAGGGTTCCGCGTGGCCACCATCCAGCCTCCGTAATACTTTGGTGAGGAGAGTCTTGTAAGGGCGTTACATCTCTTCATTTCTGCGAAAAAATGGTTAAGACCGGGGCAAAAGTGTACTAGGAAGATGTCAATGGGGAGCGTTGGTTCTTCTCGTGAGATTCCGTTCTAGCCCATAAGATAAAAACTACCCAGCGATGGCTTGCAGAAGATTGGTAGTTTGGAAGTCCAGACTTGAATCCACTGTAATTCAGTTTGTGGTCAGAAGTGGTCAAACAATCTCCACGCCAAAATCTATGGAAACCGTGTGTGCTGTAACAGCTGACTGGTTAATTGTGAAGGCTTGAGTAAAGCAAATGATGACATTACGAATGAACATTAAATGGTTTTTTTTCTAATATTTACATGCTTAAATAAAACTAACTTCATTAAACAAAGTATTAAAATTTTATGTCTGTAACGGACTTAATTTGTAACAGAACTGCTAGGGCGAAGTATATGGGCGTCTCAATGAAATTCTATACCAATCAACTAAAACAGCCAAATGCTCCCAAGACATTCAATTTTGAAAGTTTAGTTCAATTCGGAGAAAGTTGTAAGGCGCTAGAGCTCGCCTTTAATCTGATATAGGTACCGATGCAATGTAACATACCACTTTTACCGACCTGGGAGAGGTGCGACATATCACCCACTTTCTGTGAGCTCTTGCAACACATCCAAACGCATAGTCAGAGTGTAATATACGGAGATCACATAAACTACTCATGCTAAATAAGAGTGAACTATCCATGGCCATGAAGTTACTTAAGCGCAGCATCCTTTAGGTGGATACGTAGAATGATTAAGAGTCCATTACAATGACCTTTTGTGCACAGATGCTGCCATAATGACGGCTTATCAGCAACCTTTGATTGCTCTCTAGTAATTTGGAAAGTGCAAGCATCTTGGCGAACAAAAAATAGGAATTGGTTCTTGGTAGCGTTGAAAATGAGGGAAAAGTAAGATTATAGATTCATTTAGCATTACAAAATTACCCAAATAGTGTCGTACAGTCATTGCAACCGAACGTAATATAAATTCATAGACGCAGTGAGGTGCCATAGCAGTGCGATTTACTGCCGGGTTACTTTTTCTGCGTATGATTTTGTTTATACTTTAGACACACCTACTTTAAGTTCGTTCGACTAATATTTACTTTTAAACTTAAGTGTTGCATCGCTGCTTAGCGTGTGCGTATAGCGGATAATTGAAGCGGCATACATAAAATATTAACAGGCCAATGCTTGGGTGAACGCTCGCATATGTTTGCACGCCTTAGGGTGCATTGATTGATTAGCTGAAAAATAAGAAATTTTGCGTGGCTAGGAATTTAGATCAGGTATTAAAAGTGGTGGTGGTGGTGAGATTTAAAATACAATTTTGTAATATTTAATACTCTTCAAACTCATTGCCGTATTAGCGAAGTTTGTTTGAGATTTAGAGCAAGGGCAGAGTTTCTTGAGTTGAAATGAGTTTCTTCAGTGAGGAAATGAGTTTCTCCTCATTTTCATAGCAAAGTTATGCACTTTCTTTGTCAGTTCGTAAGTCTCGCTAAAACTCGGGAGCAGCTTGACTGATTGGAATACATATCATTTTTGCATTTATTTGATATATAACACTCGAATGGCTCAAAACGAAGAAATGGAGTTGCCACCTGTTTCAAAAATTGAGTATTAAGATAAATGAAATTTTGCAATACGGGTATCAAACTCAAGGAGTTTAGAAAGTTTATCGACTGAAAATATTTTCGAAGAGGGTTGCCACCTATTTGAAAAATATATGTAACCTAAATGGGCATGGTAAATGAAATAATAAAATATAATCATCAAACTAAAGAAGTTTGAGATAGCTTATTATAGAAAATATAGTGTGGTGGGCTGCCACCTATTTGCAAAATTGCATTGAATTGAATTGATAATACGGAAATTAAGTTAAGAAATTTATGAACACTTAATTTCAAAAATAATTTTGAAGAGAGCTGCCACCTGTTTGAAAAGATAACTCAACTAAATTGAATTGCTAGATAAAATATTTTACCATAGAAATCAAACTAAAGAGATTTAAAAAAGCTTAACTTTGAAAGTAATTTTAAAGAGGGTTTCCACCTGTTTGAAAAAATAACTTAATTAAATTGAATTGCTAGATGAAATATTTCACCATAGAAATCAAACTAAAGAAATTTAAGAAAGCTTAATTTCGAAAATATATTTAAGAATGTTGCCAACTATGTGAAAAAAATTATTCAATTGAATTCAATTTTTGAATGAAATACTATTTCACTATAGAAATCAAATTTAAGAGGTTTAACAAGCTTAATTTCGAAAATACTTATGAAGAGTCTTGCCACCTTTGTGAAAGTTTTATTAAATTAAATTTACAAGAAAAATTACGTATAACGATTTGGGTATCAAACGAGAGGTATTTGAGAAATATTTGATTTAGAAATATTTCTCGATAGGATTATCATTGCAAAAAACTACGCACTGTACTATACTTTCTTTCTGTGTATTTATGATGTTTTCCAGAATAACATGCACGCATTTTTTTCTAATCAAAAAATTTTAATTTGTTATATTTAAACAACTCTACTCCACCTTTCAGGCGTCATACAGATTCCCCTGACAAAGAATTCGAGTTCTATTGATTTGATCCATTCATTGCGCCAGTTTGCGATGCTCTCGTAAGAAGTGCACCGCTCTCCAATACGGGCTGACTGCATTGGCCAGAACAGAGGGTAATTCGAAGGTGCAATGTCTGGGGAATGCGGCGGGTGAGGCGGAATCTCCCAATTCAGTCCCTCTAAATATTTCTCGACCGATTTAGCAACGTGTGGCCTGGCGTTGTCATTCAGCAGTTTGTCACGTCTACCGTTCCATTTCGACCGCTTTTCTTTGAGAGCTCGATTCGAACGCATTAGCTGTAGTCAGTAACGATCACCAGTGTTGGTTTCCGATGGTTTAATGGGTCCATAATAGACGACACCCTTTTGATCTCGCCAGATGCACAACATCACATTTGAAGCACGAATATTTTTTTTTCTGTAGATGAACCTGGTTCACCTGGCAGGCTCCAACATTTTCAACGCGTAGGGTTATCATAATAGATCCATTTATGTGACGATGCGATGCCGAAAATAATTTCTTTTCTACCGTTCAAGAAGTATCTCACACGTCTCTCGATATCCCTCTCCTTCAATTGATGTGGCACCCAGTTACCTGCTTTCTGGACCATTTCCATCGCGTGCTAATGTTTATCTACGGCTAATCTGTCAACATCCAACTCTATAGACATATCATGAAGGGTTCGTCATGCGTCTTCATCCAATAATTGTTGTAGTTGATTTCGAATTTTTGAATTTCTTCGCGATCTTTATCACTCACGTGGAAATAGCCACTTTGGAAGCGTCGAAACCGCTATTTACAAGTTGTATTTGATGGAGCGTGATCACCGCAAGTATTAACCAACATGCGACACGTTTCAGCTGCACTTTTTTTTCTTTGACTTCCCGCAAATGCTCTTTTTCCGGGACAAACGTAAATATTTTTGACGTCAACTAAAGAAGAATCTTTACGCTTCAAACAAATGTCAGCTGCTGCGATCGAGACCTCTCATATTCACTTCAAATCACCAGTGTGTATTACTAGAGTGAACACAAAAATAGTATCACCAGCGACACCTCTTTTACGAGGGTAGAAACTTAATCCCATACCCATTATGTCAAATGGCGGTGGTATCGCCTTATTTTATTTTAATGTTTAATATCAAGGAAACTTTTGTAAACTCTACCAAGCTTGTTTGTACATATCGCAAAAAAAGTTACTGAAATCTAATCTAAAACATATCCACTTTCCACAAACACCTAGCAGTTTTTTTGCTCTGATTCAACCCTTTCGAAGCAGCGCGACTCTTCGGGTACTCCATTAAATGAGTTAGACGAGGATGATTGATGACTTTCTCACACTAGGCAGGATCTAAAATAAGTATTGTTACAATTGTTATATTGGAGCATAAATTCAACGTACCGATATTGTGCTCTCTGAAAACGCTGTGCATTTAAAACTGTATCAAAGAAAGCGGCACTAGAAATCTCGGATCTAATGCTGATTAATCGAAATGCGCTCAATAAGTATAGCTCAACGAGCAGTACTGAGGCAAAGCAGCTCCCGGAAATGCTATGAAAAATGGAACAGCTCATCAAATGTCTACTAGACCCAGCGACGTTTAAGTCTCGATAGTGGGGATATATATATAATTGGCACGTACACCCTTTTTGGGTGTTTGGCCGAGCTCCTCCTCCTATTTGTGGTGTGCGTGTTGCTGTTGTTCCACAAATGGAGGGACCTACAGTTTCAATAAATCCTACCTCTATTCAAAAATGTGAGGAGCCACTCCACGACAACACCTAGCATACCTTCTTGAAGAGCCCACACTTTATGGCGAACAGGAGCAGATCCCAGCACGAGTGGAAATGGAGGACAACGAGTGATATTTTAACTGATAATCATGTTGAGTGAAAATCATAACGTCCCTAAACATCGAAACATTGGGAACGAAAAAGCATATGAACTGCCAAGAGTCGGATCTGCCATGAATAACGATCTTGCAGAATCGGTATTCACACAACTGGGCGCAATCAAGAATACAATTTCCTCAAAATAGCACTGAACCGCGGATTGTATTATAGATGAAGAGACCAGACGGCATGTAAAATCAGCAGAATGTTGTGGCCCACCTCAAACAAACGTCAACATTGATAAACGTGAAACGGCGGGATGCCTGGAACTCACGATAAGCTCTGTCCAGGAAGAAGCAGCTTAAAAGATGAGGGATGCCCTCAGTGTCACAGTTATAAACAACCGAAGAAAAAGGAAACGATTTTCCATTTCCTGTATGAATGTCCTGCCCAATGGAAGGAGAAAGTGTTAACCTTGGACAATCCACTGTTGGAGAGTCTCAGACAACTGTATGGGCTAGTCGTCAACAAACTAATAAGGTTCTTAAACCGCGCAGACTGGATATAGTTATGCTGCAAAAAACCGTTGAACAATTTTGTAGCGAGAATGTGGCAATAAAATAATGCGGATGGAATATTTGGATTCTGGATGAATCACCACTTCAATCAACCAACCATGAAGCGATTAACGGATCACCATTCTATACAAGAAATAAGGTGAAGATGATGAGTTCTTCGTAAAACAGGTTCATTCTGGTTTTAGAGTATCACTTGATAGTAGCGCGTTACCGCACCACTTTAACAAAAACAAAAAATCTAAAAAAAAACCAAAAAAAGTCAACCCTATTGTCAAATATTTTCCCTTCGCATTGGTCACATATCCTTGCGATAGTATTAGAAGTCGTATCATATCATGCGAAGATGGCCTGATTTCAATTTGGCTGCATGGCTTAGTACAAACTTTGTGATTTCAGTAGTGCTTCCTCATCCTCGCATGACCAGTTAGTTGCAAAACAGTCGCCAATTCGCACACAGCAGCTTACTTGCGTACAAAACTTCTAGCAATAAAATATATTGCGTATACGCCCCAGCTTGTCCACTCGAAGACAAATAAAAATTTGTAGGTACTAAATTCATTGTCATGGCCAATATAACAAATACTACTGGAATTACATGTATGCAAGCGGACACACACACACACACACACTCACATAAACATTGAGTTATGTGAGAAGTTAAAATGTACGTGTCAAAGCTTACACCATATCTGACGACAGCTGCCGCCATATTTGTCATACACGCACATATACACTTACATATAAAAGCTCACAAATACAAATATAGAGTGTATGTCTGCATACTCATATGTCTGCGAGTAGACAACACTTCATCACTGATGCTCCAGTTGACTTGAGTTAAGCATACAAACGAATCGACGAACGCATGAATGAATGAATGGATGGATCCGAGCTGAGCGTATCGAATCGGCGACTAGTGAATGGCAATGGCGCGTATTGCAAAAATTCACAGCGCAACTCGCAGTCATTGTGTCACGTTTGCGACTTGTATGACGGCGCACCGTTGACACCCCACTTTGCAAGTCCCATCATTCAGCCAGACACTCACACCAGGCCATTCACCAACATTGGCATCTAAATATGTATGTAGCAGTTAGCTACCAGCAGCTGTTTACCCATGCCACACCACTGCGCTTGAACTTGTACGAAAGGAGTTTATCTAAAAGTCGTCGCTGCTGTGCTTATCTCACGTATCGAAAGCCGCACAGACAAAACAAATTGCACGGCGGCGTGTCAATTTCAACATTTCAGACGTTTAAGGCTAATGGTAGGAGAAAAATGGTGGTTGGAGGCGAGGGAAAATTGGAAAGGGTATTACTCTTCAATGAAAGGCAGCATACATAGTTGCACAGCAACGTAGGGAATATGGAGGAGTTTGCGAAAAATGGTGTACTACCAATAAGCACTTTTTTTCTCTTCCCATTGCTGGCAACTCATATCCTTTACTTGGACTTATAAATATAAGCATTCGCTGTTTTAAATGCAACGCCAGTAAATGCTTCTGTCAATATAAGTGCATAGATATACTTATACGTGTATGTATGTATGTCTGCGTATACAGATTTTTGTAAATGTATGAGTAAATGTGTGAGTTCTGAAGCGATCTTGAATTTGCAGTGGGTTGATAGTGAATTTGAGCGGCTCTGTTACTAGGGAATGCATACCAAAAGTACACTGCGTTAAAAAACAATAGCGCAGGGACTTTATTTCTTTATTTATTTAAGTCAATGGTAACAAACTTACTGACTAGATTTATAGGGTAAAATAACAAAAACTTAAGAACTAAAATTGAAAAGAAAGTAACGTATTTGTCATTTAATTAACAGTTACACTTTTTATAAGAGCATTTATGGGTTAGTTAATATTATTTTTACAACTATCAATAAAATTCGTTTTAAAAATACATTATAGATACTGGCTCGATTTCTTTTAACAGCTAAGTGATATTTAAGTGATTTATATAAGGTCGATCGGTCGTTTGCATTGGAGTCGACGGGCACGCATGAGTTCTGTGTAGGACGTACATTTACTTCGTTGTTGCAATGCGTTTCTATCGTTGCGTGGTACTTTCTGCTGACCATTGTTATTTCTTCTTTGATTGTCGTAATGCCCGTTCCTGTGTGTAAGTCGTGATTTGAGATATCGGGATGCACCAGTTATTATTCTTAGAATTTTAAATTGCTATCTTCGTATAATATTAGTGTTCGATTTTTTGGCTGTTCCCCATAGTTGTATTCTGTAAGTCCAAATAGGTTTTATAATTGTTTTGTATATTAAAACTTTATTGTACAAAGACAAAGGTGAGTTTTTGTTTAGCAGCCAGTAGAGTTGTTTGAATCTATTTTTGATTTGGTCCTTCTTATTTTAATGTCATCCTTCCGTAGTAGTTTGTTGTCTAGATGTATACCTAGGTGTTTCGCAGATAAGGATGTGGGAATAGGAGTTCCATTTATGCTGACGTTTCTTGGTATGAAGTTCCTTTTTGTTGTGTATATAACCTGCTGCATTTTCAAAGCATTTATTTTAATATTCCACAAGTCAAACCATTCTATTTGTTGCATCTATGTATCTATCTTTTATCGCTAAGCTTCTACGTCCGTTAAGTAAAACTGTGCCATCTGTGAATGTAACCAACATTGCATTTACGTCAGAGGACACTGGTATGTCAGTAGTGTATAGATTGTAAAGCAATGGTCCGAGAACGCTACCCTGTGGAATTCCAGCAATAATTTTTCGGAGTGATGAGGTTTTTAACGTAGAAATGTCCATCCCATATGTAACTTTCCAGTAGTTTGCATATATTATTAGGAAGCACTAGTTTTAACTTAATGATCAGTCCCTTGTGGCCAACCTTGTCAAATGCTTTTTCAATGTCCAAATAAATGCCAACACAAAATTTGTTTGCGTCTAGCTCACTTAATATTTTATGTGATACTCGGTGTATTTGTTGTATTGACGAGTGTTTTTGTCTGAAACCAAATTGATGGTCAGGGATCACTTTGTGTTGGTCAATAATTTTTCTTATTCTTACAATGAGCAGCTTATCGAATATCTTACTCATAATAGGAAGTAAGTAGGCTCATTGGCCTATATGATGATGCTATTGCTGGACTTCTGCCAGGTTTGGGAAAGCAATTATTTCCGCTATTTTCCAAACTTTCGGAAAATATTTAGGCACAATTAATTATTGAAAAAAGTGCCTTTTCCGCTTTTTTTCAAAAGAGGTGTTAAATAACATTAAAAAATGTTTTTTTTTTGTATTTTGTTAGTTAATTAGTTGCGCATTTTAATTATCTCTATACAAATTATCGATTTGATACAATAACTTTCGTCGTTTTTTTAAATCTTACACGCCATTTTCAAAAACATGGTTTTGAGAAAACGTGTTTCAAAGCTTTCAGAAGGTAGATAATATGCTCACACGAGGGACGGTACACAGGCCTCTAACTCCGAACTCACTTTGAATTCCGCTATAAAATTTTGAGTGTATTTTCTCCTATAATATATCTATCGATTACAGTAAAACAAAAACAAATCGATTTTTTGAAGCCGATTGATAAGAGATCCCCCTTAAAGGCGGCATTTCTTCGCTTTATCGGTGATGAATTTGATTTTGCAGCTTTTTTTAAGATTATACAGAGCCCACTGTCCACCCTACTACGGCCGTGTCCGTCCCCCGCTGCCGCAAAGGACGCCCTAAGGGATCTTGTCGACGTAGACTTAATTAAGAGTTTTTAGAAATTCAAAATCTCACTCATGGACCCAAATTAAGACGAAAGCGAGAAGTGGACAACATTTAAAAACATTTGTTCGACACTATGCGGCACTATGAGCAACTAATATGTAATTATAACAGCTTAATATAGGTAAAAGGTCTCCATCGTTATTTAGCATAGTGTATTTACGTCCGTGCATATATCTACGCTTAAAATCTATGTACATACATTTATCTGCCTATAAGTGAGTGATGTTTAAGTGGGATTATTGATTGCAATGCGAATGTTACACGCCACATTTATGTGTGTATTTTTGCGAAAGTATTTCATGCACAGCAACGTGCAATAAAATAGAGACGCATACCTTCTCATGAATTTACTTTAAATTTGTTTGTTCGATGGCTCGATTAAAGTAGTCCGGAGCTAATTTATGTAGAACCAAGCACTCAAATTTGATTGCCCATTGTACTCGTAATTAGGAACTTAAAGAAAATACTTTAAAAGAGTTATGCAAACAATCCTCTGCTTTAACAACGAAAATTTGCTATCATTGATTCCATATGAACTAGAAAAAAGTACTGCCAAAGGCAAATACCAAATTGTGATATTGCGACGCGAAGTACAAAAACAAGTTTTAGCTTAAACAATTTTTTTGTTTCTGTCTTTTTAAGGTTAGTACTAACTGAATAAGAGGTGAATGCAATAAAACTAGTGACATCTATGGGTTAGGCCCAGGACAATTCAGCTATGTACGCTCAAGAATTGGAATATGTCTTGAAAATGGCTTCTTGAAAAAGAACATCGTCAACTTAGAAAATGTTTACTTTCTTCGAAATATTATTAATTGTACAAGCAGATAATTTTCTGCGTAACACTTTACTAGAATAGTGCTGCCCATTATTTCTAATAATTGAAAAGTGTAATTTACTAAAAACAAACATTCATAAATAAATGTTATGATAAGGGTGTCAAAATATAGGTATTTAAGAAATCTTTCACCAAAAACGATATGTTGATAGCGTTGCCACTTAATTTTCAAGAGAAAACAGAAAACTAAATTCAAAACTATGTTCAATTGAAAATTCTAGAGTCTGAGTAAAAATAAAAATTTTAATGCAAAATATTTGGAATAGTGTTGCCACCTTATTGGCAGTGAAAAAATAAAAATTAATTCCATACCAGGATATGGTTGTCAAATGAAATGAATGCTTCAGATAGCTTAATCTAAAAAATAGTTTTCTTAGCGTTGCCACTTAATTTTTGTGGAAATTTTTAGATAAGCTAAAAAAGTTTACTATATATTGCGACATAAGAACATACGTAATATCAAGTAAAATGAAAGCTTCAAATAAAAAAAATATTTTAGTAAAGTGTTGCCACCTAACTCTCTATGGGAATATGATAAAAACATGCAAGTTAAATTAATTCAAATACGCCTTTCATCATTAGAGGGAACGAAAACATGCTAATAAAAAAAGTTTAAACGGCGTTGCCACCTAATTAATATTCAACAATATAGTTCTAGTTCAATTATTATTTTTATGATAAGCCTCTACGCCGTCAGTGTAGGACTTTAACCCACACTAAACCTCCTACCGTCAATGTACCGATCCTCTACCGGTACAGCAGTTAAGTAAATCGTTGGGAAGACGGTTGAGCACTAGGCTCAACGTCAGTTACTCTTCACATGCAGTCCGTCGAAGTTGCATGCACTTTAAAATCGTCCCCTAGTTATGTTTATTCCCGAAGGAAACCACCCCAGTTGGGCCTGCCCATCCCCTCCCACCGTACTTGTAACACTTCGACTTTAGAGTCCGTTTCTTTGTCAAGTTATCGTCTGTTTAGCTGCCGCTTCTCGCCTGTATTTTATCGCCGACGAAATTTTATGCCGAGCATATCTTGAACACATCATGATGTCGA
>JAYXIM010054124.1:0-10161 GCA_037575425.1 Anastrepha fraterculus
TTTAAATCTACTCGCTTTATCTATTCACTTTTATTTTATTCTAAATTAGACGCATGCTCAAATCGTATAGCAAATTCCTTCAAAAAGTCTCATAATGAAAATTGGCGAAGGCAGTGTAGACGTGCAAAGATTACTCTGCTGTCACATTTCTCTCCAATCCAAAAGGGTTATTAGAACCATTTGCCGGTCAGCAGATCCCCAAGTTGCGTGTAGTTATATCTAGTCGATGTAAGCAGAGATAAAATAATAGCTTATAAAGGGTATTTTAAAAGTGACGCCTAGGTAACAGTTGCGAATAGTTCCTAGACTGCAACTTTTTATAATCTTCTTTGAAATTTGTCAAGTAGACAGCTGTAAAATTTTACAAAATAAAACAGCGCGTTAGAATTAGTCGAAAATGGTCCATCATTAAGTACAATATATCTTCTAAAAAAATTAATTTTTCAGTATTTCAATATTTTTTCGTGGAAATAAACTACCGAATAAGTCGACAAGTAAAAAATTGGTGAACAAATTCAAGGAAATTGGTTCTGTTGAAAATAGAAAAAGGACTGGTAGACCAAACTGGGATGTTTTGAAAAGTAAGGTATATGAGTTAATATGGTTCCTGGCACGAAGATGGAACTTCGGGACACAGAGAAATCTATAAGTTGCTCTCAGAGCAGTATCCACTGTTTTTGACACCTAAAGATGACCTGATACCCACAGTTTCATTTGGAAGGAAATTTTACGGATATTTTATTTACCGATGAATCCAAGAATGAAATAGGGTCTGGAGACGGATGGTACTTAAACGATAGTAATAAGTATCACTATACTATGGGGGAAATGGCAACTGTTTTCCAAGGCTGCACTAAAGGCCCTGGAGAACGCGAAGCAAACCTCAAAGATTGTTCAAGAATGTAAGAGAAGCTCAATTCGATCGCAAGACAAAACAGGCTTGTACTTATATGGGTTCCGGGACACTCCGGTGTTCAAGGAAAGGAAATTGCCGACGAATTGGCCAACCGTGGATCAGCTGTGCCCCCACAGGGGCCAGAGCCAATAATCGGAATCAGTCCCGCAGGAATCACGTATTGGATCAGCGATTATGTAGGCAATCTACATAAAGAGCGATGGTCCGGTCTGAAACGCTGCAGAACTGCAAAGAGTTTTGTTAGAAGTCCGAACAGAAAACTGTCTAACTTTCTACTAAGACTAAGACTTTGCTAGAGCACGGCTACGAGTTTTGGGTTCCGATGTCATGAGAATGAGTAATATTCGTTCTCTAAAACTGGAGGATATTTACAGATTTGCCGAGGAATCTGGAAAATTCTCCCAGGACTAACTATCTCTATCTCTGTCTCTATTCTTTCCTATCTCTTTCTCTGATACTTTTCTCCTTCCCTCCTTGACTATCTACCCCCTTTCCAGAGCTTTAAATACAATGGGCTCTTTAGCCTGAGTGTTTTAGGAGACACCAAATATCCTGGTGCTCCTTGGCTCGACCTTTTCAAATTCATTCAAATTCAAGGTATATGAGAATAAACCAACTACGAGGCGGTAGCACCGGATATGCTCTTTACGGCCCTGCCATCAATCATTCATCGTATTCGCCTGATATGGCTCCTTCTGACTTCGACCTCTTCGGAAAATTGCATTTGGTCATAAAAGCAAAACGTTTTGCGTTCGTAGAGGTCATCCAAAAGGCTTGTACCGACATCTTGAAGGACATTCCGGTCAAACACTCCTTCGAAAATCTTTTAGATCGCGCAAAACAGTGTATCGAGGCCAGAGGGGACTATTTTGAATGAATAAGCTCGAAATTATCAGATCAAAGCTCCTGTTGTTTCTATTTTAGCTCAGTCTTGTTTGTTTTGGTCTTCACTTTGTATGAGACTTTTTTCTTACTTTATGATTACCTCCTTCAAAATCACTTAAAATATCTAAAAACCCGTACTTTGCTACGAGCATTCAAATATTTTATCTTAACAAGTTTATGGTTTTGCAAATATACCCAATATGTGGCTATATTTACCAGAACACGCAAGGGCTCAACAGTGGAAAACCACAATGCCATCTAAGCACTTTCCAAGTCAATCTGGCGATTAACTGTAGCCATAAATAATCCTGTTTACTCATAAAAGTCAGTGGCCACGAAGAAAATTATCAGAGAATGCAACTAATGCACTATGCCTTTGGCTCCACACGTCACACCGCCCCTTCACACTCCACACTACACCACTACTCACTCCCCCTATTGCCCTAAATTTCAGAGACTTCTTTACGATTTGTTTATTTGCTATTTAGTTATGACTTTCCCTGCGGACGAACTGCTTGACTGGCTTATTGGCGGCTGACTGTTTGGTTGCCTGACTTTTAGAAACTTTTATTTTGTTTACATATTTGTATATGGACGGACATATTTTTCCCCAAGCCCATTGAGGAGCACTTTTCACTCATTTGAAGTAGTACTCTGGTGCTGGCCTGTGCCTGCGCACATACACACACACACACTCGTGCTCACTTATACATATTTTTTATTTGCCTTTGTTGAGCTTTATTTTAGCATATCGTGACAATTTTCCGACTCTACGTGACGCCACATATAAAATTTGCATTAAAATGACTTTGATTACAAATTGGCAGCAACAGCAACAGCAGCAGGGATGCGAGTTTATGTGTGGGAAAAGTGCTGTTTTCATACACTACCCACCAATACATGTGGATGTGTAGGTATGATTGTGTGTGTCTGTGTGCAATGTATTTTTATTTTCAGCTAGCGGCAATTCACTGTGGTTTTCATGCTTTTTCAAAACACTGGCAATATTTAGCACTGAAGCTGAGGTGACAGTAATAAAAATAAGTAAGTAGAAGGTGGCGGTTACGCCCAAATTGCGCGCAGATGAGTTTGTTTGCATTAAAAATAAAAGTAAATATGAGTATATCTGTGCACTGATAAAGCACATGAAGGTGCAACTATGGTGAGCTGCGTCAAACAGTGGTACACTCGAACGTATATAGTTACCTTACTATGAAAGACCCCTACCCATATTTTCGCCAAATCAGGTTTTTAACGAATTTCGATGCATATTCTCTAAATACACCTTTTCTAAAAAATTATTGCTAAATTATATACTGCACTTCTCAGGCTTTGTTGTCGTTTTCATTGGGAAAGCATTTTTCTGTGGCGGGTGCTAAAACCCGCGCACAACCAGATTTCCTGGGATGCTTCGCCTTCTCACATTAGCTCGCTCTCAAACGGATGTTCGGGAGCTACCCAGAGGATATCTGAGCGAAGCTTGGAAGTTGTGTGCTGCTTGGACCGTAAGCAGAAAAATCGTCCTGGCCACCCACAAGTGAATGGCAATCAGTGACTTCTCTCATTAGGGTGGACTTTTACACAAGGAACCATCCATCCGTCTCGTATGCCGCAGAAGCTTGGGCGATGCCAATATCTGATGAGGCGTCGGTTGGAGTGTTTCAGAGAAAGATTCTGCGGATGATTTTTGAACCTTTGCACGCTGACAACGGCGAGTATCGCAGGCGATGGAACAATGAGGTGTACGAGCTTTACGATGGCATAGACATATCACAGCGAATAAAGATTCACGGCTACGTTGGCTACGTTGGCTAGGTCATGTCGTCTGAATGGATACAAGTTTCTCGGCTCTGAAAGTATTCGATGCGGTACCAGTAGGTGGTAGCAGAGGAAGAGGAAGGCCTTCTCTGGTTGGAAAGATCAGGTGGAGAAGGACTTGGCTTCATTTAGTATGTCCGGTTAGTACGAGAAAGAATCAACTGCCGCGCATTGTTGAGCTCGGCCAAAATCGCAAAGTGATTATCGCGCCAACAAGAAGGAGAAAAAGCTGCGATTCGATTGGCAGAAGCAGGGCTGCACGGCCGACTAGCGCGGAAGAAGCCATTTGTAACAGAATCGCAACGACAACGCTGAATTGAGTTTACTTGAGAGCAAATATATATACAATATATAATTGGCGCGTACTCCCTTTTTGGGTGTTTGGCCGAGCTCCTCCTTCTATTTGTGGTGTGCGTCTTGATATTGTTCCACAAAGGGAGGGACCTACAGTTTCAAGCCGACTCCGAGCGACAGATATTTTTTCTGAAGAGCTTTTTCATGGTTTACCATTGCATGCCGAGGGGCGACCGCTATTAGAAAAATCTTTTACTTCATATTGGTGTTTCACGGAGATTTGAATCTACGTTATCTCTGTATTCCGAATGGTAGTTACGCCCCAACCCATTCGGCTATGGTGGCCGCCGAGAGCACATATCGTGAACTCAAAATCAGTGGCGTTATATTTTATTTAGCGATGGAACGAAAATAAATGGTGTTGATCAAGGTAATATGAAGTACGTGGGGACATTCATAAACTCATTCGTGGAGACGCACACTCATAAACATTTCTTCACAAATTTTCTTGAGTTAGTTCTGTTTCCAGTTCAAAGTGAATGATCTTGTGGTCTAATAGGGAAGGCTGGGAGGATACTTTCCAGGATGGCACCAGATTGTTACTGAGGATCACATCCAGGACTTCCTGTCTATTTCTCGTTCCATTTTCAACTCCCTGTTGCAATCCGTGCTTCCCCTTGCCCGCTTATGCGCTTTGGCACCACATCCCATCAGGAGTGATAGCTTCCTTTTGTTCCAGTAGCTTACCAAACTCCATACTTCCTCTGGGGGAACGGTGATGTTATCCCTCGCAAAATATGTTGTTAGTTTTGTTCTTATTTATCGTCTTGTTCTTACTACTGCCTGCTCGGCACGGAAAGCTCGGCAGTCATCAATTATTTTGGCGATCTCAATGGCGCCCCATGTCGTGATAAGGCCACAGTTAGTCCTCAATTAGGTCCGGTGTTGAGGAGTCACCATTATACTATAGCCGAATTTACCTCCTGAGTGCAAATCATAAAATGGGCAAGGTGACGCATTACATCCTGGATTAGTAGGTGGCAGCTCTTGGTCATAGTTTTCAAACGATTCAAGACATCAGGGTGAGTTATCGTCGGAAAGACAATTCCCCCCGGTGCCTGGATCCGATTTGAGATTCGATTAAGCCCCTGCATCGCGTCAAGGTGCCTGCCGTAGCTGGGGTTTGTTCACTTCTCTCGGGAGCATAGGGACTCGCCAAGACTCAGTCTTGCGTTGGTTTCATTAATCTGTTTTAGGTTTCTGACAGGGTAAGTTAATAGCCTGCCGCTACCAGTCCTAAATAGTGGGAATGCTAACCTGTCGTTGCCTAGGGACAACGCCTTCTTACTGCTTGGAGCGCCATCTGTGTATTACATTTTTCTGGCAAAAGGATTGCACAGATGGTTGAGGACTTCACTAAATTTCGTGTGTCTGTGCTATTACCGCGGTCGCCTGCTTCCCATTGCTGGCGCCTTTGTTTTTTGCTTGTTTTAGCAGCCACAGTGCAAATAATGCGCAGACTAATGCGGGAGTAAAGATGGAAAGGATACGTTTTTGGGGTTGAGGAATGGAAGTGCAGAATTTTTTTTTTGTTTGTTTTAGAAACAGGAAAAGTAGATAAATTTGGAAATGTGCGAGCACCGTGCTTTACGTGGAATTCGAACCCACAACCTCTGTGATGGCAGGCTAGTGCTCTTACGCTAGACTACCGTAGCTGGAGTGAATATATCTTATTAAGGAGGGAAGCTGGTCTAGAATTTTGAAAAAATCGAAAATTTTTTTTTTGTCTTAAAAGGTGCTTTAGGGTCTTAGAAATAATATACCAAATGAGGGATGCCAGCAAAAATGTCTAAATGCCCAAATTTTTCATTCGACGGCAGTGCCTCGCAGGTATGCCCCGAACGCTACTTACAACTTTAAACGCGTTTTTCTCGAAATCACTTTTTTTAAACTGGCCGAAGACATAACTCGAACAAATCTTTACCGATTCTTACGAAATTTTGACAATACATTCGAAATACCTTTCTCCGGAGACGTACGAAGGATTTTTTATTTATATTACATAGTTTTTTTTTAATCAACAATTTTATGTCGTTCTTTATAGTGAAAATTGTAACTTTTTGTTCAAACGTGTTCCATTTCGCGAAAAAACAAAATATCGAAAAAATCCTACGAACGTCTCTTTCTGTTGTTATATAGAAACTAAAAAAATTTTATTTTTTGATCCAGGGCAAAAATTAAGGAGTTTACGTCTTCGGCAATGGACCCACTAGAAAAAAAGGCGCCTTAGGAGAACTGCTGGACAGCGGCCATTTTGAAATTAATTCAGACGAAAAATTTTGTATTTGTACCATGAAAGCTATATTATTAAACCTATTTCACAGATTTTCGATTGATTCCTTTGTTGAGTCAAAATAAATTCATAAAATATGCCCATTTTTTGCGCTCTAGACCAGCTTTCCCCCTTAATATAGGATGCAAAGCAAGGAAAAGTTTCAAATTTTAAAAAGTTTTTATTTTTTTTATTTTTTTTTTTTTGCAACAAATTTGAGTAAATTTCAACTTTTTGGTAGATAGCTTCGTCAGATTTAAAGCTATTCTGCTAAAATTTGCGTTTCACTGTTTTTTCCTATAATTCCAGTTATTTCTGAAAACCTTCAAGATCGAGTCACTTCTACATGTGATGTTGGGTTTTTGCTAGTTGAACTTTCAGTAGCCCAATGCCCACTTGCAAATACCGTTATCTCGAAAACATCAAAACTTTCGCCAAAACCTAATGCACATACATACATACATATGCACCTACACCTACACATACTCACCAAGTAAGAGATACTACCAAAGTCTACACCGAGCAAAGAAGCTCACCTTTAACTCCCTCCGGTGCACTTGAAAAGCAACGGCTGAACTTTATAAAACCACAAAACAAAAAACAACCAACTTCACTAACATTTATTGGATAAAGGGATGTGCACGAGTGTGAGTGGTGGCATAGGATAATAAACCTTGCATTTCCCACGCCTGCCAAACCACACAAGACTGACGCACACAGCAGCAATAACAGCAACCGCTTATTTAAAATTTTCTTCGCAATTAAGGATACCGCAATACCTTATGTTGCAACACACACACACACACACGCGAGTACGCATACCATAATGTTGTATGTATGTATGTGTAAACCACCGTGCATGTTATAGGCAGCCTAGTAGGCAACACGTGCGCAGCCGAAGGGTAGCAATAGCACGTCGCTGCCCACTGCCCCGTGGCCTATTGTTCGAGATACGTAATTGCGGTGAGTAATTGCGAACAAATCATTTGCACACAATAGAGCAAAAAATGTCCGAAATTGCGCAGCCCCGTTTAAATGACTTAATCGTGGTGAAGAGCGTGAGAAAGTGCAAGGCATGAAATGCTGATTTCAATGGAAAGTAAATAACATCAAGCAAATTGAAGGACACTGCTAAATGAGTTGTGTTTGGCACAATAGCGTAAATGGGGGAGGGATGCAGGTTGGGTAAGCCAAAGGAGGGTGAATAATGCGCATTTGCTTTTCTAAAATTTAGAACGCTGCATTTGAAGACGAAGCAGTTAAATTGCCGACTGTGTATTCATGCATCCCAGAATGCCGGAATCGCGAAGTTTCTTAAGTATGGAAAAGCCCGAGATTAGATTAGATTTGTGGGGGGCTGTACAAGTCCAAGCACTCAGTCAGTAGACCATTGTACTACACCCGGATAGATATCAGTATAAAGAATAGATATAGCAAAGATAAAAGGTGGACGGTAGAAACGGATAAATTAGTTCGAGGTAACTCTTCTACAAATCTCTTGGACTCATTGATGAATTTTAAGAGATCCGGAAGAGGAAGAATATGAACTTTGCCCATACTCAGTGTATCGAAACTCAATATCCTAAGTCTGATTCTGGAAAATGCAAAACAGCTAGAGAGAAAATGTTCTGCAGTGTTGTCATTCTCAAGACAGGAAAGGCACGACCCCGTGGCAGCCACATGGAAACCACAGATGTTATGCTCTGTGATTACACCCACCAGTACTCTCAGGTTCTTTGTGCTGAGTTTTAGGTGAAAGGTCGCTATTTTCTTGGTTCTTTCATAAAGCACTTGGCTACTCTGCACGACTTGAACTCAGATCAACGACCTCTGTGGGTAGACCTTAACTTAAGCCTGTATGCCGCCTTCATTGCTTCCTTTCGAACTTGAAGATCTAGAGGTTGCAAGTTAAGGATGACATTAAGGGCATCACCAGATGTCGTACTCATGGCACCTGTGATACCCAAGCCCACACTTCTTTGTGGCCTGTTTAGGGGTTTTACTCTGGACTTAACCATTGTGGCTTTCCACCATACTACAGAGGCGGATGTAATAATGGGTCTAATCAGGGTAATGTACAGCCAGTGTAATATCGCCGGTCTTAGACCCCATGTCTTGCCAAAGGTTCTCTTACACTGCCAGAAGACTTTTGTGTTCGAGGGACCTTCTGCTCGACGTGCTTCTTCCAGGTAAGTTTACTATGATTACGCCTAAATATTTAACTTCAAAAGACAGTTGCAGTGTAACCCTTTTAAATATGGGTAGTAAGTAACAGGCCCTCCCGAGTTTAGTTGAGTATTAAGTTTGCACATTAGAGAGTTTTGAAACTAACACATGGGCGGAAAATTCCCGGACCTCATCAACGTACCTTCCAACAAGAACAATGCAATCATTCCCGTGCCGCTCTAACATTTCGATACCAGTTTTGTAGAAGGATTTATCTTTTGCCTCAAAATAGGCCTTAGTTTCAGCGATAAAGTCTTCATTCGAACAAAATTTCTTACTGGCGAGCATTTTTTTTTTGGGTCTTCAAACAGAAAGTAATCGCTGGGAGCCAAATCTGATGACTACGGTGGTTGTGGGCGCAATTCGAAGTTCAATTCATGTTTCATGCCCATTCACAGTTTTTCCATGCTTAAAGACTGCTCAAGAATCATTAACTCGTTCTTGGTTTTAGTCAACAGTGAGCAAACGCGACACCCACTATGCACCGAGCTTTCTCTTAGGCAAATGCTCACACAATATAAAGTCAACTGCCAAGACAGTCTTTTGATATCTTTACGATATCAACTTATTTAGGCAACTTCACTTTTTCACCACTCAAACCTATTTTGTTGAGTTTTTGATGTTTTCTGGTGTTACTGTCTCAATTGCACGTCCACTGAGTTATGCATCATCGGTGGCTCTACGACCACGTTTTAAGTAAGGAAATCATCGTTTTATTCACGCTTCTGATGGAGCGGAGTAGCGAAGTGTCCATAGACTTTTCCAGCCGTTGCGTTGCTTGACCGGTATTTTTCCCGTCAAGAAGCAGTGCAAAATTAACACACGAAACTCTTTCTGATCCATTGTTTGGAAAATAGCAAGAGTTGCATCACTCTTCGCTCAACGACTCACGACGTAATGAATAGAATATCATGAAACCAACCGGCACTCTACAAAAAAGCAGCGGAATCAGCAAAGGCTTTGCACCTCACGTATCTCACAACAAACAGAACCGAGCCACCGCTCTAGTATACCCATTGCTTGTCGCAAGGGGGCCGGCATGTATAGGACACATCCTAAATTCCTGTACATTTTTAACCACCCTAGTGTTAATAGCGCCTACCATGTGCAGGATCCACATACAATCCCTTCAATCCGATGAACACAGCTGTCCTTTTAAGGTTACCTCTTTCTGAAAAAGAGGTGAGTGCAATGAAACTAGTACCATCTATGTGGTAGGCTCGGAACTTTGCAGCCCATGTGTTGGAATACTGACTGATTATTTGACCCGTCACGATCGCCTACTCAGTTATGTCTGTCTTCTGCGTCCAGCCTTATCTTGAGAATAATTAGGTCTGGGCATATTTGATGTAAATATGCTACCCTAGGCTAGACAGAGATTATCTTCAAACTCGCACACTAAGAGCCTTTGAACATGCATTTGGACTTATGGTACCTTTGACAATTGGAATTAGAGATTTATTATGGGAATTCAGTCATGGGATCGCAATTCTACTGGTACATTGAATGCCCAACTTATATATTTATCTGTTCTACATGCATATCTCTTACTCGTCTTCTACTAATTTTTCGCTCTGACTATCAATCCATCCACGTCATCCATCTATCTCCTTGATCTATTCTATATATCTGCATGTCTATCGTATCTATATGTCTATCCTTCTATCTATAGGTATATATTTGTTACCTC
>JAYXIM010054133.1:0-38114 GCA_037575425.1 Anastrepha fraterculus
CACATCCATTTTATGCATTTTTCAAACTTTGTTGTTCCCATCAGAATTAACCTCGTTTTTTGACATTAATTTTCTCCGTGCGCATCGCATAACCCATTGACATTCTATTGGAAATATTACGAGAACAAACATTTTGGCAAACATACAGCGAAGTTCGTAATTTGACAGCTTTCACCTGTTCAATGCACACAAAAGGCCCATTATAGGGCAAATTCACGTCATTGGCGTCCGGCTGTAAATGTAGCGTACCGGTACCGTTAACATTTTATGCAATATTTACACTTTGAATTTCAATTATTTCAGCATTTTCGTGAACGCCAGGTAACTGGTGAATTTTCGCCAATATGGCCACGCATACCCACACACACACACACTTTCAGGCACATAAACGCGCGTAGTGTAAAAATCGTTAAAGGTGTAAGTACCGCACTGGCGACAGTGTTGCCTATTGAAGCATGTTGGCATGCAATGTAAAACCTTTGACGCACTCCGCCATCGCCACCGCCGCCACCACAAGAGCTTTAGCAGTATACGATGTTCAGGTGCTCAGCCATTCGAGCAGTCAGCTTTTGGGCGCATAAAAGAAGCGAAAAATCGTAAAAATTCGTTCAGGTGGAATTTGTTCCTGGCACGAAACTGCCGCCATCGTATTCACCTGGTATATGTATGTGTGTGTGTGTGCACTGAGTTTAAGTAACATTTATGCTGTTGGTGGTTTTCCACAGCTGCAAGCATACATTTAAGAGTATAAAAATATATATTTTTTTTTTGTGTACCACTACAAAGGGGTATTAACTTTTTGTGTTTGTGATATAGCTAAGATTTTTTTTCTGTTTTGGCAATACTTCCATGTGTTGTATGTAAGTACAAGTATTTTCGCGCGACTTGTATTGCAAGCGCGCAACCATGCCTTTCTATCAAAAAATATGTACGAATGTACAAAATGCAGTCAGTCAAGTTGGTTGTAAGCATCCATATGAAGTTTCATATTTTTATATCCCGTTATATACCAACACATACTTGAGTACGTGTAGCTGGTGGTGTGTGTATGTGTTGCATGCCCATTTATTGTGTACTTCTCATATTAAATACCTTGATGTTGCACCTGCCTCCGATTACTGCCACTCGGTTCCTAGGCTGGCGACTGCCTGACTGCTTGAGTGCTTGACTGCCGGCTGCCTACCCTGATCGATCGATAAATATTTCATGTTTTCGCTACCTTGTCGGTTATTTTGATTCATTTTTTTGTTTTTGTCACTTTTTTCGTGAACTGCTTTTATTTTCGGTCTTGCAGCTATCGAAAAGCCTTTCGCTGACGCTAAATGTACTGTGTGACGAAAAAAAACGGTTGGAAACAGCTCTTGTGATTGGCTATACAATGTACAACAAGGGCGGGTCGATTTAAAAATCGCTCATTGCTCTGGGAAAATCGTATTCTAGAGATCAAAATAAGAAACTTTGCCGAGCCATACCTCTAAAACGAATTCTGATGCCCCCCAATTTGGGTCGAACGAAAAATCCCACTTTAACCCATTTAGAGTACTCCAATCGAGTCCAAATGTACGACCGACTCCCACTAACTTTGGACGGCCGATCCACCCGTGCCAGTGACACACCCCCTGGAACTCTCCTGGCGGGTTCCCCATACAATTATTTCAAAATATCGCCATTTTTGGCCTTTACATGAGAAAAGAAACTAAAAAGTTCGACCCAAATTGGGGGACATCAGAATTCGTTTTAGAGGTATGGTTCCTTCGGCAAAGTTTCTTATTTTGATCCCTAGAATATACTTGTCACAGAGCAATGAGCGATTTTTTTGCCTCCACACAAATCGACCCGGTCTACTATACATTTTGAGATTTTCTTTTTTTTTTACATTTAACTTATTTTCTACAAACATTTAGTTCATTCTGTAAAAAAAAGTCACAAAAATTAAAATTCCAAGCTTTCTACAAAATTCACAAAAATTCATTAAAATTTCACGAAAATTTCCAACTTTTTAGTTCGAATTTTTTGAAAACTTTTAAGTATTCAATTTTATAGAGTAAAGTCGGGTATTGTGGGCACCATTTTAACTTGATATTAATTTCTGCCTTTTTCATTTCTAACAGATATTGAACTATCTTTACATATTATTGCAAAATATACCCTAATAAAGGGTGGCTAAGTTTCAAGGGCCGGTGTTGATTTTGAATAAAAAAAAATTTGTTTGAAAAATATTGTCATTTTTCTTTATTATGATAATATTGGTATGACTAAATTACGTATGGAACAAAGTACCGGCCAAATGGCCACCGTGGCCTCGGCGGCACACCTCCATCCGATGGTCCAATTTTTCGATGACGCTGAGGCATAATTGAGGTTATATGCCGTTAATGTGCCCAATTATCTCTTCCTTTAGCTCTTAAGTTGTTGATAGCTTATCGACGTATACCTTTTCTTTCAAATCGACGTACACTTTTTCTTTCCACCGAAAAAAAAAGAAGTCCAACGATGTCAAATCACATAATCTTGGCGGTCAATTTACATCGCCGCAATGTGAGATTATTCGGTCATCAAAGAATTGCGCAAAAGAGCCATTATTTTGTTAGCTGTGTGACAAGTGGCACAGTCCTGTTGAAACCACATATCGTCCACATCCATATCTTCCAATTCGGGCCATTAAAAATTCGTTATCATCTCACGATAGCGAACACTATTCACAGTAACTGCCTGACCGGCCTCATTTTGGAAAATATACGGACCAATGATGCCGCCGGCCCATAAACCGCACCAAACAGTCACTCTTTGTGGGATCATTGGTTTTTCGGCAATCACTCTTGGGTTATCATTCGCCTAAATGCGGCAATTCTGCTTATTGACAAATCCACTGAGGTGAAAATGTGCCTCATCACTGAAGATGAGTTTCTTCGAAAATTGGTCATTCACTGTTGGCATTTCCTGCCACCATTCTGACCATTGACGACGCTTATAATTGTCAAGAGGCTTTAGTTCTTGAGTCAATTGCACCTTGTAAGCGTGTAAATGCGACGAGTGGAGCGTGAGCGGTGAATTTGTTGGGCACGACGACGATTTGAGGTGGACGGCTCTTCAACCACACCATCGCGAACAGCAGCAATAGTGTCTGCAATACGAGCTGTACGAGCTTGAGAAAACTCTTCGGAGAAGTCAAAGACAGCAACTGTGGATGGCGCATGAAATGAACCATGAATTGAACCAACTAATAAAAGGATAGAAGGAAGGTCCTAAGAAACAGATCGCTAGGTCATGTCACGAGAATGGATCCAACGAGAGTTCAACAAAAAATAATTGGTATTTAAGCGCACGACGAAAGTAAAAGGTTAACCAAAATCAAGATGGATTGGCGAATTGGACGAAGACATGAAGAAACTCATAGTAACCAACTGGAAGGAAGACAACCAAAGATCAGGGCAAATGGGTATATGTTGTTCCGCAAGCCAGAGCTCACACAGAGCTGTAACGCTAAACGATGACGATGATGATAATTTCTATGTGTTATACGGCTCCTCAAAATCCTGGCTGGCACTTCGGAGATTCCCGGATTGGTGGACTATGCACTCCCGCCCACACTTGCCATTACAACGTTCACGACCCTCCTAGCCTCAAGGGAAGAGTGGGAACGGGAAGATGTAAGACAGGGCGAGTCTATCCATGTATACACAGATGGCTAAAAGCTCGAGGGCAGGGTGGGCGGAGGTGTATACTCCGAGCATCTGGGGATCTCATTCAGTTTTCGGCTCCCCGACTACTGTAGTGTCTTTCAGGCTGAACTGATGGCAATAACGAAAGCCGCGACACTAGTACAGTGTGATGCGATATCCGAAAATGACGTCTACATTTTCACTGACAGCCAGGCAGCGATAAAATCCCTCACAGTCGGCAACCTCCAAGGTAGCAATGAAATGCCGCACATCTCTTAACGAGATGGCTGAGTCATTTCGCCTAAGGATAATATGGGTTCCTGGCCATCGCGACATTGAGGGTAACTGTAGAGCCGATGAACTAGCGAGACTCGGCACCAAGTTGACCGATGAGTGCATAGACAATGACATAGGCATTCCCTTACAAACATGTAAGCTACTTATCCTTGAAGAAATCGTAAGGAAAGCAAACGAAAAATGGCACAATGAAGCCACCTGCAAAATCGCCCATCAACTGTGGCCGACTCTAAATGCTAAATGCACAGAATCTCTGCTAAGCCAAAATAAACACAGTCTTGGCACACTGATTTCAGTCATAACGGGACATTGCCTAATAAGTAGGCACGCCCAAAGGATGGGTGTGCAAGCACACGACTTCTGTAGAAGTTGTCTTGATGAGGAAGAGGAGAAGACAATCTTGCACCTTCTGTGCCATTGTCCTGATCTATCCAGACGGAGATTTGCTATTCTAGGCAAACAATTTTTTAACGAATTGGAAGATCTCAGTTCCACAGAAATAGGAGATCTTCTAAAATTTTTGAAAAGTGCACAATGGTCTTAGGAGAAATAGGGAAAGCTCCCCACGCGGCATCACAATGGGCTATGAGCCTGAGTGTGTCCCACAAGACAACCGCTTCATCCCAACCTTACCTAACCTACGGCTTTTCAAATATATTTTTAACGCCGCGTAGCTCTCAAAATTTCACTGTGCAGCAGCACAACTGCTGTACTATCCTACTATACAAGTACATACTTAGTCATGAGTGATGAAAAAAAGACCACCAGATAATGGAAAAAACTCGTGCGCGCGGTAAGAAGCTACGGCCTGAAAGTTTTTCCCTGATGACTTTGATACACAAAATACGCTCATTTGTCTCGTTTTATGCACATTTACCGGAGTGCATGAGATCAATTCTCATTACATACCTGCATTACTTTTTTGTGCTTCTTTTTGTTTTCTTTTCGGCGCAAATGTGAATATTTTTGGTGTTTGTAAAAGACACAAGGCATAACAACGACTGTGCGGTGGCGCAACAAAGCTCGTGGTAAGAAGTGGTGTCAATGTGTTAAAATTGCCTCAAATACACTTTCGTTTACATGCAGCCCATATGCGCGCGAGTCCATATTTTCACACACTTTCACATCAATATTTCATTCATATTTTTTCTTCACATTCAAAGAGAGAGAGCGAGAGCGTTTTTGGTGGTATATGAAAAATTAAAACATAAATCTCAAATATTTCGCACAGCCACAAAATTTTCAGCAAAATTGTTGACGACATTTGCCATTTTAATTATGAGTAAATTCCGTAATAATTGAAATGTGCGAAGAGTGCGGAGCGGCAGTGAGTAATCTCGAATAGCTCAACGGTTCGCTGCATGCCTGGGATGCGTTTATTTTCACGCCTTTCGTAAGCAGCCACCAAATTAAACACAAACACGCACCCACATGCACGTACACACACACGAACACTTTAATCAGTCAGGGAATGTGCTACCATTAACATATCCTTTTTGGCATGCCGGCATTTTCAGCACTGCATGCTGCTACGCCTGTAAGTATGCCTATATGCTCTATAGATATTTGAACTTACATACAGTCTGTATGTATTTAGTTATTGGTATGTGTGCTTATGTGCTCATGTATCACTTGCATGGCATTTTAATCATTCATTGGCCATACTGCTATTATTATCAGTACATTGGCCCAGCCGGGCAAAGGTTCACTGTCCACCATCCGTTGCCGTTCGCACTTCCGGCTGTTTGGTCTGCATCGTCGTCTTGTTCATCTCGGTAGCTGTCGCTGTCGTTGTTGTCAATATCGCAGCCGGATCATGGCCACCAAACAGCGGACGGTCATTCACTACCACTGTCAGCACTTGCACTTGTGTCTTTGTCCGAGTCCTGGATATGCCGCACTGACATCGTCGCAATGGCGGCGGCTTCGTGGTGGCGCGTTTGCGAATTTATTTCATTCTTCTTTTTCAATCATTAATTTATTCGATTATGTTTCCGGTTGGTTGAAAGGCTGCACATGGAGTACAGGCAAAAATGTGCAGAGACAAGCAAATTGTAATGGACAATAGTAGGCTGATAATACATGCACATATTTACATACATATATACTGTAGGTGTAAGTATGTATATGTAGGGGAGGGAGGGGGAATGTGTAGAAGAAAGCACACTGTAAATAAATTTGCAGTGAATAACTTATCACTTAATATGCAAAAAAATGTTGTCGGGAATAGCAGCGAGCCATTTTTTTTTGTACCTTTCGCTGACATTAGTTTACCTTTGCGGGTGTTTCCATAGGGTTTATGACACTATGCGGTAAAACGAAACTTGTTTTCTCTATTTTTTTTGTTTTTTTGGTGAAGTAGGGTTCAAAATGCCTTCGCACTTACAGCGACCGTCGTCTACTCCGTTGAGTGGTGTGGCCATTCACCCTCCTCTCCTTCTGCGCAGACAACCTTCCCGGGACTACTTTCTGCATTACTTCGGGAGGACCCAAAACGGCATCTATAAAGGACCAATTCTACTCACCCACGTATAGGTCCATCGTATTTGGTGTCAGCTTTCATATTATAAGCTCGTCTTCTTGTGCCTCTATCTGTGTGGCTCCGATTTGTTGCATTTTTCTGGTCCGCCGCGCCATTAAGCAGATCTATATACTATATAACTCCCTATGATTCTACAAAATTTTGAATTCTTATAATATATAGGAACTTTTTTTACAGTGTTGTTAACCAATCACATCACCAGCTGATTATCGAAAAAGACGTAAGCACTTGAAGAAGTATCAACACGCAAACGGTTTTGTACTCGTAAACTGACATGTTAGACGGAGAGCTCATGACCAAAAAACCCAACATATTTTATACTACTTGAAATTTTGTGTGAGATTAGTTTTTTAATCCTAGAATCGATATCCCGCGGGCTGGCTGCTCAATAGCGGTCTTATTTACGGGTTTTTATTTTTTAAAATTGTTAATAAAAAAAATTTTCCCAACATATGTTATACCACTTGAAATTTTAACAGAACTTCATTTACGGTCTGTATAAAATGAAACGATGGTTGCCAGCCCATTCTCATGGTCCCAAAGTACTGCCAGCCCATGTTGAAAGTGCGTTGATGGAAGCACAAGTCAACATATTTTATACCGGCTGTCTTTTTTACACGACATTGGCAATACAATAAATTGATGAAATCTGTAGAGCCAGCCCATTCTGATGGTCCCATCACATGGAAAATTTGGAAAATTTCATTCATTTCATTCATTCATGAGTGCGAGCGAGACCGACTTACGTGAATGTGGGCGCGCGAGAGAGAGCGTATATCGTTTATATACTGTCTGTCGCACGCGCTGGCTCTACTTTTTTACTAGGAATTTTGAATGGTGATTCATAATAGTCTAAGAGCTCATGACCAAAAAACCCAACATATTATTTAAGACCGCTATTGAGCAGCCAGCCCCCGGATATCGATTCGAGTATTAAAAAACTAATCTCACACAAAATTTCAAGAAGTATAAAATATGTTGGGTTTTTTGGTCATGATCTCTCCGTCTATAAGTCGCCATCTGCCTGCAATACAATACGGGCTGTATTCAAGGACAACAGTGTCCGGACCCAAAGTACGACGTCAGGTATAGTTAGTTCTTTCCACAGTGTTGGCTAGTAAAGACGTAAATTTTAACTCTTCGTTCGATTTGCTTACTTGTTATTTAAAATGGAATCTTCCATCAAGTGCGTTTTTTGTAACAGTAAAAGAACAAATGATAAACTCGTTGCTTTTACCGTGCATACGTTAAAAAAGTGCCGGGAAGTGTTGGACATTCGGAAAAAATTTAATTTAAAATATAAAGATGTTATTTTACCAGCATCAGAATGTAATGACGGCTATCATATAAAATGCCATAAAATGTTCTTAGCAGTCATGAAAAAGTATTATGAAAAAAAGGCAGTTACATCATCGGATATTTCAGTTCAAACAGGTATGAAAATATTTATTTTACTGGGGAATATAAACTCCATCGCAACAAAAACTCATATATTTAAAATGCTGGAAAAATTTGTATGCGAAATGTACAATTTAAGAAACATAAATGACGTGAACAGCGGTCGCTTTTCTAAATTCTGGGAGACATATAAAGCGTCAAATGTAAACGAAGCATTCCAGAAACAGCTGAAAAATTTCGACGCATCGTCTTTACCGCCATGTAAAACCGAGTTACATCAGCAACTTCTGCGAGCTCAATATATTGGAAATACATGGCGAAACGCTTATTTGAAATCTCCAACTTGTTATATCCCCGAATCGAGTGGCTGGGTGAGAAATGGAGAATTTCTTTCTTTTAATTGGTTTGATGGCGACCAATTCCCTCAATCAGTTCTTGGAGCTGTCATAGAAACTTCTTCAACGAATGACAACATTGAATCAGGTATAGTATTTTACGCCTTCATTCATAGTCCGAAATATTGCAACTATCAGGTATTTTGATTGACGGTATGATTTTCTTTCAGATGCTGAAGCTGAAGAAATAGAAAATGACTATTTCAGTTCAGACTCGGAATCAATTTCTGACATCGAAAATTAAAAATTTAATTTTGTTTTTTTTTCTATTCATGTAATAAATTAAATAAATAAATAAAGGAATAATAAATTAGAAATAAAAACTTTTTTAAGAAAAGGAAAAAAAAATTCCATTCTCTAATTTTTTGATGAACAAACCTTTCATCCTTCCCATTTTTGCAAGACTGTACGGAGAGACAGAATATAAACGATATACGCTCTCTCTCGCGCGCCCACATTCACGTAAGTCGGTCTCGCTCGCACTCATGAATGAATGAAATGAATGAAATTTTCCAAATTTTCCATGTGATGGGACCATCAGAATGGGCTGGCTCTACAGATTTCATCAATTTATTGTATTGCCAATGTCGTGTAAAAAAGACAGCCGGTATAAAATATGTTGACTTGTGCTTCCATCAACGCACTTTCAACATGGGCTGGCAGTACTTTGGGACCATGAGAATGGGCTGGCAACCATCGTTTCATTTTATACAGACCGTAAATGAAGTTCTGTTAAAATTTCAAGTGGTATAAAATATGTTGGGAAAATTTTTTTTATTAACAATTTTAAAAAATAAAAACCCATAATTAAGACCGCTATTGAGCAGCCAGCCCGCGATATATCGATTCTAGGATTAAAAAACTAATCTCACACAAAATTTCAAGTAGTATAAAATATGTTGGGTTTTTTGGTCATGAGCTCTTAGACTATGTGCACTTGTATCAAAGTTCATTACTACATACATACATACATACAGTGGCTCCCAGAAATGTTTTGCTTAGTTCCTTGTCTGAGCAAATTAAAATTTCTTACAAAGTAGCAGAATTTATTATTTTTAAATTCGCCTTTAATTGATGTGCCTTTCCTAAGGAAATTGGATAGTCAGCAAGCCCAAATATTATACCGTTAAGTAATTATAACAAAACACATGCAACGAAATATTTTGCTTACTATTTTTGACACCGATATTCGAACAAGTTTCCTTTGTGTATCTATTTTTAGTAGAACTGGCGGCTACTGGTGTTTATTATTTTAAATATTGAAAGAGATGCTTGTGCAGGGTGTCCGGTGGCAAAATTAGGTTTTAAATTTAAATTTTCATCCTAATAGCTGAGCGTATGAATGGGGGGACCGCATTAGCTTCCTTATTCGTGGAGGTTATTTATTCGCACCAGTTATGTCGCAGTGGACTAGGTGAGCTACATCGCAGTGGATGGGCGAATAACATGCGTTCGGAATCGAAGCGTATATCAAGACCAATAAGTCGTGTAATGATTGATGGTCGCTTAAATTTGGGATAGAATACAATAAATGGATGCCCTTGCGAGGGGCTCACTTGGACAAATAATCAAAATTCGCACGTGGGGAAAGCAGAAGGTAAAGAACCAAAGAGAAAGCAGAAGGAAAAGAACCAAACAGGTGGAAAAACAAAGAAGGGTCCTTGGATTAGAGGATGACGATCAACAGCGGCGAATTACGTTCGTGTTAACCACTTCAAGCTACTGATAAAATTCACCCGTAATATCCGCAGCTGTAGCAAAAAAGTGAGAGCCCAGTTCTCTAAATCTTTGCTCGTCGAGAGAAGGGCAGCTGAGAAGAAGGTGCTGATATGATTCCCCTTCGTTCTCCAGATAACTTCTGCAGAAAAGTCTTGAAGCCATCCCAAGTCTCACTGCGTGGACACCTAATGGACAATGCCCGATAAGGAGACCTAATAAAAGCACGTAAAACATGCTGCAAAGAAGGCATCAAGTTTGCATGCTTATCTGCCGTGAACAATGTGAAACTAGCGCGGCGTTAGCCACAGCAAAAGCATAGAGTAAGTTCGGGTATTGTGGGCTTTCATAATAATGTGTGACTTTCATAATAAATGCATTGATGTAGTCTGCTTGCTTGTATGGTTTGAAATTCACATAACAGTTGTTAAACGGTGTTCGAATTTTGATTTGTATTCTTTCTTGTAAGCAGTTCATGAAAATGTTTCGTGAAGTGCAGTCGACCTAATTTTTAGGGGTTTAAAATATTGAATTAATTTTTTTATAAAGTAATTATTTGTATAAAGTAAAAGTTCAGATAGTCGCCTAAAACTATTTTAAAAAATACAAAACGGTAAGAAAGCTTTTTAAGTTACTTAAATAAATGTTTCAAATAATTTTTTTTATTAAGCCTTAATGCGCCTAATGTGGACTAGTTAGGGTAGGGTATTATGTCTTAGTAGCCCACATTACCCGCTCGTAATTTTGCTAGTTTCCGTTAATTTTCCTTTCTTGTAATACTTAACTTAACATGCCAAAAAAGGAGGAAATATGGAAATGGGACACTAATACGATGAAAAAAGCGATTGAGGCTGTTAGGAGTGAGGAAATGGGCACATTTTTTGCATCAAAGAGATTTGATGTGCCGCTTCTACAAAGAAAGGCAAATGATAATTCCTCTCCTAAAAAACTAATAAAGACACCACTTGGACGTAAGCCAGTACTAAATGAAGAAACTGAAAAAGATATCGTAAAGTATGCATTGGAAATGGAATCAAGATTTTGGGGTCTTACAAGACGCGATATTAGGTCGATTGCGTTTCAGTTGGCTGAAATAACCCATATGCCAAATAAGTCTTCTGTCCTAAAGCAATGTGTTTGAAAAGACTGGCTCTATGGTCTCCTTCGCAGGCACAAAAATGAGATTAGTTTTCGTGCTCCAACAGTAACCTCTTTTAATAGAGCAATGGGCTTCACAAAAGAAAATGTGAACGTTTTTTTCGATATACTTGAGCAAGAGTATGAGAATCACAATCTTCCACCATCCTTAATATGGAATGTGGGTGAAACAGAGCTTTCAGTTATACAGAGCAAGCTACCTAAGGTTTTGTCCTACAAGGGGAAACGCCAGGTTGCTGCCATAACATCTGCTGAGCGTGGATCTTTGGAAACAGTTATAAGCTGCATGAGTGCGAGTGGCTGCTTTGTACCTCAATTTTTCATATTTCCACGGAAACATCTTATGAAGAATGCTCCTCCTGGATCAGATTCCGCAAGCCAGATATCCGGCTGGGTACAAACTGAAATATTTACAAAATGGTTTCAACACACTACAGTGAAGAAATACGTAGGTTTGTTCGAGAAAACGAGAGAAAGGTTACACATTTTGACATTGCTGAGTTATTTACCAAAGCGTATCTCAAGGTTCAAGTTGGACAAATAGCCGTAAATGGTTTTAAGTGCACCAACATATATCCTTTCGATAGAAATATATTTTCTGATTCTGATTTCATTGCTAGTGAATTACGTGACAAATACCACAAACAGAAAATACTTTAGCATCTACCAGCAATGAAGCAAATTTATCTTCAACAGCTGCTAGCACAAATCGTGACACACCTTGACAAATATCTCCTGTTCTGAACATAAGGAAACCTTCTACAAACTGTGGAAGAAAACATGGGAGAGCTATTGTTCTAACACAGTCACCGTACAAAAACGAAATAAAAGAGAGTGCGACTATTCCAAAAACACTGAGCATAAAGTTAAAAAATCACTTATCGCGAAAAATTTCGTACGATGAAATAATTATATGAACTAATAAATTTATACTTTACTTTACTATAGAAGTAAGTAAGAACGTTGTCTCTGGTACTCCAATACAGTGATCCACTTTACCCGAATACCCTAGTCCACATAACCCACCAGTTGTTTACTCGTCAACTTTTGGGGTGGTCCCTGGTTTTCAATTCTGTCGGATGAAAACTTTGAATATAAAATTATTTTTGTAAAATGGTGCCCACAATACCCGAACTTACTCTACTATATAGTAGGGTAGTAAGCTCGGTTCTTTTGTATGCCGCACCGATCTCGGCTGATGCACCGAACATAAATAGCTACACAAAAAAACTTATAGTCATCTACCGGCTAAGAGCTTTGAGGACTATCTGCGCCTTCCGCACAATGGATGAAGCTTCCTTCATTATTGCAGGACTATATCCGGTCGACATTTTGGCGAAAGAAATATTAGAGTGTATATAAAGCTATCCGTATACGATAGCAGAGCAAGGCGTAAAAATATTAAGAAAAGAAGAAATGTGTCGTTCGATCGGTCACTGGCAAGTGCAGTGGAACAGAACACCGAAAGGCACATGAACGCGTGGACTAATACCAGTGTTGCGACGTAGTTAGAAAGGAACCAAGGGGAAACAAACTTCCACCTAAATCAATTCCATTTAAGGCACGGAACATTTCGAAAATACCTCCATAGATTTGGCCATGACAGTTGACCAAACTGCCCAATATGCACGGAGAGGTGAGAGGTCATTGATCATGCCTTGTTCCAATGCTCATGCTATGCTCCCGAAACTTTTAAAATATGAAGCGGAGAAACTATTGTAGATTTTATGCAGAAACCAGTTGATAACTGAAAGAGAATCGGCGCCTGTAACACACACATTCATAAAGATCTAAGACGCGCGGAGGTTCGTAGGCCTTTGAGCTAGCCAGCCCCGTGAAGTAATACCTTTCTGGCAGTTCCACGGGAAAAGTGGTAGATTGTGGAGAGGTGTTAAGCACCTAAGTGTAGCTGTGAGGCCACAAGTCGTGTATATTAAAATACCACTGAGAGTTTCCTCTTCACGGGCGTCATTCTGAAAAAAAGAGTGTGAACTCTGTCTGGTGGATAATGAAACCGCATAGTATATTTTGCGCAACTGTATTGCCTTGGCAAAGACAAGACTGCACATCTTTCATAGAGATCCTTCAATGGAGAGATCTTTCAATGGATCCGAATGAAATCGAGAATGATTTTGTCGCTAATATTCTGAAATTTTGTTCACAAAGCGGAAAATTTGCTGAAAGAATTTGGTTTTTAAGCCCTCGTCTCATTTGAAATGGTGTTTTTTGGGGTGTTTCTTTAAAAGCGTGTAAAACGGAAACGAAAACGAGGTTCGTTCAAAAAGTTGTTAGCCTTCAAAACAAGATCTTCCAGGAAAAGGTATCTCGCTGGCGACACGGAGTCAGGGACTTATAGATGTCTGAAGTCAAAAAGACAAAAAGGTTCTGTTTGTTGACACTTTTTTCGACTTTAAAGGTTAGAAAAAAAAAATGAAAATAAAAATTTGTTTCTAATAATCGTCTTTTGAATTGTATTTAAGGGGACAGATACCTGTAAAGTTTAGAAAAAAAAATTCTTTTTTTCATAAAATGTTACTATAATCCTTTAAGAACATGTCAAAAAATGTTAAGAACGTAAATTTAAGTATTTCTTATATTATAGATCGTCAGCTTTTTTGTATACAGGTCACTGATGCCGATGCTACAATACCAGCCGATTGAGCAGCCCCGCTGCGACCTTCCTGGAAGAATTGAGTGTTCATCCGCCATTTTAAATGATTAAAAAAAAAAAAACAAAAAAAAATTTTTATATTATTTTAGTGTATAAATACACTGTATGCCAATTTTGAAAAAAATATATTGAGTTCTTCATTTTAAATAATTTTATTGAAAATCGGGAAAAATATGGCCGTTTACAGGTATCTGTCTCCTTAATCGAAATCGCTGCAGTAGAACCGGCTATATCTGTGTCGCCAGCATGAAAAATTTGCTTTCGAGAAAACTTAATTGCGCCTTCCTTCTAGAGGTTGCAACACCAAAATGGCTGTATCTCCGGAATGGCTGTATTGGGAGTTTCGAAAAACCGTGTGGGGACGACATTTTTGAATATTTAATCCACATAAATAAGCAAAAAAAGCAAATCGATTTTTTTTCAACTGAGGCGAGAGCCTTCAACCAATTCACTGCCAGGGCAGGGAACTTCTAGGCTTAATATGTAGAAACTGATGTGATACATTTAATGGTAGTAGTACCAGTCAATAGGGCAAGTATTAACTATTTCTAAGAAATGTAAGCCTTATGTAAGCCACTGTATGTACATACATATCGCATATATATCTCGTCAAGCTGCAGTAATCCCTTTGATTGCATGCAGCCTCGTCATGAAGGTGGTCTAATGGTCCCAATGCGGGTGTCGATTTCGACTGTCTGCACTATTTAACATAACCTGTATTACGTGTTGTGGTTGTTGTTGTGTCCTTCGTGGTCTTTCTTTCACGCTACATGCAAATACACACACACATAAACACACACACACATACATGTATACTGACACAAAAGTTGTATATTCCACCGGCTACTGAGAAAGATAATAGCACAAATGTTTGATATTCGAAAGTCACATATCCACACACGCGCACACGCACACACACACACTCTTGCGTGTATTTACAAATATTAATTTGCTGCGAATATCCTGTACATTTGTCTTTTTTAAATGATGCTGCATATTCTCCTTTTTTCGGTTGTGCGTGCGTACAAATACTTAATTAACACACATGCGATGCATTGGGCAGGACAGTACAAGATAAGCACAGTCACACAACCAGGCAAACATTCATGCGCACAACAACAAAACAACTATAATATTTGAGTATGAATATTGAGAAGTACCGTACAGCGTGAAGCGCAAAATAATATTTATTTGTAAAATGGCAGACGATCTGTCGTTTGCAATGTCCGTGTCCAGCCCACACTCTCGCTCTCTCACTCACTCACTCACTCGCTCCTTTTGTGCTTATTATCCTTATACGACTCATCATGCGATTTTCGGTTCCACATCACATTCGCACTTATGATATATGAAGCTTCTGAGTTGTGTTGTTCATACAGCTGCACATACAAATACATTCATACACATGTACATGCTTATATCCATAAACTCACTCACACACACATCTGCCGGTTTGCCTGTGTTCTTCAGTCCTTCGGTATCATTACGGTTGCTCTCTTGATTGACAAGTGTTCATTTTAATTAAAATTTTACATTAAATTCGTTTTTGGCATTTTGGGAATTTTTCACTCATTCGCATTGCTGTTGTTGCTTTTCGCAATACCTTTTGGCTTGTCACTCATGTAATCGGGAATAAAATGAAAATATATGTTCTGTTCTGCCCTGTGAAATATGGCAAATGGGTTCTTGTCTATGATTACCTAAGTTGTGGATGCGTCAGCAAAGAATGGTGGCTTGCCATGACAAAGGGTTAAATTGAATTGAAGTTATAATTAAATTCAAATTAAATTTCATACTAAATAATTAAATATTCATTTCAAAGTTCTGTGCCCATCATAAATTTATTATACCTTCGTAAAAAACTTTTGGGCATTCCATTTACATAAAGGCTGAGTGATAGGGTTTCTATGGGAATTTTTTTCTTTACCCCTTTCAAAACCTAATATTTTGTAATTGCTAAATATTTCATTTGCATGCGTGTTATGTAAGCATGTGTGAGTCAAATGAACCGATTACGCCTTTTCTTCCTGTATTTGCCGTATAGGTTTCTTTTTCTTTCTTAGCTTCACAATTTGTGGAATTCTAATAGTCATTTCGGCACTTATGGTAATGAGTTGTGCAATTATAAGTTTATTTATTATAAATTAAGTAAAGTGCTCTGCTAGTAGACACGGCGTAGTGCTAATGAAATGGATTCGTTCGATGCTGGCCCAAAGAATTGCCTCGGTACGAGCAGAGAAAGATCGGCTGGTGTCATCCGGAGTTAATAGAGGTTGCTCCCAGGGCGGTGTGCTGTCTGCATTACTCTGGTGCATGGTAATCGATCCTCTGCTCACCACCTTAAACGATTCGCGAGTCTACGCACAAGCATATGCGGTCGATGTTGCCTGTTCTATAACGGACCCTTCGCTTGTGAACATCTGCAGGAAAGTGCAGAAAACTCTGGATCTGATTGACACTTGGTGCTGTGCGAATGGGCTAACGGCAAATCCCACCAAGACTGGGATTGTCCTCTTCACTAGAAGGAGGAAGCTTGATGGACTCGTTCTGCCTAAGGTAAAAGGAGTCACAATCCAGCTATCTAAGAAAAATGCCACTAAGACTGGCATTGTCCTCTTCCCCAGAAGGAGGAAGCTTGATGGACTCGTTCTGCCTAAGCTAAAAGGAGTCACAATCCAGCTATCTAAGGAAATTAAATATCTTGGAGTAATCCTCGATAATAAGCTTCTATTGAAATCACACGTTGAAAAAAAGACATCCAAAGCACTGACAGCTTTCTGGCAGTGCAAAGGTGTCTTTGGGAAAACGTGGGATCTTTCTCCTAGCAAGGTCCTATGGATCTACACGGCTATGATAAGACCTATTATCACCTATGCATCAGTGGTCTGCATGAATAGACTCTCTCTCTCGTGGGAGTCAAGAGGGCCTGATCGAGACTACAACGCACTGTGGCCATCTGTTGCTTGGAGCTGTTGGAGGTTTTTCCTCTACTTCAGGCCTGGCATTAGATGCACTGATTGGTTTACCACCACTTGATGCTTTCATCCAAGGAGAGGCCTTGAAGGCCATCTGCAGGCTGAAACACAATGGTAACTGGTACGTCCCCTGTCCGGCATTGGAAAACAGTGAAGGCATGGACTTCGATCCAACGACTCCCTCCATGCCCCTTGACTCCATGCCATCAAGAGTCGTACTTGAAAAGAGATACAGTATAGTGCTGCCAGAAGCTCAGTTGTGAACAAACTCAGAAAATGAGCCCGGTAAACACTGTTTCCGCATTTTCACGGATGGTTCCAGGACCGAGCATGGCTCCGGTTCTGGGGTTTACGTGGAATCCAGTAGGACAAAACTGCACTTTGCTCTTGGAATGCATGCATCTGTGTTTCAAGCGGAGGTGCATGCAGTTCAAAAAGCAATGAACTTGTTGTACAAAACCGATGAAGAGGCAGATCTATATGCGTCTGCAGCGACAGCCAAGCTGCACCCATGGCCTTAGACAGCCCCCCAACCACATCAGGGCTAGTTGAATACTGTAAATCTAGGCTGAACTATGTCGGTAGCCTAACGCTATCTTGGGCCCCGGGACACGTGGGTATCGTGGGTAATGAGACCTCTGACTCCTTAGCTAAGACGGGCTCTAAGGCCAACTTCTTTGGGCCAGAGCCCGTTTTGCCACTCCTTTCTGCAGCCATCACAGTCACGGTTAGCAAATGCGTTACTACAACCCACAAGCGAGCTTGGCAGGCTGAGAGAGGCTGCAGATGGACTAAACTGATGTTACCTGTCATTAAGCAGAAGGGAGTGCAAACGGCTGGTTGGACTGATGACGGGCCACTTTCTGTGGGCGAAGCACATGGAACCGTTCAAACTTCTGCGTTATGCAATGATCTCTCATCAATGCCGATCAGTCTTGCTTTTAATTGTCGAAATAGGACATTGCCTTTAATACTCGTACAGCAAATGGAATATAAAATAAACAAAAATCATTAGGTGTTACCGTTTATTTGAAGACTCCATCTCCAAAAGGAGAAATATGTTAATCTTCTAGAATAAAAGCTGTATAGAACAAAATGTAGTACAAAAGAACGCCACCTACCTCTGTACTTACATGCGAGTACTGTAGGTATGCCGAAAATGAGCTATCCTCGAAGGAATTGGAACACTATTCTTGAACACATTGAATGCCTCAGATGCAACCAAGGAGAGATAAACTTTGAGCTGCTTAAAAAATAATTTAAAGTTAAAAAAGGTCGATTTCAAATATTACTACTGGCCTTCCTCCCCCTTTACTCAACAATGGCTGGGCAACCAATAAAAAAAGTACTAAAAGTGCAAACGAAAGGATTCACAGGTAAATATCTCTTTATTTATGAATGGGATGAAATACGTGCAAAATAAACAAGAAATAGCACCACGCAACATTACAAAAGTTAACGAAAGTTTAGCCAAGTGAACCATGAATTGAAAAGAAAAGTGAAGGCGAAAAAAATGTATGGATGTAATTACGCCTTCTTGCTTTATTAATAGGAAAAACAAATTCTCGCTCACCTCTAACCACATTTAAACATCTTTTGCTACACCCGCTACAAGTAAAACGGTGAAAAATGTGGCCTTGCGCCTGAATATATGCCACACAAACTCAGCTAGCACCAGTTAATGCTGAGAATGTATGAGGAATATAGGCCAGGCGCCACTTTAATGAGGCTAATCAAATATTTGACATTAATTTTCTTTTTCAAACAAGCGAAAAAAAAAATATGACAAAATAAAAATGTTACGAAGGTTCCTAATGGAGTAAATGACGTTGAGTGTCACGAAAAGTGTATTTCTATGTCTGCGGTTGCGCTCATTTTTCGAAGGTACACCAACAAAAACCACACACACACATATACCTGTATACCTTGATATATAAGTATGTAAGTCGGAGTGCAACTAAGTTCTCGAAAAAGTTGCTGCTTAACCATTCAAATTATTTATATTCATGTGGGTAATGATTTTCCTTTTGTTTTTACTTTTTTTTGTTTGCTTTTTTTTGTTTTGATGGAAAGCCATGCTCCATATAAATACAAATGGGGGGCTATGTCGGTATATTGGTATGATGACTGCCACTATGCGACAGATATAATTGCACATCGCGCTCATAGACCCAAGAAATTCATGACAAATTTCCTCCATGGTAATAATTTCACTAGCAATGTCAGCAGAAGTAAGAAGTTTTAATGATATTTAGTTCATGCCAGCGCTGGCAGTGACGTGGAGTGTGAAGCTATGGGGAATTTAATAACGATAACAGAGCGAAAGTAAATGTTTTTCTTTGACACTTCCACGTTCGCTGGTGGAGGCAGTGGATTCTTCTAATTAAGCGATGACAAATTATTTACCTCTATTTGCTGTTCTCATGTGGTTAATTAGAGGAATTTATTTATTTATTTTTTTTTTGTTTTGCTTTTGGAAAATAATTACACTGCCATAGTTTATCTATAATTAATTGTCACCTTTTGCGATTATGAAGGAGACTCGATAGATTTTAACTCTCTAACACAGTATTTGGGTAAAATTTTAGTCACTATTTAGCTTCAGGAGCTTAACTGGAATGCTTGAAAAACTAACTAACTGATTTTTTAAGAGCTATAGGAAAGTTTTTCAAAAAAAAAAAACACACGTAAAATTCAGAAAAATGCATGAAACTTTTATTTAAATCTATAGTATATAATTTAATGTTTGAAGACTATTTCATGCAAATGTTGACCGCGACTGTGCTTCAAATGGTCCATCCGCTAGTCCAATTTTGGCATACTCTTTCGAATGTTTCGGCCGGTATCTCAAATATGAATGCTTTAATGTTGTCTTCCAATGCGTTAATTGAAGCAGGCTTGTCTGAATAGACATGAGCTTTAACATAGCCCCACAAAAATAATCTAAAGGCGTTATATCGCACGATCTGGGTGGCCAATTGACAGGTCCCGAACGTGAAATAAAATGTTCACCGAATGAACTCGCCTCTCAACAAGTCACAAGTCCATTGTTACGCGTTCTGTGTGGCATGTGGCACCGTCCTGCTGAAACCACAAGTCATACAAGTCAAGCTCTTGCATTTTGGGCCAAAAAAAGTTGGATATCATTTCACGGTAGCACTCTTCATTCACAGTTACGTTACGACTCGCAGCATCTTTGAAGAAGTACGGTCCACTGATACCTCCAGCCCATAAACCGCACAAAACTGTGACCTTTTCTGGATACATTGGTAGCTCTTGCAATTCCTCTGGCTGATCTTCACTCCAAAATCGACAATTCGGCTAATTTACGTACCCATAGATCCAAAAATAAGTTTCGTCGCTGACACAATTTTTCAATAAAAAAAGTGGATCTTCGGCCAACTTTCCAGAAGCCCATTCACCAAAAATTCTGCATTGCGGTAGGTCGTTCGGCTTCAATTCTTGCACCAGCTGTATTTTGAATAAATCCTAAATCCTTTCGCAATATTTTCCATGTTGTTGAGTAACCGAGGTCCAATTGCTGCGAACGGCGACGAATCGATAATTGATGGTCATCATTAACACTGGCCGATACAGCTGCGATATTTCCTTCAGTTCGCTCTCTACGTAAGCGTGTTGGTGGTTTGATGTCTAGTGATGTAAATTTGGTTCTAAATTTAGTAAGAATAGCTCGAATAGCCGCTTCAGTGGGTCGATTAAACTGACCATAAAATGGAAGAAGCGCGCGATAAACTTTCTTAACAGAACACGCATTTTTATAATAAAATGAAATGATTTGCAAGCGTTGTTCGTTTGTAAGACGATTCATGGTTAAATTATAGACCAAACTGAAGATGTTTGACAGTGAAACAAAACACGAAACGTGCGTCGGCTGTTTAAACCAACTGCTTAGAAAGATAATAGCTAAAAAGTCACCCGTTATATTTTTCGAATTGGCGTATACGATAACTTGAAAAGTTATTGACCGATCGGCCTGAATTTTTGCACACATCTTTTTGATGATATTACTTTCTATGCAAATTTAAAGTTTTCGAAAAATAATTTTTTCGAAGCAAAAATTGAAGAAAAATTGCCCCAAAATTCAATTTGTTTTTTTTTGAAACATCATATTCCGCGAATTTTTTCTTTTCATTTTTGTTTAATTCATATGGGAATTAAGACATTAATAAACAAATAAATTCTTGGGTTTTTGTATTCAGGTCACTGACGCCGATGCTACAATGCGCGCCGATTGAGAAGCTCCGCTACGACCTTCCTGGAAGAATTGAGTGTTCATCCGCCATTTTAAATGATTAAAATAAAAAAAAAATTTATATTGTATTATTTGAATGTATAAATAAACTGTACGCCAATTTGGAACAAAATATATTAACTTCTTCATTTTAAATAATTTTAATGAAAATCGGGGAAAATATGGCCGTTTACAGGTACCTGTCCCCTTAAGTACTAATAAACAATGCACAAAACTTTTTTTATATTTATTTCGATTGCTATCCCTTCTAGGAATAGTTTTTCTGTTAGCGCATTTTTGGTGCTGCTGGACGTATGTAACCTATTAAGTTCAATAAAAAATACTAAAAATTTCATCAAAATAAAATTGACGATTTTAAACATAGTAATTTTTCGTCTGAAAACTGAGTATCGTAAAGAACAAAGTTGCCGTTTGTGGCACAACAATTGGCCAACTCATAAACGAACACTTACAAGGCATCTCATCTTAAAGGAGAACGCCACTGCGGGGGTCAAAAAATAGTCGATTTTTGGGAATTTTTGTTTGTAAATAGGAATGATTATTCGAGGATCGGACAAAAGGCAATTTATTATATATGTATTAAACTCTGTTGGGGTAAATTTTTATTAAAAAATATTGAAAATTGGCAAATTTATGTACATAAACGTAACGAGTTAAAAAAAAATGACGTCATACAGCAATGAATAATCATCTGAAATCAAAGAGCCAAAAATTTGATTGATCTACACAATAGTGGCTATCGTTGTACGTATCCGTTTTTTTTTTTTTTTGACAAAATGGTGGTGATGTGAATGTGTGTTTCTCACCTTTTTTTTGATTTTCAACAGGCCCAAAAAATAGTTATTTTCAAAATTTTGAAATTCGGCTACGTACAACGAAAGCCAACGATAACAAATATTTAAAAAAAAAAGAAATTAAAATCGGTGCATTAGACTTCGAGAAATCGTTGCCACCGTAGCAAAAAAAGTCGTTTCGAGAAAAACGCGTTTGAAATAAACCATCGTATCGTAAGCGCTACGGGGCCGAACCGACGGGCGCTCACTTAAGTGCACATAGAATCGGGAATAAAGCAAATTTCGCTTTAAAATTTTTACCACTTCTTCTTGAGTAGTTACACTAACAATTTATGCAAAAAAAACTTATTTTTTTTTAATTTTCACAGTGGCGTTCCCCCATAAGAAATTCATCGTGTCAATCACTGCCCTCGTATTCGTCTGAACGACCTTTAGCTCTTCGTGGAAGTGCAATTTGCTGTTCACAGTTCGCAGAAACGAATCAAAAGGATTATACGACGATGTTCGCGACAGCCGTTCGGAAACAATCATTGAACATATTTTTTTCGTGCAATAGTACATCGGCAGGATATTATTCTTCATAAAATAAATCAGTTTAAAAAAATTGTATGATAGTTCTTGTATTCCGAATTTAATGTTTGCTTAAAATAACACTTTTTTCACTTTGAACTTACAAAACTATCGAAAAAAAAGAGTTTTTGATTTAATGAAAATATATCCGCAACCGTCAGTGATTGATATACAGTTGCAAAAAATTTATTATCCGTTCGTGAAATAGTAATACCACAGTGCTTATAGTACTTATGTATGTATGTATGTATTCATATGCGTGATGTGAAAATGCCAGCATGTCATAAATACGCAAATTTATTTCGCTTTAGCCTTTTAAATTTCTGAGTACACTTCTGCGCTGTTGTTTTTTCCGCTTCTTATTGTTGAATTTATAATTAACTTATTGTTGCCATTTACACGCACTTACAAGTATTTGAGTGTGTGTGTGTGCATGCGAGTGTCCTACTATTTATGTATTTACAGTGATGATCCAAAAGATCCAAGGAAATATTTGGAAAACAACGACGGAGAGCATTTGAACTGCCTACCAGACAGGTGGGGCCTACTTCGAAACCCATTCTGAATGCGGAACATTAAATGGGCCCATAATTATGAAAGTGGTCTGAGTCAAAATTAAAAAAAAAAGCAAAACGAGTTAATAAGTTATTTCACACCAAATTATTTTAAACTAAATTTATTCAATGGAATTTTTACGATTAATGCCAAAAATTAACCATTAGATGGTGGTAATTTGGTGTAATTGGATGGTGTAATTTGAATATTATTAGAATTCATTTCGCGTTAAGGGGTTCGGGGTAGACAGAATTTTCAAAAAATTGGATTTGTTTTGCATTTTCTTAAAGTATAATATCTTAAAAATATTGTGTGAAAATTTGAAGTACAAGGTGGCGCAAAAGTAACGTTGCGATGTTTTTTGGCTGTAATTTAAAAAAAAAATGAAAAACTTTGATTCTTCTTGTGGATTATTTTTATTTGGTCTTTTAATTTTTTTACATCAAGTCGAGAATAAGATATGTAAATAGCCGCCGCCATAGTTGATTGCCATTTGAGCCCTTTTTATAGCATTTTCCATCACTTTGGCCAAAACTTCCGGCGATAGGTCCTCACATTCTTGACGGATATTGTCTTTAAGAGCTGCAAGAGTCTGAGGCTTGTTGACATAAACCCGCGACTTCAAAAAGCCCCACAAAAAGAAGTCTGGAGCTTTCAAATCAGGCGATCTTGCTGGCCAGTGCAAATCGCCAAAACGGGAGATTAGGTGCCCGGGAAATGCATCCTTCAGCATATCGGTTGTGGCACGTGCAGTGTGTGCCGTTGCACCGTCCTGTTGGAACCACATGTTTTCCAATCCCAATTCATCAAGTTGCGGCAAAAAGAACTCGTTGATCATTGCTCTGTAGCGCTCACCATTCACAGTAACCCTTTGGCCCGCGACGTCTTCGAAGAAAAAAGGTCCGATGACACCTCCAGCGAAAACAGCACACTATACAGTGACTTTGAGCGGGTGCTCTTCGTGGGTTACACGCGGATTTTCTTACGTACCCGCTAAGATGGAAATGAGCCTCATCACTCATGATTATTTTCGATGAAAAATCATCTTCCTCTTGGTGGTGATTAAGGATGGCTTGAGCGTATGTTAGACGCGATTGGCGGTCAGCAGCTAACAGCTGATGCACCGTCTGGACTTTGTACGGAAACATCTTCAAATCATCTACCAAAATTCGCTGTAAATACCGTCGACTGATACCCATTTGCGTGGCACGTCGTCTTGTCGATGTCGACGGCGCTCCATGACATCCTCGGCTACAGCAGCAATATTCTCTGCAGAACGTCTACTCCGGGGTCTGCCACGCCTGGCAGCATCTTGTGTTGTGCCAGTCTCTTCGAGGCGCGCGGCTAAACGTCGCAGTGTTTCACCAGTAAGCGTTGGACGGTGAGGAAATCTGCGACGAAATTCACGTTGTGCCAAAGTCGCCGACCGATTATTGGTCAAATAAATAGTCAGCAATATTCTGCGTTCTGGAGCAGTGTAGCGTAACATTGTTTATTAACGTGTATTTGCAATGTGTTTACTACAAAAATGTCAAAACAGAACTGACATTAGGGGCCAATCGCAAAATGTATAGCATTTTCTGATAGGAGGATTACTTTAGCGCCACCTGTTACCTGCGATACTTAAAAAGTAATTATAAATGTGGCGCATTTACCACATATTCCCATAACGCATGTAAATACATGGGGTCCAGCCGAACCCGAGATGGCTAAACGAAGGTGTATCTTTTTAAACCCTTTTCGTCCTGTTTGAGGATACTTTTTAAAAGGTTATGTCCATAAATCGATAGAAAATTAGATACTACCAGGAATCTCAAGTCGCTAGCTATAATAGAAATATGTTAAATTCGCTTCCAAAATTGAAAAAGGTCTGGCCAGACCTAGAAGGGCTAAAAAAATATGTTCGTAAAATTTTTATGATCTCCGGATTTTCTTTGCTCATCACTATAGATTTTTGTAAGTACTTAAACATATACTCGTATAGTAAATTTACACGCCCACTTATTAACTTAATTTCCTTAACATGCCATTTTTTGATGCTTCTGTGGTTATACAAGCACACTTACATATACACATACGCAGATCGCCTCGCTTGCTTTTACTCATATTTATCCATGCATTACGCTTTTATTGTCTCTCTGGTTGTTGTTGTTATTGTTCGCCATTGTTAACAAACGCTTAACTTCCACCACACACCTGTATTTCTGCATTTTTAATGTAATTTCTCTGCAAAATATACCTTCGCTTGCATATTTAATTTAATGTTAAATATCAGCTGCTGCTTTTTGCCACCGTTTTTATTGTTTTGTGTTTCTGTTTTTGTAATTTCAGCACTTAACTTACGCCCGATGTTTCCCATTGGTAGGTGGCAACGCTATTTAACGCCCTTTCAACCCACTTATTTATTAACAGAATTTCTCGTGCGCACTGCAATGTTTAATTTATTATTTACATTGTAAATGGTTATGAATATATCATTAACATATGTATTTATTGCGTTGCTTTATGGCACATGTATGCTTGTATACATAGACTGGCGCACACTATTGAATTTCGCAGATTGTTGTGTAATAGTGACAACATTACTATAGCTGTATACCGTATGTACATAAGTACCGTCTGCAAAGAAAATCTGAAATATAATCAAAGTGATTTCTAATTTCAGAGGTATTTCAATGTGAACTAGTCCGGAAATTACTAGTTGTCGACTAGACAAAAAATACATAGTTCGAAAATGACTAGTTACCGACTAGACCAAAAATAACTAGAATGAGATTTATTTAAAAGGTTGCAAGTTTAGTTGTAAAGCATCTTTCAAAAGTGACGCCTAAATGTTTGAAGTAAATAATTCCTAGAGAATACCTATTCCGTGCCATCTTTGAGACTTCCGAAGTAAACAGTTGTAAAATTTACGCGATAGTTGCGCTATAAAGTTATTGAAATTTATTACGAAAATGTCCGCATATTGCAAAATTAGAGATTTTTTGGTGAAAACAATCGTGCGAATGAGTAGACAATCCATAGGTTTGTGAAAAAACTTCTAGAAACGGGTTCTATCGAGGATAAAAAAAGTAATATAGACTGGCACATCAAAAACTGGACGTTCTGTTGAGAATATTGCTGCTGTAGCGCAAAGTGTTGCTGAGCAGGCTACACCCAACAACATCGATATCGCGACGTGCTCAACAATTAGGCATTCAGTAAACGATTTTTGGCGTATTTTATCTGTAAACGTACTAATGGTGAAAATTTAAATTATATTAATTTTTCACATATCGTAGAGAGCTGTAAATAGGAAGGAGTTTAAATTTTTACATGTTTTATTTTAGAGCAACATCTGAGCGCACCTTTTCACATACCCTTTATTATTGTTTATATGTGCAGTTTGCAGGAAAAATCTGAAATATAGTCAAAGAAATTTCTCATTCAGCATAATTTAAATGCGAACTACACCGAAAATTACTAGTTGCAGGCTAGACCAAAAATAACTAGTATGAGATTTACGTAAAAATATAAATTAATGCGACTAATAACCTTCATTGACGCTTGCGTAGCGCACTTGCTGCTGACACCATACCTACAAATCAGCTCCTCTACTGAGAATGCGTGTTGAACAGATACGATTGAGAAAATCATCACAATATATTTTTTGATTAACGAAGTTCGTTTGAAAAGTCCATGCAAAAATAAAAACTATTTAATTGTTTCGTAAAGAATTGCAATCTGAGTACACTTCTCTATCCAAACTTCACGAGGACGTTGCACCAAAAAAAAATAAAAAAACTGATTCTAAATCAATTTTGGTTTATTCCTACTCGAGTTTTGACAGCCCTCCCGATGCAGTCTCTTGACTTTGGTATAAATAGCTGGCTCGAGATATCAGTTCTCAGTTGGCTAAGACACGCAGGTAATACCTAAGCACATTCAACGCTTGTTTGTTAATCCCTTCCGGGATTGTTAAGTCTGAAATGAAATCTTTTCGCAGCCAGTTATTTTCTTCAAATTGGGAAACAAATAGTAGTCCAAGGATTCCGAGGCAGCTTAGTGTGGAGAATAGGGGGGATCTGAAATGAGTTGGAACCCTTTTTCAATTAATTTTGCGACCACAACTGCTGAGGCGTAAGCTGGTGCGTTGCGTGATACAAAGGGGAAATCACTCGATTTCCTCGATTCAAACGATTGACAAACACAAAAAAATAAACCGATCAGGGTGAAACTTGGTTTTTGTTCTTCCAAAAGATGCTACTAACTAAACATAATTACGATACGTACCAGCAGTGGTATCTCTCTGACTTTGCACGCCCTTTTCAAACTACCTTCGATTACGATGCCATTCGACCAAAAATGTATCAAGTTTAGAGTAAAAGCAAGTCGTAGCTCTGAGGAAGACCTCATTTGCGTTGAAAAAATCAAGTGGAGAAGGACTTTGATAAACAGGGCCTAAATCGCTTCAGCGGTTGTCGCGTCAATCAAAAAGAAGAATAAGTTCTTTCTTTGAAACTCAGTTTGAATTAAGAGATTCGTAAAATATGGCGCCAAAAGTTGTTTATATGCCTGAAAACTTAGGTGCCTTCCTGGAATAGTGAATGAATATTTAGTTTTTCTTCTTTGAATTTAGTTTTGTTAACTTAAAAAATTCAGGAAGGAAGAAAAAACAGCGGACGCAGGTATATATTTTATTCAGCTTAAACAAAAGTAGGGTAGCAGCCCTATTCACGCGCAATTCACTCGTAAATGCCAATGTGCTGGTGCGAATATCATTTCGCCCCCAAAAAGTCTGTTGCGCGGTGTTATTAAGCGTCCAATATGAAATGGGCTATCATTTTTTTATCAAGTAATATTTTGTGCCATGCACTCTATACACACGCGGCGCGTTAGTTTCGCTTCATTTATTAACTACTTAAAAATATACTTTCTGCAACTGCTTAACCGCTTTTATTTTGCCTTCATATTTACTTTTAGCGCATTTTCGTTTTACTTTTAATATCTCAACGTTTTTTTTTGTTTTGTTTTTTTTTGGCACTCTAACCAACGCATAAAAACGCATTACTTGTGGTAAAAGATATATATACGCACACATACATATATCCGGTTTGTATATTATAACGCATAACCTAGCGCATACTAGCGCAGCTAAACCAACCGCACTACCTGCAAACTCGCCCTCTTCAACAAGTTATATTTCCCCCAGGCGAGGCATTCATAGTCGTAAAGTGGCGCTACTTATGCGGTGCGCTGACCTTTTTCACTGAAGCAATATTTTATTTCAGCTCGCCTCCATCCAACTTTCTTTCATACAACTAGCATTTTACTCGTACACACACACATACATACATAGTAAATACTTTTTATTGTTGTTTTATTGCACAGCTGCTGTCGCTGTGGCATGTGTTTGTTGGATTTAATCACGTGAGACGTAATAATTTGCTTTTAACTGCTTTTTGCTTGCATACACTCGTCGACCACTCGAGCGGTCAGCAGCAGAGCTTAGCAACATACAAATTTGCGAACACAGTGAATAGTGACCAAAAACAAAAAAAAAATACAAAAACCAAAAAGCACAAAAAAAGAAAAACAAAAGCACGAAGAAATGGTTTGAAAGTAATGAGTGGAGAGCAAAGAAAAAATGAAACGAACAAAAAAAACACAAAATTTGCAAAAATATTGTTAATGCCATAATACAAGGACGGAAAAGCGCCTTCACTCCGCATCGCCAGTTTTGTAATTGTGCTGAGGTTGCTCATACGCCATGGGTAGCCTGCTTAAAGGGTTAACGGCGCACAAAGGCAAGCGAATATGCATATAAGTTAGGGATGCCAATATCAGTGTCCCGGAATTAAGATTTAACGTTGTTTTTTAGATCCCGAGCAATACGGGATCCCGGAAAATGTCAGAACTCGATTGAAGGAAGTAATAATTTGTTTACTACAAAACTTGGTTATTATTTTCGTAGATTTTTTTTCACTACAAAAATTTGGTTATTTTTTTTTGTAGATTTTTTTCACTACAAAAATTTGGTTATTATTTTTGTATTATATATTTTTTCACTAGACAATCTTGGTTATTACTTATGAAGATTTTTTTACAAGAAAAACTTTACTTTAGCTCTGTAGAATTTTTTACTAGAAAAACTTGGCTATTATTTTTGTAAAATGTTTTGTACTTAAAAAACTTTGTTATTATTTCTGGTAATTTTTTTTAGTAGAAAAACTTTGTTATTAGTTTTTTAGATTTTTTTTACTAGAAAACTTGGTTATTATTTTTGTAAATTTTTTTTACTGGAAAAACTTGGTTATTATATTTGTAAATTGTTTTTTAATAGAAAAACCGGGTTATTATTTTTGAAGACTTTTTTAAATAGAGAAACTTGGCTATTATTTTTGTTACTTTTTTTACTAGAAAAACTTGATTATTATTTTTGAATTGTTTTTTAAGTAGAAAAAATTTGTTACTATATTTTTATATTTTTTTTTTACCAGAAAAATTTGATTGTTAGTTTTGTAGAATTTTTTACTATTATTGTAAATTTGTTTGTACTAAAAAACCTTTGTTACTATTTCTATAGTTTTTTTCTTAATAGAGAATCTTTGTTATTATTTTTTTTAATTTTTTTTACTACATAGAAAAACTTGGTTATTATTTTTGTAATTTTTTTTTACTGGAAAAACTTTGTTATTATTTTTGTCAATTTTTATTACTAAAAAAACTTGGTTATCATGTTTGACAAAATTTTTAAGTAGAGAATCTTTGCTATTATTTTAGTAAATTTTTTTTACTAGAAAAACTTGGTTATAATTTTTGTAGATTTTTTTTTTACTGAAAAACTTTGTTATTATTTTTGTAAATTTTTTTTTTACTGAAAAACTTTGTTATTATTTTTGTAAATTTTTTTTACTAAAACAACTTGGTTATTATTTTTGAAAAATTTTTTAGTAGAGATTCTTTGCTATTATTTTTGTAAATTTTTTTTTACTAGAAAAACTTGTTTATTATTTTTGTAGATTTTTTTTACTAGAAAAACTTGGTTATAATTTTTGTAGATTTTTTTACTAGAGAATCTAAGCTATTATTTTTATAAATTTTTTTTATTAAAAAAACTTGGTTATTATTTTTGAAAAATTTTTTAAGTAGATAAACTTTGTTATTATTTTTGTAGATTTTTTTTACTAGAAAAAATCGGTTATAATTTTTGTAGATTTTTTTTACTAGAGAATCTTAGATATTATTTTTATAAATTTTTTTTATTAAAAAAAACTTGGTTATTATTTTTGAAAAATTTTTTAAGTAGAAAAACTTTGTTATTATTTTTGTAGATATGTTTTACTAGAAAAAATTGGTTATAATTTTTTTAGATTTCTTTTACTAGAAAATCTTAGCTATTATTTTTGTTACTTTTTTTTATTAAAAAAACTTGGTTATTATTTTTGAAAAATTTTTTAAGTAGAAAAAGTTTGTTATTAGTTTTGTAGATTTTTTTTCCTAGAAAAACTTGTTTATAATTTTTGTAGATTTTTTTTACTAGAGAATCTTAGATATTATTTTTATAAATTTTTTTTATTAAAAAAAACTTGGTTATTATTTTTGAAAAATTTTTTGAGTAGAAAAAGTTTGTTATTAGTTTTGTAGATCTTTTTTCCTAGAAAAACTTGTTTATAATTTTTGTAGATTTTTTTTACTAGAGAATCTTAGCTATTATTTTTGTAAATTTTTTTTACAAGAAAGACTTGGTTATTATCTTCGTAGATTTTTTTTCTAGAAAAACATGGTTATTATTTTTGTACTTTTTTTACTACAAAAACTTAGTTATTAAGTTTTGTAATTCTTGCTTTTTTTTTTGTAGAAAAACATGTTTATTATTTTTGTATATTTTTGTAAATTTTTGTTTATTTTATTCTTATTTTTTTTATAATTATTTACTAATATAAATTAATAAATTAATACTCTCAAAAGTACCCTGGATTTCCAATCTTGTTTGACATGTGCATATTTCTGAATCATACGGATTTTATATATAATTACAAAAAGTTCAACTTTAATATTTGCATTAGAAAATTTTTAATTAGTTCATCTTTTTTATTTATCTTTATTTTAAATGGTTCTACCCACTATAAGTTGAAATGCCTTCACTTATTGAATTTTTACTCATATTAAAAACGTTGTGTCCAAAGTTGAATCCCGTAAACAGTCTCGAAATCCCGGTACTATTTTTTAAATATCCGGAAAATACGGGATCAAAATTTCCCACAAATCTTGGCATCTCTAACACAAGTATTTATACGTATTACAGCTTGAATTGCTGTTCATTCGGCTGGTTGCAAGACTGGTTAGAAGATTCGTCAGTTGCGTTTGTAGAAAGGTCGTTTGCTTGGCTGATGAGGTTGGTGAGGTTGGCTTGCTTCGGTTTGGCTGCCAGCCGGCTAGGGTTTGTGGCATAAACACGCGCGTTGTCTAATTTTTCATTTATAAATTTATTACTAAGCAACTGGGGTAGGGAAGAAAAACACACATACATACATATCTTTTCACGCATACACACATCCCTAGATATGTACATACATTCAAAGCAGGTGTATAAAGGCTGACCAAGCGCTAAATAAGAGTACACAGATTGTGCCTGCTTCTTCTCTTCAGTATTAGATGTGCATGTATAAGTCTAAAGTAGAATTTTTGTTTTTTTCATAGGCCACTTCCTATGAAATCAGCGACAGTAGCGGTCAGTTGTGCATATCTGCCGCCCAGCTTAAATCAGCCCAGGCTCAAAGCTTAGGATGTAAACGAAGAACAGTATATATGTACATGTGTACATATGCTGAATTTTTCATATTCCATTCTTTGTTTGCACGTGTTTGTGGGCAACAAGGTGTATGCATTAGTTTTGTTGTAGTAATTTAAAAAATTGCTAACTTTCTTTGTTTGCCAACTTTTCGCTTTTCAGCTGCTTTCGGCTGTTATTAGGAGTTGTTTTCTGTTTTTTTTTTGTTTTAATTTTCCTTGTTGGTTGAGCAGCGGTCAGCTGCATGTTTTTGTATGCTTTATAAATGCATAGTCAGTTTTGAGCCACCAAATAAATATTCAGTGGTGCGCAAAAAAATTTGTATAGCAAACAAATTGCAGTTGGTAATGGTTTTTACTTTCAAACCGGATAAGACCTTCTAAAGTAAAGAACCTTCTAAAGTAACCTCGAGCATTACAATTGACTTTATCAAGCCGATGGTCACATTTTTGTTCTCTTTAAGATATGTTTGCCTACCATTCAATGTTCTCTTATAATCCATACAGACTTTCGCAATTTGAGTGTTGGACAATATAATTTAGCAACGTCTTGCAATTATTAAAATATAAAGAATGGTTAAATTTCAATCCTAGTGGAAGTGTCAGTACATCCAAGCCCTTTACGGCTAGCCCATTTCGTACGACAGAAGGTGGTGCTGAGGACGAACCTGGCAACAGCAGAAGGGGCGGTACAAACAATATACCTCTGGCCAAGAAGACAAATTCTTGTACCACCAATACAGGGACTAGCACTGGAAAAGGTGGTAAAACCGAGTCAACAACGACTGATACTTCCGCTGAAAGCGTGCTGCCTTCAGGCTACTGGCACACTTAAAAACGATTCTGTTACACAGAAGCGCTCATTTAGCTGGGCGACAGGGTTAACGCAGGAGTTCTGAACCGAACCCAAAACGTCAGTAGTCGGATGACTCACCCAGCAACCCCAGCACGTTGAAGAAGTCCCGACACAGCAAGATTTCTCCAGCTATGTAGAGCGAAGCTGTCAGTGGCCAACAGCTATCGGCTGTGGTTGATAAAAGCAAATATTTCGCCTAGCAATCGGAAGAAAGTGAAAGCCAGGCTCTCAAGCGTTTTCTTTCACATTCTGAAGGAGAATCCTGGATCAGCTCCAGTGGATGGCATCAGAGCCACATGTGCCGATCAGAGATCAACTAATCTTTATAAAATAGCCATTTCAAGAATCGGCGAAGTATGGCCTCGGTCTAAACTCTAGGTAATTTCAAGGGATGACCTCCCCAGTTTACCAAGAGCTAGGACCTAGTTACCAGTGGAGACATCAGACTCTCCAGTGGTCCTTGAAATGCTGCGGGTATGTAATCCGGAGCTTCCCACATCGTCTTGCAAGGTGACAAAGCTGAACGATCCCAAGGGTGAGTACCGAAGTGCTACTTGCGTAGTCTGCAAGGGCTTTGGTGGGCGCACTGACAGTGTGGTAAGCTATGGGTTTTCATCCATAACATTGAGGGTTGGAGCTGAGATAGGCCTCACAGCGGAATCTGGCTCCGGTCCTAACACTGCGACAGCGCTACAAAAATCATCTGCTGACGACAGTATCTCTTCCTTGTTAGATAGAGTACGTGATACTACTCTCACTGATGAGGAAGAGTTACGAGGCATCAGACTGGGATGATGCTAACAAAACTATGATGTTACGGGCTCTTCAAATTAATCCTCACCACTCAACACTCAAAGGTTGCCTCCGCCCACCAATCCGCCTGTCAAAAGGTGGGCATCATATTGTCCTGATTCTAGAACCATGGGTATCACATGGACTTGTGTGCGGACTAAGAACTCAAAAATATAAGCTGATGTATGATCGCAACAAAGGTAATCTTAGAGTGTGTGTGCTAATAAGAAAAGGGATAAATGCTTTCATGCTCTATAATTACAGCGACATCGATCAATTGACCATTAGCCTGGAGTCCGGAAACGAACAGATGTGGCTATCTTCCTGCTACCTCGCATATGACCATGAGGAGCTACCGAGATTAATATTCAAAGATCTGGTAGCGCAGGCGCAGAAGCGTGACGCAAAGCTAATTATTGGTGTGGATGTAAATGCACATCACACGATATGGGGCAGCACTGATACTGACGCTAGAGGTGAGTGTATCTTTGATTAGGACTAACAGGAACTAAACTACAGATTTGTAATAAAGGTAATACATCTACTTTTCTCATAAATAATATACAAGAAGTGTTCGACTTCTACTTTTGCTTTTGATTCCATTATTAACAGAACTAGGAGCTAGAAAGTTTTGGAAGAACAATCCTTCTCTGAGCATGGGTATATCTCGTTTCAGGTTAGTAAAAATCTACAGTGACAATATTTTATTCATTAATTTTATTACCAATTATTTGAATTTTTTTTTAACTTTTCATGTGTTTTTAATTTTTGTGACCCCTTTTTCTTCCCTGGATCCATAGGAAATAATAATAACAATATATAATATCGTTTCAAAATTAAATTAAATTTCAAGCTGTGTTCCTGGCGAAAATATTTTTAAATAGGATTTCACCTTGCCTACTACACTGTATCCACAAGCTGTATGCATGCCCAGACTTTGTCCATTTGCTGACTTTGCCTATTGCTGTTTGCTGTGAAATATTTTTCACTTACCCACCGTAAGTATATTTGCACACCTTTGTTTTAGGACAGTAAAATTTGTGCAGTCAGATAGAGAAATGAATATTGCTGTTAATTTTATTTGCACAACGTGTCGTGCGCATATCTGGCTGAGCATGAAATAAAAATTAAATAAATCTAGTCAAAGTATTTTTCTGGGAAGCTTTTAAAATATTTTTCAAGTTTCTTTGTTTTACTAAAAATATACAGATATGGAATTTCTCTAGAGCATCACTATTTTTAGATACTTTATTGTTGGTTTGGTAGTTATTTCATATCACAAAAACACGAAAAGAATATTTTTCAAATATAGTGGCTTATGTATGCCATTTGTTGTTCTACTCTGCAAGTAATTCTTAAAATATATATATAAAATCGCATGCAAATATATTTGATTAAAACTTATTATTCATAGATATGTGTGTATTCAACAATTTTTGTGCCTGTCTGATTTTTATTAAAGATTTTGCATATTTGTTCACCATATACACGTATATGAATACACATACATACATAGAAATGTATTATATGACAATTACTTCAGAGTAATTTACCAGCATCATTCATTTTGATGGCTGGGTTCTTTGAAGAAATACAAGACTTCTACCCCAAAAGGCGAAGGTCATAAATAGAAGCAGCACTACAGCACTTGTATGCACTATATATACACACAGCCACAATATTCAAAAATATTATAAGGTAACTTAAGTACAGAAGTAAAGCCAGTGAAGTTGGAAATTATTAACAAGAAAAGTATTCCAACATTTTAAACTCATCTAAATCAGTAATCAAGTTTCTTGTTGAATAGAAAAAATTATTAATTTTTGGAAAATAAAGCTAAACGATAACACGAGGGTCGTTTGAGAAGTACGTGGAAAGTCAGAGAGATGACACTACTGGCATGTAGCGAGATTATATTTAGTTAGTAGCATATCTTGGAAGAAAACACACAAAGTGTTTGGCATTCATTTGAATCGAGGCAGCCGAGTGATTTCCCTTTTGTATCACACAGCGCACCAGCTATTTAGGAGGGTATAGTGGTTGTCGTTTGACACACCTAGGCCTGCTGTAGACCCATTGTGATACCACCGGGGCTATCCCCTCTCCTCACTCTACATTGTCCTCATTGAACCAACCTGTGGCTTTGATATAACTAACAAGGCTTGTTATTTTTATACTGGCTACTTCTGCCAAGTTATTCAGGGAGATTTTTCCTAAAATATTGAACCTTCTTCTATCCAGAGCCATGCACCCGCATAGCAAGTGTTCTATAGTCTCTTATTCTTCAATGTCGTTACAGCTTCTGCAATAGTCGTTATAGGGTGCTCCCAGTCTACTGGCATGCCTGCCAATCAGACAATGCCCTGTTTAGTTCCAACAGTCGGTTTGTGCGGCCTATGTTTCATTCCGGCACGTCATTCTACTAGTTGCACAGGTCAGCGACTGAGACCAAAGCCTGTTGGTAGCACTGATAGTGTGTTTATTTATAAGTTTCTTGTAAGTTGCTAAAGGTATAGGTATGTTCGCATTGTCTGATTGGATCGGTAATGTGGTTCCCAATCTCGCCAGTTCATCTGCTTTGCAGTTGCCTTCTATGTCTATATGATCCGGCACCCAGAGCAGGTTTATTACAAAGTACTGTGATAGTTCTGTCAAAACGTCGATACATTCTTTTACTGTCTTCGAGTTAATATTAGGCGATTTTAAAGCTTTCAAGGCCGATTGACTATCTGAACCAGCTAACGTCTCAGCAGTTTTGTTCGCAAAATTAATGGAAATAAGGTTCCAAATAGTTTTACATCCCCACTATTCTCCACACTTGGCTCCCTCAGATAGCCTCACAATACTATTTGTTCCCCAATTTGAAGAAATAGCTGGTTGAAAAAAAGATTTTATTAAAACGAGGAGGTGGTTGCAAAAACGAAGTGATATTTTTTAGACTTAGACAAATCCTATTATTCGGTAGGAATCAACAAACTAGATCAGTGTTGGTCAAAGTGTACAAGCCGAAAAGGAGAGTATGTCGCAAAATAAAGAAGGTTAACCGTAAACAATGAAGTGGCTTTTATTTTTACATTGGCTTTACATTTGAAGCAACTCTCGCAAAAAGTAATTTTTGGTTGCCTTTTGTTGGAGTTTCAAAAATAATTAAAATTCTATTTCTTATATTGAAAGCCGAGATTTCGAAATGTCTCAATACATTCTATCTGTAATTTTCACGAAAATGAATGTTTGCTGGCAACGTGAGTTCTGACTTATCATTCACCTTGGGATCATATTTTCATTTTGAAAATTTCACTACCAGCAATAATATTATATTTCAAGAGAAAAATCCTCAACCAACACAATTTTGCTGGAAAATTACAGAAGAAAAATATTTAGAAAACGGCCATAATCAAATGCCATGAAATGTGAATCTTTAAAAAATAGCAGTCCTTTTTCGCTGCTGAAAACTTTCTTTTTTACAAATAGAGGCTATTTAAAATAATCCCTCGACATGCAATAATGAAAACACAGTAAAATAACAATAAAAATGGCTTTATTCTTTTTCAAAATGTTCTCCTTCTGAGTCGATACACTTCTGCATACCTCCAAAGCGAGTTGTTTAAAGATTTCAATTGCTTCTTCAGGCATTGAAAATCTCATAGAACTCGCATTTTATTTTTGATATTCAGGAACACATATAAACTATTAAGTGCCTGACCAAGTCTGTAAGGGGTTAGGGGTAGTCAGAGGCCAGAAAAAATTATGATTTCTATTATTTTTTTTTTGCTAGACAGTTGCTTTATTTTTCAAAAATAAAAACATAGCATTAATATAGCGCATCTCGGCTTGACTTTAGCAAAATTTCTAAAAAAAAATAAATAATTGTAAAAGTTATTGCTGTTTGTGTGGAGCCCGTTTCTTCAGAAATCCCTTGCGGTAATCATCACAAGTCCTCGGAGATTCATCTAAAGTCAATCAGAAAAGAGAAATTAGTTTTTTAATAGATAATCTTGCGCCTGATCGAAATTTTTTATTTCAAAATTAACGATATGGCGACCTCAAGAAATATTTTTATGATTTTCGAGAAAAAACCGGCAACTAATTGCTTAAAAAAAGTCGTTTTCAAAAGAAGTATAAATTTTATTGAAATACACCAAGCGGTTTTTAAGTTATAGTGATCACCAGTTCAAAGAACATAGTTTTGAGAAAAACGCATCTAAGGTGTGGCTATTTGCTCTCGAACGCTCCGGAGCGTCAGAGCGCTTTTTGTTAATTGTTGAATAGCTCGAAAAGTATTTGTCGGACTCACTTCAAATTTTCACACAATATTTTAAAGATATTATGCTTTGATAAAAACCTTAAATTAAAATTTTTTGAAAATTCTGATTACCCCAAACCCCGTAAAGCATATGACCTATTAAGTCGATCTTTTGCGTGCTTAAGAACTCTCTTGTGTGAGTCGATACCTGAGTGCTCGCATTGCCTTGGTGAAGAATGATTCGTCTTCGACAGTTGGGTTTCTTTAATTCTCCAAAAACTTTTGGCAAACAAATAGTTGTGTACCACTCAGAATTGACTGTTTCAATTTTCTTAGTACTCATGTTGCGATATGACCAGATTTTCCCCAAAAACACAGCCAACCATTTGCTTTGAGGTGCTCCTTCTGCAAACAACTTTTGTTGGATTAACCGTAGATCGTTCTT
>JAYXIM010054134.1:0-14162 GCA_037575425.1 Anastrepha fraterculus
TGTATCAAAAATGATACATTTCATATTTTAGAAGCCAATAAATTCGTCCACGTTGGCAACACTTACCTCAACTTTTATGACTTTGTTTGTTCCGTTGATATAAGCATTTTAAACTGAGTTTCAAATTTTAAAATCAAGTAGGCCGCGAGAAAAACGAAAACTTCATAATTCTACTCATTGTATCATATTTGATACATATGAAACTTTTAATGATTTTTCGTGCGAATAGTTTTAGTTTCATCCTTGTTTTGACATTATTCGGACGTTTTTTTGTGAATAAGTGATTGTTAGTGAAGTTTGGTTCAAAAATGTCGCGTCCGCAATATTTAACTTTAGAGGAGCTGGTGAATGAAGTTCTGGATAACAGTTCAAACGATGAATCTAAAAATGGAAATTTTTCCAATTCAGAAACTGAGGCGGAGGACTATGTGCTTGAAAATGACTCAAATGAAAGTTTTTTATCAGATATTTCTGAGAATATTGGTCTCAACTTTGATATTGATCCGTTATATACTGCAAAAGATGGTACCATATGGAATACAGAGCCATACACCATCGGTCGTTCAAGGGCGGAAAACGTCATTAGTTTGAGACCAGGTTACTAACTGTGCTTTTTTATATTACGATTTTTCAATTTACATACTGACTTACTTCTTTTAGGAGCAACAAGAAACGCATCTAGCCGAGTTGGAAACATCCGAGATTCCATGCTATTATTTTTCCCTTCATCGATTACGAAAATAATAATTGAAAATTCGAATAAGTATGGGAAAGAATTGCATGGAGATAAACATTTAGAAATTGATGAAGATCTACTTCTGGCTTTTCTGGCTGTTTTGATATTGGCTGGTGTATATAAGTACGTTAATACATATATTCAAAAACTAAAATATCATAAATAAAAAATTGTTTTTTTGGAATACTTATATACCTAGATCTAAAAATGAAACTTTGCATGATTTATTCGATACTACATATGGGCGACCTATATTTCGCACAATTATGACCGAAAAAACATTTTTATATGTATTGAAAGTTATACGCTTTGATGACGTACTTAGTCGACGAGAGAGAAGAAGTGAAGATAAATTTGCACCAATTCGCGATCTTTGGGAACGGTGGGTAAAACTACTCCCTACGTTCTATAATCCTCATGATTGCATTACAGTAGACGAACAATTATTGGGTTTTCCGGGCCGCTGTAAGTTTCGCCAGTACATTCCGTCGAAACCCGAGAAGTACGGTATACAAGTTTTGGTTGGCCGTTGATTCCGAAACATGTTATGTTTGGAAAATACAGCCTTATTTGGGAAAAGGAATTACTGGAGTTCCAGAGCGCAACCAAGGCGAGCGGGTCGTACTTGATTTAGTGGAAGGATTGAAAGGTCACAACGTTACCATGGACAACTTTTTCTCGTCGCATACTTTGGGTCAAAAACTTTTAAAACGAAATCTAACAATGGTTGGAACAATGCGCAAAAATAAGAGATCCATCCTTGTATAACTCGACGAAAGGAGGAGTTGATACGGTGGACAAAATGTTAACCTGTTACAGTTGCAAGCGAAAAAACAATCGTTGGACTATGGCAGTTTTTTCCAATATGATTGACATCTCAGCATTAAACTCATATATTATATATAATGAAATAGATCCAAACTGGAAGTCTACAAGGAAGCACACAAAACGCAAGTGTTTTCTTCATGAACTTGCCATATCATTAGCTAAACCTTATGTTGAAAAACAATCCCAACGTACTCAAAATGGCATGCTTTCGTCGATTTTCTTTACTGGCGTCGTCAACACTGTAGACGAGAACGAAGCTGGATCATCAAAAAAGGCTAAAATGGAAAGTTTGGAAAAAAAGAATCGAGCAAGATGTTGTATGTGTTATAGTTCCGGAGAAAATAAAAACAAATGGACCTCTTTATATTGCAGCAAATGCAAAAAACCTTATTGTAAAGACAAACATATGGAAAATATTTGTACAAAATGCGTCAATGAAGCTTAATTTTATAACTATCTCAAAATCTAGTTAAAAACACATTGGTTTGTTTCATTTTTAAAAATAATTCAGTATGTATCAAAAAAGATACACGGTATAGAATTGTGAAGTTTTTTGTAGGGCTGATCTACGGTTAAGCTCGTCTCGGAACACCCATACTGCCAGTTGCTGTTTTGTTTCCAGCTCATATATATTGGTCCAACATAATCCACTTAATACTATGTCATGGAAGTGCTTTACAACACCGCGGCTGAAAGCATTTTGATGTGTGAGATATGTGAACCATAATGATTAGTGCCTAAACCGTGAACATTTTCGTGCTGTTATTTTGCACAAAAAAACTAGTACAATGTATTCGAAACCCCATCCGAAATCAGTTCTTGTGCTAGAAAATATTGATACTTGGCACGAAATGATTGGACAAGATCTTGATATACGGTGATATTGAGACATTCTTGGGTATTAGTATGACGAGCATCGATAAAATTTTGCATGATTGTCTTGTGGTAGAAACAAGGATTGGATCATATATTTATATATAAAGTGTGGTTAAATTTTAAGGGCCGATGTTGAATGTGAACCACACCTAAAAGTCAACGACACTGCTGCACTTCTTTCTTTGGGGTTATTTGAAAGAAAAGGTGTACGTCGATAAGCCAGCAACAATTTAAGAGCTAAAGGCTGAAACACTTCGGCACATTAACGGCATAGAACCTCAATTATGCCTCAGCGTCATCGAAAATTTTGGAGCATCGGATGGAGGTGTGCCGTCGAGGCCGCGGCGACCATTTGGCAAATATTTTTTCCATACGTAATTGACCCATACCAATATTATCATAATAAAGAGAAATGACAATGATTTCCTAAAAAAATTGAATTTTATTCAAAATCAGCACGGGCCTTGAAACTTAACCACCCTTTATAATTGGCTCTTAGACTCTTTTTGGGCATTTGGCACAGCTCTTCCTCTATTTATTTTGCGCATCTTGATGGGACAGGGAAAAGTGCTTCCAAAATTTGTTCAAACGAATGCCAAGTGTATTGATCATCATGGAGAATAGTTTCAAGAACAATACGAGTAAAATCAATCTCAATCCCCAATGTTCGTTTTCCTACTGCTAGGTTAGAAATACAGTTTGTCAAGTAAGTGTTTTGACATCTACAAATGTAGCAAAATTCAAATATATTGCAGAGGTATTTTTCCATGGTTTTCATTTCATCTTTTAAAAAATAAATTGTGAGTTAGCACTTTGAATGGCTACCCCGAGACCATACATACAAAACCTTGTATTCTGCTTGAATAGAATTAATCAATTTTCGAATATTTTAATCCTAAGGTATTTTGTGTCATTCCTCGAAAATAACGTTTTTTTGCTCCACTCGAGCTTTTGAGTGTTTTTTCGAATTTTTTTTTTAATGCGACCACAAATTTTCTATTGGATTAATTTTCGGTCTTTAAGCTGGTGTATCTAATACTTTACTACAATTAAAAAGCAATATTCTGATCATATGAACTTCATGTTCTGGGTGGTAGTCCTGGTAGAATTTAAACGAATTTTATTTATACTAAGGTTTGGCGTCAATAATGAAGCAAAATATTTTTGCACTATTTGTGAAATGGAATATTCAGAATATTCACATAATGTCGTGAATCCATCATATCTTCCAATAGCACAAAATCACCTATTCCCTTGCTGGACATGTAACCCCACACTATGACGGAAAGTTTGCCAAATTTCACTGACGGTGTAATATACCGCCTTTTAAGGCTGCTTTCACATTCTATTGCACCCATTGTTTAAATACAACATGGTTTTAGTCTCATCGCAGAATATCACATCATCCCAGTAGCTATCTGGTTGAGCCGCAGCACAGGGCAGCGAGTCGTTGAATCCTTTCTAGTGGCATTAAGTATGTCCAATTTTCCAACAAAATTGATGGCCTTTTTAATTGGTTTTGTATATGGGATTGGTAGATACGACCATATCTCTGCCTGGCGAACAAAGATACTGGGTTGCAGTCTTGACAATTATCTGTCTGCTAGGATTTTCTTATTTATGTATGTGAAAACTTACCTGCCTATCTGTTAGAGACGTTCATACCAGTAAGGTATCGACGACACAACAGTTTCATTGTTCCAACATTTAATTATGATACTTAGCATCATCTGGATTGTTCTTCATTAACGCTGTTAGAGCGTGAACCTCATTGCACGACACTGTGAATGTTAGACTTAACAGATTTATTTAACTACAGGGTACAAGTCCATGATTACTTTGAAAGTGTTTGACTGCATTGAATTAAGGCATTTAATTTTTTTCTGTATTCTCTACTTTTTTTCGTAATCTTTCTTTTATTTTTTTACTATCAAAGTCTTATCTTATTATTATTGTTAAGTTCCATATATTGGACTGATTTTTTAATGAACAATTGTAAAAATTTAGATTAAGAACCTTTCCGATTAAAATTATTGTAGTTGTACATAATAATGTTGAATTACTATTAAACGACCTTAGTCGTACTCTGTCCTACTGATAAAAATAAATAAAATAAAATGAAATTGTTGCTTAAGCGAAGTTCCTAAAGCTCTTTAAAAAGTCATAATTTTGATAAAGAAAATTCAATCAAGGAAAAACAAGTAAAAGTTGCGCTAACGAATAAATTTACGATTATAACAAAATTTATAAAGAAAATTTCAAACAACTGAGAATTAGTATTTGCATATCTTTTCCTAATACTATCAGTAGAAAGGCAACAAAAATGGTACTGTGTGAGGGCGTATAGTATATATCATATAGTACATACAAATACAAATACACACACAGAGAGCGATGCATTTGCATAAAAGTTTGCGACAGAGGTGCTAAAATTCAAATATTTGTCAGCAAGTAAGATAAAATGTGGCAAAATGTGAGGAAGAACAAAAGCGGGAAAGCGATTTGAAGAGGAAAGTGAAAGGTGGCACAAATGGGCTTGCGGGATGGTTAACATTATTTCAAGGAGAAAGGCATAGTGGCGGCGGCGGAAATGTGTATTTGCCAAATGCAGAAATGCAGAAAAGTAGTTAAAGTTGTAAACAAATAAAAATAGAGAAATATGCATTTCTTAGGGACACGTCTTGACGGGGCGAGGCTAGGAAGGCATAAGAATACATGCAAACATACATACATACATGCAAAGATTTGCCGCAACAATGAGTGGGGGATCAAGTGAAAGAGTAGAGGACGAGGCCAGCAGCCGCCGACTTTCCAGCAACTTTCGCCAGTTAAGGTGAGAGTACAAATATATGAGTAGATGTATATGTGTATGTGTGTATGTATGTACGTGCTGTCATGTAAATATGCATATATGTATATACTCATGTGTGTGTGTGCGCTATCGCAATCAAATGCGTACGTGTTTATGCCGCAGCGCAATTTAAGGCGATAGCAACAACAATAACGACGCCGACGACCACAACCAGCAACACATGCAACATAGGAGCGAAAACAAATGAAGAACAACAATAAAAGTTGTTGTTGCTATTGTATATTGTTGTTGTTTTTGCTTGTTGCTATTGTTGTTGTTGTTGTGGTTGTTGCAATGAGCATAGAAAAGGCGCCAAATGCATTTCAGCAGCAGTCAGTTGACCCAGTTTTTGCCGACGAAAGGACCTCTTGCAGGCGCACTCAACTATGTGGCAAGAATACTTTCGCCCGCAGAGGATCAACATCAACTTCAAAAACAACAGCTATAGCAACAGCCGAACAGCTAGAACGAACAACGGCAAGCGGCAAGCTATTAAAAGAAATGTGTGCGCGGAAGACATTAAGCCAAGTAGCTGGTTGAAGGTGATTGCGTTGAAAGGAGGACTTCGAGAGGCGCGCCTGTACGTCGTTGAAGTGGGGGCTAGAATGGGTATGAGCAAAGCACACTATTGTTAGCGGCACGATTGTGAACATACATACTTACATATATATAAGTGTAGCAAATACAATACATTGTATGGCAGGTAGGTGCGTATGTATGTATAAGTGCATGTTGTGTGTGCGATGCAGGCAGCTAAAGGCGAGGAAAGTGAATGCGCAGATGTGTCTATTTGGTTGTGAACTTAGCGTTACACAAGTGTAGTTGCCTACATACATACACGCATAAATGGACTCACACATATATAAGTAAGTGGATACAAGCATGTGTGTGTGTGTACATATTTAGTTATTTAAGTTTCTGTAAGCGTTTTGCCAACTAACGTCGAATGTGTGCCACATACGAGTATTTATTTATACACATACATACATAGAAGTACATATAATTACATATATATACATACACACATATAAATACATGCTTGCTCACAGAAATAAGTTAGTGTTTGCATATTTCCACATTTAAAAAGAATTTACGGGCTGTTTTGCTGCCTGGTGTAATACAAAAACCAACCGCCATCATAACCAAATGAGCAACAACAAGCCACAAAATAGACCGCATATGCACAATTACAATTACACGTACACGTACGTTTGTCCAAATATATTTGTATGAAGTTTTATTTGCAAAAAATAAGCGCTCGTAGGCTTCTAAGCGCGCGTAAACCCTGGTAACCAACAGAAAAACAGGGGGAAAGACAACAAAAACATTTGCAGCAACTCTTACATACATACAGACATACGAGGTGTGTTCAAAAAATAAGGTGAATTTTCATTTTTCTGAAACAACATACAACATTTAATCAATTTCTATTTTATCTCCTTCAAAGTAGTCCCACTCAGATATATTGTAATACACTTGAGCCAGCGCTTTTTCCAATCCTCGAAGAAGTTCTGATATGCACTTTTTGGTATGGCCTTGAGCTCTCTCAGCGATTCGATTTTCATCTCTTCAATCGTCGCAAAACGCCATCCTTTCATGGGTCTCTGCAATATCGGGAACAGCAAAAAGTCGCACGGGGCCAAATCTGGTGCATGTTTTTGTTATTTTTGGCCAAATAATCTCTCACAAGCAAAGATGAGGGAGCAGGTGCATTATCATGATGCAAAAGCCATGACTTTTTTTCCAAAATTCTAGACGTTTTCCTCTTATTGCTTCACGCAAACTGCGCACAACTTGAAGATAATACTCCTTATTTACCGTACCACCTTGTGGTAAGAACTTCTGATGCACTATGCCATGGCAATCGAAGAAAACAGTGAGTAAAATCTTGGCACTTGAATCAACTTGACATTCGATCGTCCTTTTTTTGGTCTTGGATCTCCTGGATTCTTCCATTGGGGCGATGAGACTTTGGTTTCGATGTCATATCCATACTCCTATACTCCATTATTCGTCACCAATTATAACCCTTTCAAGCAAATCTGGATCATCGTTGACTTCATTCAACGATTCCTGAGCGATGCTCATGCGAAGTTGTTTTTGGTTAAAATTCAGCAATTTTTGAACGAAATTTTGCACAAAATTTCCGCAAAAGATTGCATTGCATGAGCCAACCGGTAGATATGCCGACAACCGCAGCAACTTTTCTAATTGTGACTCGACGATTCTCCATAAAAATTATCTTCACATTCTCAACATTTTCATCGGTTGTTGATGTGCCGAAGCATCAATTGTCTTAAAGTCGAGTGAAAAAATTCATTGAGACTTTAAGTTTTATTGCAGAAAAACTAGCGCTGTGTAAGAGATGGTGATACATAGCCACCCACGCCGGAATAACTGGTACTCGTTCTATGAAGTGTAGCGTACCGCTGCTGCGCAAACGACACTTGAGCAATAGCGCGGGAAGATTAGGAAGAACATACATTAATCCCCCAACGTCCCCGCCTTCAATTCGTCACTTCTCTGCTCATTAACTCTGGGCTCGATACCCCATAAAACTGGTATAACTCATTATTTTCAGTGCTACCAACCCTCTTTCAAGAGAGGTTCATTAGACCGTGTTCATACGGGGAAACTTTAGCTGCTCCAACTTTGCGAATTCTCTTTTGGTATTCACTGTCATGCGTCACACGTGGCTGCTTCGCTGCTTGCAATTGTTTAGTTTCTGGTCTGCAGTCAACAAAACCAGAAGGGAAGAACGAGAACATAAAGGGTGTTGGCAGAGCACAAACATCACAAGTGACGAGTTGAAGCAACAAATGTTTCTCTGTATGAACGCGGTCTTTGAAATTGAAACTGAAATTTGAAAAGTTGAGCCAAGAAGCACCGAGAGATTTGATAACTCCTTAAACACGCAGGTTAAAAAGCCCATAGTTTTTAAAGCTCTGGATAGTGAAAGGGTAGATAGTCAAGGAGGAAAGAAGAGAAGTGACGGAGAGACAGAGACAGGATAGAATAGAGACAGAGACAGAGATAGCTAGACCTGTGAGAGTTTGCCAGATTTTTTGGCAAATCTGAAAATATCCTCCAGTTTGAAAGAACGAATTTTAGTCATTCTCATGACATCGGAACCCAAACTTTGTAGCCTTGCTCCAGCAAAACCAGAACACTCACAGTGAAAATACACAGAGATATCCACCTTTTCTAAGCAAGATAGGCGAATTGGGTCCTCAATGATTCCAAAGGTGGTCATAGGTTGAACCCATAGATTGTGTCCTGTAATATTATCGGACCATCAACCGCAACGTCTTTCCTTCCAAGTTTCAGAAGAAAGTTCGACAGTTTTCTGTTCAGGCTTGTCACAAAATGCTTTGCAGTTCTACAGCGTTCCAGACAGGACCATCGCTCTTTATGTAAATTGCATGCATAATCACTGATCTACTTGATGATTCCTGTAGAACTGATTCCGATTATTGGCTCTGGTCTCTGTGGGGTAACCGCTGTTGGCCAATTCATCGGCATTTTCGTTTCCTTTAACACCGTAGTATCCTGGAACCTATTCAAGGACAAGCTTATTTCGTCTTGCAACAGAATTAAGCTTCTTCTTACACTCTTGAACCATCTGAGAGGCTTGCTTTGCGTTGTCCAGAGTCTTTAATGCAGCCTGACTGTCACTTTTATATCGTTTAAGTACCATCCGGCTCTAGAGCCCATCGGTAAAGAAAATATCTGTCAAACCTCTTTGAATGCACTCTGGATTACTCTATTGCTCACGTTTTGACATCGAATTTCCTTCCCAATGCTAAAACATGCCTTAGGTGCTAAAACAGTGGATACTGGTCAAATAGCTTGTTAAAGATTTCTCTGTGACCCGAAACTCCTAGAGAGACTTTATTTTACCAGTTACCTAATCTATTCGCCACTTACTGGCGCATGTTGATTCGAAGCGGTGTAGTATAGTATCTCTCGAGCTTAGAGAAGCGAACTAAAGCAATTAGTTTAGCGGTGAGTGATTTGGCGTATTTTTATTGGTTTATTCCGCTCAGTACCTCGATCAACCAACAGAGGAAAGATCTGCAAAATTTGTATGCATATAGACAACACGTCGTCACTGGGTACTCGACAGCCGAATTCTGCACGATCATTCGCACATAATGCGCACGATTCTCTCAATCAGTCGTTGTTCAGAGGGCAACGAAGAAACTTGAGTGGAGACTGTGTTGATTTTTTTCGTATATCACCAATACAACCTCAGTTTTTTCTTAAACAAATCGCTATCATGATCCCTGTTACGTCAGCCAATCAGCTGATTCTTTCAAATTCTCTGAGAGCTGGTTAACGGTCTAGGCCACACCTTCTGAATTTTTTTTCACCATGTGCTCAACGAACAAGACCTCTACTCTCTTTCCACTCTCAGTCGACTGAACATTTGCTTAATACTGGTAAAAGTTATTCCTACTGGACGCTGTTTCATTGGTTTGCCTGCTGAAAGATTAGATACTTAGGTTCCTTCTAGGAACGACATCTGTAGGAGCTTATAAGATAGGTGGAAACTAGGATTATGCCTAGAATATCTTCTTCATCACTCTCCAGCTATCTAGGCGAAGAGTTCATAAGTTTGGTAAATTACTTCTTTAAACAGAAATAAAATACTTCCACTAATTAAAACCCAACAACTACTCTCTTTCTGAACTACCAAAATACTTGTAAGTCTGGACAATGAGGCGTTCTCTGGAGTGTTTAAGAGAAAGATTCTGCGGAAGATTTTTAGATGTTTGCATGTTGGCGTTGACGATGAAACAATGAGCTGTAAGAGTTTTACGACCACATAGACTTAACGCAGCGAATACAGATCCAGCGGCTACGTTGGCTGGGTCATCTCGTTTGATTGGATACAAACGCTCCGGCTTTGAAAGTATTCGATGCGGTACCAGCTGGTGGTAGCAGAGGAAGAGCAAGGACTCCTCTGCATTCGAAAAATCAGGGGGAGAAGGACTTGGCTTCACTTAGTGTGTCCAACTGGCGCCGGTTAACATGAGAAAGAAACTACTAGCGCGCTTTGTTAAACTCGGCCAAAATCGCGTGAGCGGTCATCGCGCCAATCAAGAATGAGAAGAAAATACTTGGAAAAATTTAAGTTGTTTGGCTTGTGGGAACTTCTATGCGGAAAGAAACTGGGATTAATCAAAATTATTAAAGAAAACATCATCACTTTGAATTAGAAATTGAATTCACTTCAAGTTCATATGTCGTGCAGGGTATGTAGATATGTGCCTCATTGCTTGTGTGTAGAAGTGTGTGTATGTATTTTTTATGAAAATAGGAGCAAACACACATACCCACATGCTAAAACAAAGTCACAAATGGCTTTCACTTATAGCCATTTAGCCCATTTAGTGTCCAATGTTGCTGTTATTACTTTGTTGTTTCACCTCTTTCACAGGCATTTATGCAGTCATTTTAGCATATGAAGTTATGAGACAAGAAAATGAGGTTATGTTTACCAAAGCTAGGCAAAACAGTCCTTTACTCAGTCAGACATACACACACTAATATATACATACACACTTTCACTCATTCGTGTGAACGCTCATTTATAATATAAGGTTAAATGCACACTAAACATTTCCAAAGCATGCCCATTAGGGAGGTATAAAAAATATAGAAGTATTAATTTCAATTAAGTTAGTTTTCTTAATTTAATAATCTTGTCAATCTTGCCACATTAGCTTTATTATTCGCTTTCGTGCGGGTTATTTAGTTACGATGTCGCAGTGGGCGGGCGGGTAACCTGCGTTTGCAATCGAAATGTGTTTCGTGGCCAATGTTTGTGCAACTGCTCGTCGTAGATTTTGTTCACGTTACGATATTCGACGTTTACGTGATGCCCCAAGTGAAGATTTCATTCGTTCATAGGTGCAAATGTTCCAGGCAACAAGTTCAGTGGCAAACAGCCCGCGGCCGGGGCCCAACCGGACTTCGAGAACAAATGAAAATATTCAACTCGTCGCTACAAGTTTGCACGATAATTCGAGTCAGTCCATGCGCAAGAGAGCGGCTGCCCTGGGACTTCCAAAATGATTGTGCCTGAAATAAAGGAAGGAAGGAAGCCAGAAGGAAGCTTCGTGGACTTCACCTTTTCAAAATTCAAATTCTGCAAGCGCTTGAGCTTAACGATTACAATTTGTGGAAAAATTTCAGCGAGGATATGTAACGATCTCCTACAATAATTCTCATTAAAATTGAAGTGTAAATAAGCAAAATTGCCGCTTATTGGTCACCTAAAGGACAGAACTCTTACAAATTTATGCGAGGCAACTACACACAATTCCTGATGAAAACACGTACGTGTATCAGTTTGCAGATGACGTCGTCAGACTTCATTATTTTGACTCACTACAAGGACTTCCTAGTAGCGGAAAGTAATCCCCACAATAAAGTAAACGACCTTTAAGGCAGTGGCTAGTTCGCTTAGTCTGTCGTTTAATCTAGACAAATGTAGCACATCCTGCACATAGCTCGTAGCACCAATATTTTGGTCAACAACGATTTCAACAACTGTTTGATGCCAACTCAGTTGACAGTGGAGTCTGACATTAGAACAGAAAAGAAAGTTTTGGTTTTAAAATAGAATATCCTCCAGCTATTGAGAGTAATGACCGTTGTTATAGACATTAAATGTTGCTTATCAAGCACGCGCGGACAAGGTTGTTATCTTCTCGGGCAGCCAAATAGCCTGCAAGCTCTTAAAAAAGATTCGTTCGAGCAATCACTGTATCGCTCTGTTTCACGAGAAGCTCACTGACTTTGAGTTCTCAGATGTTCATGTGATGTGGTCTCCCGGTTAATGAAAAGGCAGATCAAATTGCAAAAGAAGCAGCAGAGATGATGGAACTGTCATCGAGGTTGAATACCTACACTGCCGGAGGAAGCTTTGAGAATAATTCGCAGTAACAGTTTCTCTGAATGGTACGATGGATTTCTGTCATGTGCAAATAATCGATGTAACCTTTAAGCACAAATTTTCTCAAAGCTACCAGCAAAGACCTCGTTGAAAAATTGTAATTTGGATGTTAGAGATATAAAACTTATCAACAGAATATTAGTTGGACATAGTACCAACGGCAGTTACTATCATACACATATGTGGGCACGGCGAGGTAAACTTTCCGGTGTCTCTTTCGGCGCATGCTGACTGATTATTTTCTGCTAATAATAAGAGAACATTCTTTCTTCAACACACGCACATCTCATCGGCTCCGCGAAGCACGCATCCAGAGAGACCATGGCGATACTGCGTGATTTCTTCCCACAAAAAAGAAAAGCCATTTCGGTGAAATATCCTAGCCGTTCAGGTCGCCCGATCTGACCCGTATGGCCTTTTTTCTATGAGACTGCCTCAAAAGCAAAGTCTATGGCACAAACCCAGCGACCATCTCAGCACTAAATGAAAATATCGTTGACGAGGATAATGGCATTCCGACATCACCTCTCCAGCAAGTGGCACGGAGTACGGAGGCCATACTCCAAGAATATAACTGAAATGTTTTCAATATTATGGGAGCAGGATTTTGTCTATTTATTGGGGATACAAATGGTTTTTTCCAAGCAACTCTTCCATGAGAGACAGCTTTTCTTAATGGCGTTGAAGGACTAAAATATTTTTGAAACTTTTTCCATATTTCACCTTTAACTTTTGAAGCAGTTATCTTTATATCATTTTATATATTTATTTATATAGATATCATTTGATGTTGTAGTTCCAGTATTTTCTTAATTTTGAATAATTGCCATTATTCTCTTAGCCAGCCTATTCGCGATGCAACTTCAGGCACATCTCTATGCCTAAGGGTCGAAGGACGTTCGGGGTTCACCATTTAGCCAGCTCATATAGGAAAACTCCATAATCGATTGCAACTTTGAATGAAGTATTTATTAAGCATTTATGATAGCTTTACTGTCAGAGTACATAATGATTGGCAGATGAGTCCCTAGCTCACAACGCAGGCGCTTTACAGCTATTAACTAAGCTTGAAAGGCGTTGCAGCAGTCAGCTAGCCCTAGACTTAAGTTCAACCGCAATTGAGTGGATGCAGCTTCCAATCTATTAGTTAGTCCTGTGCCATCAGTCAAGACAGCTACTGATCTCAGGTCAAAATCCTTAACGTTCTTCTGTTCACATCTTTCTTTGATTCGTGTGGAACACTATTTTCGAAAATAGAACCATGGATCAGTGTAATCTAGCTCCCTATGTGTTCCCGGAGGAGTTCTGAGAATTATTGGGTGCTCAAATCTGAAATCATTTCCGGGGTAGACATACATTCAGTCCGATTTCAGTGCAGTTATCCCGCCATTTGCCTTAGATATCTAAGGCCTAATACAGTCTCAAGAGCATTGGCTGGGATAGAGAACAGCGATACTGTAAAATGCATCGATGCCTAGAGGCTACGGCTTTCCCCTCCTTATTCTTGGATACCGACGCTAGCCATCAAACAGTGATCCCGTAAAAGAGGACGGACCTTAAAGCCGCAATGTACAACTAGAGCGGAATGGAAGTAAATGGAATTCTGGATGACCCGAAGTTTTCCAAGCAAACATGGAATGCTTAACATTGTACTTAAGGCCCAGAGAGAGGGATGCGCCTTTTTAAAACCATTATTTTCGTTATACCTGTTTTGCATCGCATATAGGGCAGTCACTGCTTTTCTGGGTTTGTCTTCGATGCTTCGGTCCTAGTTGAGTTTGCGGTCCAGAATTATCCCGCGGTACTTTTCCTCGGTAGCAAGTGTAAGTTCCATCCCAGTAAGTTAGTAAAGAAAACTTGAAAGCAGGTGTTTTATTTCTCTTTGTAGATGCCACCATTTCGGGGTA
>JAYXIM010054135.1:0-40467 GCA_037575425.1 Anastrepha fraterculus
TTCTTTCTGGTCCAGCTATTCACAATATAGAGGGCGCTTTGTAACAAGTCGCTTCGAGCTTAGAGATGATTTTCTGATGTTATTATTGCAACGTTGGTCGCATGAGTGATCAAATAACAAACAGTACTTTGTAGAATACCACCTTGAACAAAAATTGTGATATACTCCCCATCAACTGCAATGCATTTATGCCAGACTTTGATCCAGCTCTCGAAATATTTTTGGAACTCTACTTTCGGTATTGCCATCAGAGCCGCATTCGGGTTTTCCATAACTTTCTTTCGGCTGTTAAAACGCGTTCCTAGTAGTGGTCTTTGACTCTATCAAGTTGAAAATCGCAGGGAGACATATCAGGTGATTTCTATGACTCTTGGACGGTATTTGCTTCATTCTTAGTCAAAAATTCACGAGTAATGATGGCACTGTGCAACGGTGTGTTATCAGGGTGCAAAATCCACGAGTTGGTTTCCCACAAATCCAAGTCCAAATAATAGTCCTTATTGACTGTGTGACCTTCTGGCGAAAATTCGTGGTGTACAGTAAGGGTACTTCTTTAATCCATAAAAACCGTGAGCATCGCCTTCTCTTTTAACTGAAAACGACGTTGTCTTTTTGGTCTGGGTTCATTCGGAGTTCTTCACTCACCTGATGTCTACTTATAGATTGCGTGTCGTACTCATAAGCCCTGGACTTGTCTCCAGTAATGATGTATCTGATGAATGTTGGTCGGATTCGGCCTTGGAAATCATGTTTTTGGCGTTATCAACGCGTTCGCTTTTCTGCATGAAATTCAGTTCCTTTGGGAGCAACTTTTCAGCAACACGGCAGCATTTCATCATTAACTACAATGTCCTGGAATAATCCATAAGCAATGTTCAAAACCTTTACCAGTTCTGATGACTAATATTTGGTGTTTGGTTAACTTTTCTTTCACTTTATTGATGTTTTCATCAGTTTTCGATGTCGATCGCCTACCACTACGTTCGTGATCCTCGATGGATTCGCGATCTCTTCTGAAACATTCATTGGCGCTCGTAAACGACTGACTGTCAGATGTATTCTTTAGAGTATCATTACTGAAACAGTTTCCCAACATTTCTAAGATGTTCGCGCCATTGAATCATTTTTAACGTAAAATTTAATACAAACTCGTTGTTGTAAACTCAAATGCATTTCTAAAACTTCTAAAAAATCGACAACTCGTGCAGAGGTAGATCTACTCAAGACGGCGCAACTTTAACAAATGTCAAGCATTGGTGATCAAGTTTTGTTAGAAATGTTAATCGCAGATGTTGTAACCTAATTAAAGGAACATAACTCAAAGCAGTTGATTTAGAGCGTCACCTGCCGGTTTTTCTGGGAAGTTTTTTGATTAAGGTGGTGTTTACAATAAGACTCCAGAATAGAGGGCGGAAGACATCTCCCTGAAAAGTGCCCCTCGCTGTATGCCTAATAATAGTCAAGGCCATTTCCGTCACAATGGTTCTTTTCTCAAGAAGCAGTCACACAACAACCAAACTTAACTTGACATAGCCACACCTTGGTTTTACCTTAACCTACTTTACAAAAACCAAAAACAAAAACGCTTCATCTTGTTTCACATTTTTTTATAGAATTCGCTTATTTTATTTACTAAAGTTCTGAATCAAAAAGTTCACATAAACTTTTTAGATTTTCATTAGTATTTTCAGCAATTACAAAGCATACGTAAATTACGAGCCTTGCGTAGACACTCACGCATTAACATACTCATATGTGCCTCGTTTGTGTGCATGCACTTCATCTACCCCCGCTACAATTGGAACGTACATTCTTTGCTATCTGTTTGGACGAGCTGCTTCTCAAATTTGTTACAGCAAACTACGCTTTTCTGCGGCCCTTGAATACCTTTGTTAGAAACTTTTTCTTTCTTTTTGTTAAACATCGGGCGATTGCTGAGCGCCTTTTATTTGTAGGGAACACTTTTTTCTGTCGTTTGCTGTTTCAGGCTCCTCAGTGAGCAACGAACTCTGAACCAACTGCTTGGTAAACACACACAAAACACACAAGCCCACTTGACTACAACGGCCGCCACATGCACTTTGGTATTCGTATAATTCTTGCCTTGGTATGCTCGGCGAAAAGGAATTTTCATCTGTAATTTAATTTTTGCCATCAACGTCTCCAAGTTTTCTTTCTGCGAATGCAACAAATGAATACGAATTCCTCTCGCTCACTTCCTGCACTCTTCCACCTAGTTTGAGTTTCATCTTCTTTTAGACTTCTTCCAGCTGCAGGTCTTCCTCTAGCGCTTCTTCTTGCTGCTTCCTTTTACATTGGGGTTTCCCGCGCCTGTGCGCTCACGCAACTTGCATTCAAAGATTTATGTGCCACACAATTAATCAGCGTGTGTGCAACATGCGAACTTGTGTAGTGCAGCGTTGCTAACAACAACAACAACAACAACAACAGCAACAACAACAGCACAAACAGCATGTCACTAGCTTTGTCGTGTATTGTCGCTGCCACATCTTCCCCCTTTGCGCTGGTGATGTAGTTGTGCTTGTTTTTGTTGCTATTGTTGTCACTTTCTAGTCGCGCGCTGTAATGTTGCTGCAACGTAATTAGAATGCAACGTTGCAAGAAGGCTGCCTTGACTGTCTTGCCACACTTATTAAGGCGCTTCGCTGTTCATATGCGGGAATACACTGACACACACACAAACACACGAGCCATGTACACATGCATATAGGCTTACCTACTACGTCGCTATTTGTATTCATCTTGGGCTGCATGCGCATAGTTGTTGTTTTGTTGGTCTTTTTATTTGAAAATTTTTCATAAAATATCTGGCGTTAAATTTTCCAGCATTTAATTAAAAACATGTCACTTAATGGCTCTTTCATGTTTATTGCGTGTTGCACCGCTTGTTGTTGCATGTAAATGCATGTGTACCTACACCACTTACAATCTTGTCTTCTTACAAAAATAGATAGGCCACAGCCAGTATGCAGCAGCCAGCAGCTAGCGAGAGCCCGAAGGCGACAGCTCATTAGGACGGTAGGCGGCATGTGGCAGACATCAGCTGCCACAACGCCAACGGCCGGCTCCAAGTGGCAAGTGGCTGTTGCTGCTACAGTTGTAGCAGTGGCATTGTTTGCTGTTATATTTACGAGTGTGTTGCACAAACCGTTGCAACAATGCAGTGCATAGCTAAATATTATTCGTTGCAGCAGAGTGAAATTAATGGCTTCCGTTCGCGTCTGCAGCGTAAGTGAAGCGTTTAGCGCCTGGAAGTAGGCAATATTGTTATGTACCATAGATATATTTAAAAGTATAAATTTTGAAGCATAAAAATATCTGCTTGTGGAAGACAAAAAATGCTTTCGCTTTTTAATTAGCTTTGAGGCAATTTGTTAACTGTAGTTTGTGGGCTTTGCAAATTCATAATTTTTTGTATATAAATTTTTATTATTTTTTATTATTTACTAGGATAAATTATAGAGCTTTGTGGTTAACTTTTTCACGGCGTAGTAGGTAGGCTAACTCGGCTAATCTACAGTGCAGCAAACACACATTTACCAGTACTGGTTACCATCCACTTCTTATCTTTCCTATCCCTATTCTTTCTCCTGATATCTATCCGGGTGTAGTACAATGGTCTACTGACTAAGTGCTTGGACTTGACCAACCCCCCACTAATCTATCTTATCTAATCTAACTGGTTAGTGGTGTTGTGAAGAGAGAGTGTATAGGAGCGTAGCTTCAGATCTTACTCATTATGCACACCTCTCGCAAGCTTTGATAGGCTGTTGCTAGTCTAATTCGCGACATCGCTCATTCCTCTCCTATGCATGACCAAGGAAGCATAGAATACCAATAACAATGCATTCCTGACAAGCTGGGCATACCTCAATCTACACCAGTCCAATTTTTTCCACGTCGGATGGTGTAAGACGCTATGGGTACCCCAACGAGTTCAAGCAGCTTAGAATGTACCCTTGAAGGTGCTAGCAGATGGTTTATAGTTTTTGTTTCATATGAACGAATTTGGATATAAATAAATTACATTGTCTTTGGGCTCTGCTGGGCTTTTCATTTCATACAAAATGTTTGTCAACAGATGCCGCCAGCAGTGTGTGCCAGTTAATTCTAACATAACCTTAACGTCGTAAATCAAGCTTAGACAAACAAACTGCTTCGACACATTAGTGATTTTGTTTTGGTATCATTACTTTTTGTTTTTTAAAAATGTCTGATTTTGTGCCGAATAATCGTCATTTGCGGGAAGTGTTGATTTTCCTCTTCGATTCGAAAAAAACGGCGGCTGAAGCGCAACGAGAGCTACAAAAAGTTTATGGAGATGCTGATTTAAGTAAAACAACGTACCGAGATTGGTTCCGTTGCTTCAAAGACGGTGATTTTAATGTTGACTTCCGTCCGCGTGAAGGCCGGCCAAAAATCTCTCAATCGCAAGGCTTTAGTTGCTTGCTTTAGTATTAGGAGTTAACCGCCAATCCATTTCCAAGCGATTGCATGCTTCATTCAAATGATTCAGAAACAAGGGACTTCGGTTCCTTATGAGTTAAAACCAAGGGATGTTGAACGTCATTTTTTCGCCTGCAAACAACTGCTCCAGCGGCAAAAAAGGGAGAGCTTTCTTCATCGCATCGTGACGGGTGATGAAAAATGGATTCATTACAGCAATCCAAAGAAAAGAAGGTCATGAGGACTGCCCGGTCATGATTCTACGTCGTCGCCTCGGCCGAATATTCACGCTGCCTAGGTTCTGCTATGTATTTGGTGGGACCAAGTTGTTGTTATTTATTATGAACTGTTAAAACCAAGCAAAAGCATCACTGGGGATCGTTATCGACTTCAATTGATGCGATTGAGCTAAGCACTGCGTGAAAAGCGGCCTTAGTACGCGGAGAGGCATGAAAAAGTGATTCTATAGCATGACAACGCTCGACCTCACGTTGTCAAACCCAGTAAAACCTACCTGGAAACACTGCAAATGGGAAATCCTACCCCACCCGCCATATTCTCCAGATATTGCGACGTCCGATTATCACCTGTTCCGATCGATGGCACTTGGGCTAGCTAACCAGGAGTTCCATTCCGCAGATAGCCTCAAAAGATGATCAGTTTTACCGACGACGGTATACGAGATCTACCAGAAAGATGGGGAAAAGTAGTATCCAGAGATGGACAATACTTTCAATGATTTCACTTGTAACCATTTTTTCAGAATAAAGTTGCATTTTCATAAAAAAGAAGTGAGAACTTAGTTGCGCACATTATTATTATTTTTGGGCTACTGCGAACTCCGACCAAAAGAGATCTATTGTGAGTGAGTTACGCTACAATCTAAGGCTTTTTTTTAATTTTCGCACGCTCTGGAGTTCATTGCCCCACAATTTATATGAGTGGATGGCAGTAACTGCAAGGTCGGGTAGCCTTGTTCTGTCTAGTGCAGGACGCTCTGAATTTTCAGTGTCCCCTTCACAGAATCAACAGATGCTGATCTCAGAGAGACCAATTCGATTTAAATGATATCTCGGGCTACACTGGCCTCTAAAGTAACCACTTAAAAATCTTAAGTCTACTCTGCTGAATGAAAGTAGTTTATCAGAAATTCTTCTCTCCGGCGTTAGAAACTGTTTCGCTTGTCGCTGGCCGATAGAATTTGGCCAGTGTTCGAGTGGATGGCTTCTTCGTCCCACTTTCGGCGAAATTCATTAATGTGGCCTTTTATAAGCCCACAGGAAGGCTTATGACCAATTAGAGGCTTATGCGCCCCTTTTTTAGCTAGATGATCAGCCATTGCATTTCCCTCATATCCAGGAACCAAATTTTATAGTACTGCATTGAAGTTTCCTAACGGGTTAAGAAGGTTCATACAGCTATTTACCATTTTTGAAGTGATTATAGTTGACAAAACCGCTGTCAAAGCCGCCTGAGTATCTGAAGCTATGTAAATATGGGTTTCTCTCATTTTGCGCTGGAGACATTCCCTCACGCATATCTCAATGCCATGTATTTCTACCTGAAAGATTGTTCGGTACTCGTAGAAATCCTTTTGGATCGATTTTTTGAATTTAGGCCCATTGCTTCCTGGCTCTTTTTTACCATCTTCTAATTGCGCATCTGCATTAAACGATATCTGATAGCCAGGTGTAATGATGAAAGAATTATTACTCCAGGCCGCACTTTCATTAATAAGAACTTGAAAGTTTTTGAAGACACTGGGTTTGGGTGAGAATGTACCAACCCTACCCGAAAGTGGTCTAAGAACTTTAAATGTCCTTTCATATCTCCCCTTTTTAGATCGGGATGCCTTTTAATCTTATAGCGCTCAAGCAGGCAATGTATTCTCTTGTGGCTTTTGCAGTAACTTTCTCAAGATGCGAGTTCCAAGTGAGCGTTTTATCAGGATTGATTCGAAGATAGTTCGTTTTGTGGAGAGTTCAAGAGTTGATTCAGGACACTTGATGTTGGCGGAGTGATCGACACTAGCGCAGTTTTCAATGGATTAATAGAGAGCTCTTTGTGGTTACACCATTTGTTTATTGTGAAAAGACATGCGGTTAAAAACGAGTTCCTCAGGTCAGCCCACTATGTATACTACCAGGTCATCAGCAGAACCGTGATCTGTCAGCTGCGAAGATGTGGCAACCTTGGATTTTAAAAGAGGGCAATGAACCCAAGCTTCGAAGCCGGAGGTGCATTGAGTGAAAGCAGCAAAATGGGATTCAAGATTGGCCATCATAGTCGCCTTATGTCAACCCTATTGAAAATATTTGGGCAATAGTTAAACAAAACGTCATACCTGTTCTATGAACGATCAAACAGTTATCAAAGCAAATTCGACTGATTTTTGCAAAAATTAACACAAAATATGACACAAAGATGTGAAGACAGTATAGCTGATGGTGGTGACTATACATTTTATTGAATATATTGAGTATTATAAATATTACAACCTCACACAATGCAATTTGTTAGATGGCAATTGGTGAAATAGTTTCCAGGTTGTGGCAGTCTGACAGTCTGTACATTCTGAGTACGAAGCCAAATCAGCCTAGCAATATGATTTTGAGGAATTTTTCGACCCCTGCATCATTTTATTTTTTAATCTTTTTCGTTCTACAACAAATATTATATTATGTAAACAAAAATTTTTCTTTTCATTGGGGGGATTTTTAAATGGCGGGTCCCAAACCCAGCGAACAACCAGCTATACTGGAATGCTTCGCCTTCTCACTTTAGCTCACTCCCGAACGGGTGCTCAAAAGCTACCCAGAGGATACGTGGACTAATCTCGGACGTTGTGAGCTGCCTGAACCATATGCAGAAGAATCGTCCTGGCCGCTCCCAAGTGAATAGCGATCAGTAACTTGCGTGGACTTCTACACATGGAACCATCCTCCGATGAGCTGTATGTGCTATGATGAGCTGTATGAGCTTACGATGAGCTGTATGAGCTTTACGACGACATAGACATAGCGCAGCGAATAAAGATCCAGCGGCAACGTTGTCTGGGTTATGTTGTCCGAATGGATACAAACGCTCCGGCCTTGAAAGTATTCGATGCGGTACCAGCTGGTGGTAGCAGAGGAAGAGGAAGGTCTCCTCTACGTTGGAAAGATCAGGTGGAGAAGGACTTGGCTTCCCTTGGTGTGTCCAACTGGCGCAGGTTAGCACGAGAAAGAAACGACTGGCGCGCTTTGTTAAACTCGGCCAAAATCGCGTAAGCGGTTTTTGCGCGAATTAAGAAGAAGAGGACAGAACAATTTGCTTCGTCGATTTTTGATAGTTTTTTCGCATTTTCTCCCCATAAGGAATTTTTTTTTTTTTTGAAATTTCAGTGAAAGTTTCAAGCCTTTTACACTAAGCATACACCTTTACTGATTTTCGAGACACAAAGTTATAGGAGGCTAAACGGTTTTCCAGAGGCTTACCCAGACGATGCATTTACGTAATAATTAGGTAAGTTAGGTTATGGTGGTGATCGGTCTGCACTTAAACCTTACAGGACCGTTGTGATGCCACTATGCTGCACGGGAACCCCATTTACTATACTTCGTGGAACCATTTTGTGGCTCTTATGAAACCCCACGCCTTACAGCTCTGTAAGTAGTTGTATTCCCTTGACCTTGTAGATAGCCTAGGTTGCATGGCGTCTTTGAAGTAATTTTTCTTAATCTGGCCGTTTCTGAAAGTTTCTTCAATTCATTTGCAATAATTTCGCCAAGATTCACGCTGCGCAGTTCTGACTGCTTTTTTTTATAATTTTTCAATTCAGCCTTATAGGCTTACCAGTTCTTTGACCTTATAGTGGCACTAGCCAGATTAAATAATGTTCTATGGGATTCCCGTAGAGAGGTTAATTGCCTAGTCCACCAAGGTGGTTTAGACTTCCCTCTGAGTCGGACAACCGAACAACTAGCTGTTAAGGAGCTATTAATTGCTTTAGTTAACTTTATATTGCAAACTCCCCAGTCAGTTTTTCATATATTTCTGAATTGACTAACTTGGGAAGATCTAGTGTCGATTTCAAATTCAATATACCGATAGTCTGAGAACGAATTTTCGTTTGATACTCGCCATCTTTTAATGTGGTTAGAAAACATGTCGAAAGCCAGGGTGATATCCACAACTTTCTTTCTGTTTATAGTAACAAAAGTTGGCTCTGAGCCTAAATTCAAAACACTAATTTTGTTTTCTAGAATAAAGTCAAGTAGTGACTCACCTCTAGCGTTAGTGTCGCTGTGCTCCCCCACAGAATGCTGTGAGCATTTGCGTCGCAGGAGACAACCAAATCTTTGATTTTCCGGGCTGCCTCTTGCACCAGCATACGAACTTCATGTGGCGGGGCATCCCTATCGTAGGCCATATAGACGGAGGCTAGTCAAAAACCAGTTTTCCCGAGCTCGATGTTTGCCGCCACCATGTCGCCGCTACTAAACTGTGGAAGCAAAAAAATGTTTATATTATTTTTTGCAAAGATGCAGCTACGAATCTTATCTGTGTGTTGTACGGCAATCAGTTTAAAGCCCTCTTAGATGAGTGCTATGTTAAGTCCACCGGCAGCCAAGCGGACGGAAAGGTGTGCGGACGCAAGTTTAGAGTGGTGGAGATGAAACGGACAGATTCACATGAAGCTGATCCAAATTAATTTCCACCACTCTAAACTTGCGTCCGCGCAAGTTACCTCGATGTCTTCTTCCGAGATCTCCCCACCCTCAGTGCCAGCGAAGAGATCCTCTTCGTTGAAAAGCGGCTCCACACCCGTCAGCCTCTCCGAGTCGATTGAGCATTGGTTGCTGGCCAACCCTTCTTCGCTGCGCAAGCTGGCCTTGTCACTCTCCTCACCTGAGTCCAAAGCTGGCTCGTCGCTGTGATAGTCTCGAATGGTTGGGTCAACAAACCCGAACCTCACAACGTTGTTTTTGTGCGCCAGTGGGACGAGCGGTTCTCCATTGAGAATGAGCATCACCTGTCGCCTATCTTCTACCGGCTCTTCTTTTCTTCCCACCTTTCAATTATGGACTGGCAGGTCTCTATTGCAGGATTTGAAGATCTCCTCAATTTTATTTGGCTCTGCCGTAATAAATAACAAATCAATGAAGATTTTCTTTTTATTATTAAGATAAAGTTTTCTATTATGTAAAAACATGACCAAATCGCGATGCTTTGCTAAAAATTTACAATTAATTTGCCCTTTCTTTTAAATTTTCCTCTTCGCAGCTGCGCAAATTACGCATTGACATACATTCACACACACACACAGACATATGCACGAGTGTATTAATCTCCAGCAACACTCAAAGTTCAGCGGCATACAAGCAAGAATGCCATCCCTCAACCCCACTAACAATACTAATTCCCGACAGTGTTGCGTTCTTAATGCTAAAAAATGATTTTCGGAAAATCACATTCATTCATTTCCGCTGAGATTGTTAATGGATTGGTGGTGGTGGTTATCGCACGACGTGCTTAAAAATCGATCAAGGTGATTAATGAAAAACCTCATAAAAATCTCTCACGTGTGAAGTGTCAAGGAGCATGCACGCGAGCGATACACACACACACACACCTACATATAAATTTGTGATTGTGCATGCGAATGAAGGTGAAAGTGAAAGTTGGTAGAAATCTGATTGGGAAAATCGTTCGAAATCGCGTAATGCGTAGAAATAAAATACCAAACAAAAACAATGAAATAAGCGAAGAGTAAAAATAAGGTGTAATAGAGCGTTTGGTGGCAGGGAGGTTCACTTTTCCAAATTATTTATATATGAACGTATGTATGAATAAAAAGTGAGTAATTTTGATTTTCTCACGTTAGCAGCACTTAACGGTAAATATTTAAAAATCGACGATTTTCCTTTTGGTTCCGCAATACCGTTGAACTTTGACAGTTGGATTTCTGCGCTGAGAACTTGATCCAGTTATTCGGCCACAGCTCAGAGGGATCCCTCTGAGATTCGTATTTTCTTTTGCATTTTTTTGTTAAAGGATGCCAAGTTTTCTCATCGAAATATTGTGATGCATAGCCAAGTCAATTTGCTTCATGTACAAGGTGAAGTCCAAAATAAAGAAGACTGGCGTCATAAGAATGTTTTTGATGGCGCCATCTTTTTAATGAGGCAGCGCGTTGGAAGTTATATCCTGACTTCCAGTGAAATTTTTTTTGACATTCGGTTCAGTGGAAGCGAAGTAATTGTGTCAGGATATTTGTGCCATCGGTACAAAAATGAGTTTCGAACAATGAGCTAATATCAAATTTTATTTCAAAATCGGTGAAAGGTTTACCGAAACATTTGAATTGCTGAAAACAGTGTATGGCAATGATTGTCTATCTCGTGCCAGAGTTTATGATGAGACACGGTTTATACGTTTCAAAGATGGTTTTGAGGACATAGTAAGTGACAATGAATCAATAATCACCGAAAACTCCATCGAAATTGCTTGTAAATTTACCAAAAATGAACCGAAATCGTCGTTAAAATTCATGGAATCGTAGTTGAATATCACCAAAACATCGATTTATCGCATTTTAACTGATCATTTGGGCTTACGAAAGGTATGTGCACGTTTCATTCCGCACAAGTTAACTGAGGGCCAAAATTTTCTCAGAATTCAACATTCGAAAGGCCTCAATAAGGAGGCGAGAAAAGACGACAACTTCGTTTACAACATTGCAACTGGAGATGAAACGTGGTGTTTCCAACAACATGAACCTGAAACTAAGCGTCAAAATGCCGAATGGACGAGCCACCACCAAAAAAAAAATAGTGCTTGGAGAAGTCAAAAATCAAGTTGATGCTCTTTTGTTTTTATGGTTCCAAGGAAACTGCCCACAAGGAGTTCGTGCCAACGGGCCAAACCGTCAAAGCAATTTTCCAACTTTGCGTTTTGCAGCGTTTGTTGCATCGCATTCGTCGAATTCGCCCGGAATACCGCGAAGGAGGAAGCTGGAGCTTATTGCACGATAATGCACCATCTCATCGATCCACTCTTGTGACTGACTTTTTGACTAGTAATCACATTTTAACCATCAATACTCACCTATATTCGCCTGATATGGCTTCCTGTGTTTTCTACCTATTCGGAAAATTGCCTTTGGCCATGAAAGCAAAATGTTTTGCGTTCGTAGAGGCTATCCGAAAGGCTTGTACCGACATCTGCAAAGTCATTCCGGTTAATGACCTGAAACACTCTTAGATCGCGCAAAACAGTGGCCTAAGGGAACTATTTTGAATAAATAAACTCGAAGTTATCAGACCAACTCCCGTCGTTTCTATTTTAGCTCAGTCTTATATAAAGGGTGTTTTTTTTAGAGGTTAGGTTTTCAAGTTGGCACTACTTTTTTCGTAGATGGTCTTTTTGAGAGCTGTTACTTGATTTATGCTCAGTTTGGTTTGCCATTTCATAATGAATAGACTTACACCTGAACAAGCGAATCGCACGTTCGGTGAATGGGCCCAAAACGAGATGGCCACCGATCCCGATTTTCACAAGAAAATTTTGTTCAGCGATGAAGCTCACTTTTGGTTGAATGGGTATGTCAATAAGCAAAATTGTCGCATTTGGAGTGAACATAATCCACAAGCCATTGCTGAGACGCCGTTACATCCTCAAAAAGTCACTGTTTGGTGTGCTCTATGGGTCCATATTTCTTTAAAAATGAAGCCGGCCATAATGTTACAGTCAATGGAGAGCGCTATAGAGCCATGATTAATGACTTTTTCGTGCCTGAATTGGACGATGTTGATGTGGACGACATTTGGTTCCAACAAGACGGCGCTACATGCCATACAGCCAACGCAACAATCGATTTATTGAAGGAAACTTTTGGTGAGCGCATTATCTCGCACCGTGGACCTGTGGCGTGGCCTCCAAGATCGTGCGATATAGCACCGCTGGACTATTTCTTGTGGGGCTATGTGAAGTCGCTTGTCTACGCAGATAAGCCCGAGACGATTGACGTCTTGGAAGAGAATATTCGGCGCGTTATTGCTGACATACGGCCTCAATTGCTGCAAAAAGTGGTCGAAAATTGGGCCTCTCGGCTGGAATTTATTCGAGCCAGCCGCGGCGGCCACTTGCCCGAAATCATTTTTAAAACATAGTGGCAAACCCTTATCTTTATAATAAAGCTAAATTCTTGGCCATAACACTAAATTATATACGTTTTATTTCATCTTGAAAACCTAACCTCTAAAAAAAAACACCCTATATTTTAGAGTTCACTTTGTATTTTTTATTTTCGTCCATGCGTTTCGGTACTCATATCTCAGAAGAGGAGAACTGTATACAGATTACGATGTCTCCCTATTTATATATAATATATATAATATATATGTATATACAGGGTGCCTACGGTACAGGATATTTGTTTCTTCTTTTTATTGTAGGGTTGAAAACGCCTTCGCACTTACTACGAACGGTGTCTATGGCGTCGAGTGGTATGGGCACTAAAACAATCCCTGCTCTCCAAATATGTAGCTATAACTTCCAAAACAAGCATTATTATTTTTTTCTCTTTTTCGGATAAGACAAGGAGGACTACAACTTAATTCATGAATTTTAGAAGCCTCGAATTTTCCTAAGTACACCAGTTCATTCGTTCATAAGGTTTGCCGTGAATTGGAAGCATCAGGCGGCGATGCAGAATCTGTTGCAAAACATAAAGAGACACGAGGAACGTTCTTACACAGTCCGATCTGCAGAGTACATTCAATAAGTGCAAGCGTTCATTGACGACCACCCTCCAAATTAATAAAGACTCTTGTGAAGGAGATTAATGTTTCTGAGGGTCTTATCCGTCGATTTGTTCATGAAGATCTTCGGTATAGTTCCTACTTTATGAACAGTGTATATCGTATCAGATCGCCTTCTAAGCAAAATTAAACACACCGAAGCATCTGAGATGTTATGGCTTTTTTCTGACGAAAAAAATGTTGACCAAGACCCAAAGATCAACCCCAATCACAAATGACCCTAAAGACAGATGGTTATGTATCAATCCTACATAGGCTCCAGTTGTCCTGCACACGAAGTTTCCAGTCAGTGGTGTGGTTCTAGGTGTTGTGAGCAAGTTTATTTGTTGTCATGCCACCACAGTTCCTTATTAAAGGAGTTCTAGAGACAGAATTCTGTATATGGAGAAAGCCCATAGAACTTTCTTGGCTCTTAGTCACATTATAAAGGCCCCCAAAATCTTTACTCAAACGCATTTTCTGATATACACCATCCGGACCTGCTGACTTAAAGTCGTCAAAAAAATATAAGAACATTTAAGTGATTCCTCAGTCACCTCCCGTGATGATATGGACCAACTTAGCCCGGTGGCTCTGCCTGTTGTACTGTCCTCTGCCGTATCTCTGCCTTTGTCAGGACTCCACCTACTATCTAAAAAATTGGTTTCCAGGATTGGTTTGTAAAGGGTTTTTCAAGAAGAGGTGTTATTTTTATATTCAAAAAAAAAAAGCTATTTTTCAATATAAATGATCGGATGTTTATTTCATTATAGGTATGTCGTTAATAGTGGAAAATAACATCAGGCAAATGACCACCACGACCACGCTTACAATATACTTTTCATGAAATTTTCTATAACCAAATTGCAAAGTGGCTGCCCTATGTCCTCGATAGTCTCACGAATTCCATCTTTGAGGTCTTGAATCGACCCTGGGTTGTTGGCGTAGACCTTCTCTTTCACGTGGCTCCAAAGAAAAAAGTCACATGGTGTTAAATCACAAGATCTCGGTGGCCAATTGTGATCACCTCTTCGAAACTTTTCCCGTAAAAGATCAATGGTTTTGTTGCTTGTGTGGCGCGTAGCGCCGTCTTGTTGAAAATAAATGTTGTCCAGATCAATACCATCCAATTGCAGCTATAAAAAATTGTTAATCATCTCTCGATAGCGCAATCCATTTCAAATTAACACCTGTTATTGGAAAACCCTTTATATGTCTAGCAGCGACGTGGTGTGAGATCCGTTTGGTTTTCTGAGAGAAGGAAACAAAATTTAGCCAACTTTGCTCGGTAGTGCTCGCCATTCACCGTAGTGACAGCTCCTTCCTTATGTCGAGAGAAATAAGGACCGACCTCCAGCGTCATTCATTTGAGCTAGACGCCGTATAAAGCTTGATCAGTTGCCGCAGATCTTGCCTTATAAGGGTCCAACTACTTAAAACTTTATTTTAACCGTAGGGGTTCTATGCAGATTACTTACCGCATCACGCTCGTGTATTCCACATACGCAGTTGTATAGCTAAACCCTTGCAACCACTTTTGGTCATACCGACTAGCTAAAGACCTGTTTAATAGAGTGTGAGTTAATGTGAAAGGATTTCAATGTGTGAATTCAGCTGTACGAATTTGGGTAACAATGGTGAAAATGCGTGAAAATTCGTGCTTCCTCCCAAGCGGCTTAGACGAAGGAAATAATAAGTTCATTGGCACTAACACTCTTTTACGCTCATCGGATATTTATATGCACTGTAGTCGGATAATGAACGAAATTAATCCTATAATTTTTTTCCTGTGCAAGACAAATGAGACACAAAGACACGTAGGTAAATGACCGAACCAGAAAAAAAGTAACAAAAACTCCAATGAGACAATGGCACTCACTTTACCATGCACAGTAAGTATATAAAAAAAACGTATAAAAAATATTAAATGTGAAATTAAAAATTATAATAAAGAGAGTAAGAGAAGTAAAACACAAAAATCAAAAAATCTCACTATTCACTCACACACACACACTACCGTCTATTTATGCCCACTTGAGCCTTCTAAGCCGAGCATTACTGCGCTAAAATACTGTCTGCCATTCACCATCAAAACCACGGCCAATTCAAGTGCGAGCACGAACTGAAACGTAAAACAGAAATAGGATTTAAAAGCGAATACAAAAAACAAAAAAAAAACAAAAAAAAATCTGTAGAGCCTTGTTTGCTGCAAGCAACACACTGCTGAAATAACGAACAGCAGCAGCCAGTCACCCTGAGCAAATTAAGGATCAATTTCAGGATTAAATGGACACACAAACACGCACGCACGTACAGTTTTCTGCTCGCCCATTCAACTCTGCATTCAAGCATTTCGAAACAATAGCTGAGTGAGCTCACATCCTTACTTACTTGCATTTCGTGTGAGTGTATTTAAAATCACCATCCTGCATAACGGTTCATCGATGCTTTGGTTCATGTGCGCGAATGCTTCTTGCTTTCTTTGCACACTTGAAATTGAGCTCTTGCAATGAGACAACAACAACGATAACAAGAGCAGGAGCAGCAGCAACTATGATAACAGCTCGAATGTGCAGCGGTGAAGGGTTGGACTAATTGTAGTGCGGAAGGTGTTGATGTTGGTTTTTATAACCTACTCGGTGGTGCATTGGATTCTCACTATGGGAGGGAATTTTGAACAAACTTGATTTTGAACTTTTTTAAATTCAAAGTTCAAAAAAAAGTTGGACATGTTTCATTCAATTTTTATTATACTAAACCTGTGATCAGTCTCTCTTCGTTCCAATTTTACCTTTAATTCTGGCAGTCTTCGAAATTAAGCCCTGAAACATTTAACGGAAGGAGTCAAACCTCGTATTGGTCGTCCGACCTCAGCACATGCACCAAAGGTCTAACCTATAAATTTCAGCTTTGTTCCCAACTACATTCCAATTTCGACGACCTGCCATTTTGGATTGGAAATTTGGGATTAATGATGTCATGATGACCTTTTAAAGACAATATTATTTCGTCAAGCTTAATAACCAGGATATAAACTCTCATGTATTAGGCTTTGCAAGACGTTTCTCTATGTCCTGCATAGACAAGAACCGCTTGAACTAAAGTTGGTGAGCCGTCTATGAGAGCAAACCTACAGATGACGAATGTATGTGGAATATGGCAAGAAAAGACATGCGAAGAAACTCATGAGGCAATTAGAAAATTAAAATACAGCAATACAAAATTAGTTTACAATTAGGTTAGTGCCTACAGAGATTGATCGCCCTCGGACAAGGAGGACTCACTTGGAAGGTAACTTAAGCCGTCCTTTATACTGGCACTAACACTCTTTGCAAGGACTTCAGCCGAGCTCCTCTTTTCTATTTGTGATATGCGTCTTTATGTTTTTCTACAAATGGAGTGACCTACAATTTTATAACACTTCCGAATCGCAGGTGGCGTTTTAAAGGGAGTTCTTTCATGTCAGAAATACACTGGGAAGTTTGCCATTGTCCGCCCGGAGTTTTTGAACCCGAGTATCAGCTAATGGTAACCCATTCGGGTACGACAGCTTACATAAAGGTACCTTTACATGAGTTAGGGAAGGGGAAAGAAGAAGAAGAAAGCAAGATTTTTGACCGCTGACGATTAGTAAAAAGGTCTAAAGTTGATCGTTTTAAAGCGTCGTTAGAAAGTGAGACCCAAAATGTCTGAATCTTAAGAGAGCTACCACATAAGGAACTTTAAGCTATGCTTATCTCACCACACAGATACCTATCAAACACTCTCCGACTACCATTCGGCTACGGTGGATCGCATTAAGGCACCTCTAATGAGACACTAGGAAAACACGGAGAACAACTTCAGAGTTTTTCATGTGAGGCCCAAAATGTCCGAAACTTATCCTTACAAAAGAAATGTATTTGAGAAGAAGTTGCTGAAATGATTCCCTTCCAGACATTATGTTACGTTCATCTCACCACACGGATACCTATGAGACGCTGTCCGCAACAAGTACTGAGTCTTTGCAAAACCCACTATATGGGCTTCTAGAGGGCTCGAAATTATCAGCCATGCAGTTTTTTGCTATGGTCCTGCCACTTGTTATTCATTTAAGCACAAGAACGAAGTAATCAGATAAAAACAAAAGTGGTGTCACACTAAACTAACTCCGAATGATTCTAATGCGTTCATTGACTAACATAAGAATCTATCGAAGCTTATACGGCCGATCGACTGCTTCTTTCATTGTAGCTACGACTGCTAAGAAAACACAACAGAAATCCAAAAATCTGCATATAATCCTAATAAGACGTTATTCGCGAAAAATTCTCCAAGAACGTTACACCCAACTTCAAAATAACGCAGAAGAGGTTCGCCAACACTTAACAGGTCTTTTCCTGTGTGCAACATGCGACTTTCCTGATGAACTGAAGGAAGACATGATCGTGACAATCCCTAAGAAAGGCAATCTGCCAGAATGTAAGAGCTGGAGAGGCATTACCTTGCTCAGTAAGATTAACAAAATAATCGCACAAACTATCAACGAAGGACTTTCAGCAATGCTGCAACCAGAACTCAGACAGGAACAGGCGCGTTCAGAGCGAACCGTTCATGCATCGATCATATCAACAGTATCCGAGTTATCGTCGAACAGTCAGCTGAGTGGAGGATCCCACTCTATCTCGTCTTTATAGGCTTCCAAAAAGCGTTAGGCACTTTACATCATGGCGCTATTCGTAACGTGCTCGAGTGCAAAGGGATCCCATCGAAACTGATTCAACACCTCGAGGCACTTTACACGGACACAAGCTGACGGATAATGCACGAGAAATTTCTGGGTTACAAAATCAAAATATTAGCAGGTGTACGACAAAGTTGTGTTCTCTCGCTCCTACTCTTTAACATCGTTTTGGACGTTGTCATGAAAAACGCCTCGCCTTCTGCTATTAAATGGGGACTGCAAGGTCGCCTAGCGGATCTTGACTATACAGATGACATCTGTTCTCTGTCCCACAACTATCTTGACATGGCATATTTTTTTGTTATGTTACTTGGAGTTTTAGACACATCTGCCACTTTTTGTCCGTTTTAAAGCGTCGCATGATGATAACGCGTTTGCATGATGATAACGCGACATCGCACCGAGCCCAAATTGTGCTGGAGTATTTGACCAAACACCAAGTAAATTCCATCGTGCAAGCACCGTATTCACTTGATATGGCCCCGTGCGACTTCTTTTTGTTTCCCAAGTTGAAGTTACCACTTCGTGGAAGGAGATTTCAGTCGATAGAGGAGATCAAAGAGAATGCGACGAAGGAGCGGAAGGCCATCCTTTCGTCGGCCTACCAGGGGAGCATGGAGGACTGGGTTAAACGTTGGCAGATGTGTGTTGCTTCAGACGGGTCGTATTTTGAAGGAGATAAAATAAATTTGCCTGAAATTTAACTCTGTTTTGTTTTATTTAAACATTCGCGGTACTTTCTGATCATAGGGTAAATGTAAATGGAGAATAATTGATTTTTACCTTAATTGGGTATACAGGGTCAGACGACGCGGTGATAAAGTCAGAGTTGTTTAAAATTTGGTCGTGCTCGTAGTTAAGCCTACAGCTCACGCCTCTCAACCTAATCGCAGTGCAGCCAGTGGCAGTTTTGTCTACAATGTCAACTGGTAGAATATTTAGCATTACGTGCAGCTCTAGAGTATGGGTGATCTGAAGTCACCGACTGGGCATTGAGAGCAGTAATTTCTCCTCTTTCCAGCTCCTAAACCAACATCCATTTCCTCAGCGAATTTCCCTACATTATTGATTTTTTAATAGTTTCTTAGACTCAATAAATTATTTTCGTTGAAAGACCCGACACAAGATGTCGATGAGCCCTACAACGCCTTCTAAATCCTTTTCTCAATATTAGATTTCCACTCACTAGCGATTTAAAAGGAAATATAATTTAGCTCCTAATTCAATTTAGGTGGTAATTTAGCGATCAAAACGAAATTTTTAAATCCAATGCTCAAACTACATAAATATATTCCGAGGGGTATACATATCCTTCTATCTCCAAATGCACCTTAACGTGCTCACTTGTTTTTGGGTTATGGTTATGCCACATTCTATGCCTTTATCCTTCCACTTACCATTGCTATTCCAGAGCACAGCGCAATTCGTTGTTGCACTTGGACTCGTAGCTATTGTAACTAACTTTTCCGGCTACATATTGTTCTCATTTAATGAGTGTGCGCGCGAGCATCGGATTACGCATATGTTTGCCACACTTTTGTTTTTGTCTTCGTCTGTTTTTTTGGTGGTGCTCAAATCTTTGAACTCAGCTGCATTTATGGTGCTCGCCACCCTTTCTATTGCAACAGAAATCCCCTATTCGGCTTTGTGTTGCGTCGTTAGCTCAATTTTTGTTCCTCTTTGGGTTGTTTAAGGTTTTGCGCCTCGTTTATTGCTGCAGCTACTTCAATAGTTCAGTACGTACCGTTTGTAAACAAGCGATTTGTACAAAGGGCGGTGGATAAGTTCGCGGTCCAAGGTGGTTAATAAATGAAATATCAGGTTTTCCATTCTTATTTTATAATTTCTGTCAAGTGAAATGCTATATCCTCGCCATGCTTTTGTGCCACTGAGAAAATATTCTTTGGTTTTCTTTTGAAAATGGTTTTCTACGACAGCTTCGATTGCATTAAAATCCGAAAATCTTTGTCCGCGTATTTTTTTTTTTATTTAGCTTACCAGGAGCGTAGAGGTAGGATCGGGGTTATATTGCGAAGAGTTTTTATCAGTGAATCCTTTAAACTACATGATCACTGTAGTGTTTTACAAGCGGAAACAAACGCTATTCACGAAGCCTTAAGATGGTTATAGATAACTAGAATATCATCAACAGATATCTGCATTCCATCAGCCACGCTGTCCTACGGGCTCTGGAAGCATTCCAACAACATTAAGGAGTGTCTTACGTTATCGCAAATCTCTTAGTGAGATGGCTAAAGAGTATCATGTTATCTTCTGCTTTATTCCAGGCCACGGAGATATACTATAGAACTGTAGGACTGACACACTTACAAGAGATGGTACCTGTATGCCAAGCAAAAATAATTCTATGGGAGTACCTGTCGCAACTTGTAAGCTTCTTGTTATGGACGCCCTAATCAATTATGTAAATCAAAGATGTATTTGGGCCAATACCTGTGGAATTACTAGGCAAACATGACCAACAAATAAATTTTCGTAAATAAAAGAATATTGGAAAATTGAGTAAACTTCAAATTAAGACCTTAGTAGAGGCCCTCACAGGACATTGTCTCATAGGAAATCACGTAAGGAAACTAGGCGCTTGCATTTATGATTTCTGTCGTAGCTGTAGCAATGAGGAGGAGTCAGAAACAATTCAACACTATTTTTGGGCGTGCCTGGCTCTAGGCAGAAACAGTAACTAATATTTAATAGGAATAGATGATCTATATTCTTTATACATATATCAACAACTTTTTACGCTTTGTCCAAAGCTCAGGATGGTTGAACCTGGAAGGGGAAATGTAGCCCTATCCAAGCCTTTGCGGCTCACGACGGACCCATTTCGTGGTCTAAGTGGCAGCACTGTTCGTATGTGCGTTGCGGCTGCCAAACCTGACCTAACCTGCCAGGAGCCAGACCGCGAGTGTAGTGTGATTAGCCAATTTCTATGCATCCCGTAGCCTTTAATGCGATTCTCATAAACCAACTCTTCTAGTAGTCTCTTTAGAAAGTAGTGTTCTTTTTCCTCTTCTTGTTCTTCTTTTTCATTTAAGATGGTATCATGTTTTATACAAGATTTACTTGGATACTTTAAACCAAAAAAAAAATATCACAGATTTGAGTTCACTCGTATACTGAAGTGGACGTCCTGCATTTATTCTATCCTTTTGTCAGATTTCTTGAGGTGTTCTTGCTGTAGACTTATCCACCATTGCCGCTTTGACTAGATGATTGTCTGGCGTTCGCACTACGTGATCTTGCCACTATTTCCATTTCAATTATTATTTCTTGGTCCTAATTGGTGCAAAACGTTACGTTCCAACAAACTATCCGCACTGTTTCCAATTCCGTTTATTCCTATTGCTTTTGCTCTACTACGAGCAATTTTTGCTTCGTCCGCGCAGATTGCTAGTCTTACTCAAAAAGTTTTCTTATCGAGCTCTATTTGTCAGTTCTAATATACTTCGTGGGGATTCCTTCTTAGCCTTACGATCCCCTCCTTCCTAAGCACAAGATAACTAACTTTCACATCCTCAACCGCTGAATTTACCTTACCGTTCCACCACATTCAACGTTTAGGGTGTAATAGCCAACATCCGTTTGCGAGTGGCATGAAAACGCTTCAGAAGAGACCGTGAATCCATCGAGGATGACGTAGATAGATCGTAGTGGCAGGTTATCCATATAGAAATCTGATAAAAAAATTAATAAAATGAAAGAAAATTTGATCAATAACCGCAAATTTACCATCAGAAAACTAAAGAGCTCACATAGGGCATCAGCATTGCTATGGATCCGTTATGGGCTTGTATCTAACAATTAAGGCTTCTGCATTGCAGCAAAGTTGGTCCCAAAAGACCTGAGTTTCATGCAAAAACGGGATCGCATTGATCGTTAATCGCTAAAGACATGGTTTCCAAGGCTGGATCCAACCCAACATTAATCAAATGCACTATTACTGAAGACAAGACGTGAGTTTATGAGTACGACATGCAATCCAGACATCACACGAGTGGGTTGTTAGAAGATCAGACAGTTAATAGGCAATTTGCACAGTGTCATTATTATCCACGAATTTTTCCCCAAGAACGAAACGAGTACCATCCAACATCCATCGAATACACCTGATATAGTTCCCTGCGAATTTTTTCTGTTTGATCGGGAACGCGTTTTAACAGCCGAAAGTAAGTAATGGAAAGATCGAAGACGGCTCTGATGGCTATACCGGAAATACATAGAGTTCCAGAAATGTTTCGAAAGCTGGCTCAAATGCTGAAATAAGTAGTTGCAGTTGGCGGGGAGTACTTAGAATAAACTTGTATTTTGAATTTTCTGAATATATTCCCTGAACTTTTTAATCAAAGTGGTATGATTGAGATACGACACCAATTGCAGAAATTATAAATCTTCCAGTAATTTTGCGCCACTCTGTAGGTAGGTCGGTAGGTAGAATGGTTGTAAAACGCCGTTTCGATACCATTATGAGACTTCCAACAGGAAGATATCTACCACCAGGCAGAGCTGTTGATATAAAGGAGAAGATTGTCTCAGAGGAGACTCCCAATGACCGTAGCTGCCAAACCCGAGCATTTACACAGAAAGTGCTCAAGAATCTCCTCCTCTCACTGGTCTCCACAGCTTCTGCAATGGGGGTTAAATGGTAAACTAGCTTTTCCGCGTGTATGTCGATCGTCTAATGACCGGTAAACACAGCTACGAGTTTGGAAATTGAATGATGAGGAGTCCAAAGGATTTTCTGAGACCTGCGTCCATTGTACTGGGGCCAAAGGGTTTTCGAAATAGCACATGAAGAAATGGAGCTCCAACTTGTCTGTGCTTTCCTGAGAAATATTTTGTGCAATTCCTCTTTAGCAACTGTCAGAGGGATGCCGATGACCGGGTAGAAGGTCTCTGAGGCCAATTCAGTTCCTTTCGTGAAAAGCTAATCAATAATTTCATTTCCCTCTATGTGCCTATGACCTGGAACCCAGATCAGATAAATTTTACCTGCACACCCAAGATATTTGATCTCCTTCTTACAGGAGTTTACTAGTTTGGTTCTGCACAATGGCGTCGAGCCTGGACGCGGCTTCCCTATCGTAGAAAATGTTAATATCTCCCTCGCTCTTACATTTCCTAAGCATTTATATCACTTTGTACTACCAATGAGTAACGAAATTAGTATTGAAAGATGATGAGTCATCGCTAGATACCATTAGATCATAGTATTCTCAGCCGCCCCTCGTACGTGCACGTATTTTATATCCAATTCCCATCCTATTTCTGTACCTTGTTTTTTTGTTTTTGTTCTAATTTTTTTGCAGTTCACTGCTTTTTCGAAAACAAATTTTTATTAATGATTGCAATTGCATTTAGTGGGTTAAATGTTGGCAGCAAAATAGCACAAAAGGATTCCATTGATCCCCTCACATAAAAAACACTCAACTTCAACCCATTTCAATCCGTCTACCTCAATATCAATACCTAATCGGGTGCTTACGCGCAATGCAATTTCCGTATGACTCCGAAAAAATACCATTTAGTTTTGTAATTCATAAATAAATAAAACGAAAAATTGCAAACCTTAAAAAGGAATTAGGATGTAGTGAAATGTACCCAGCTGCAGGCGCTCAAGTGCTTACTTAACTTTCCTTTGCTAGATGCACACATATGTACATACATAAGGGCATGTGTGCAATATTTTTTATTGATTACCATTTTGTGTGTGTGTGTGTAGGTTTTATCGGGATTAGATATATCCGCTCAATCGAAGTGTTTGCATATGTTTCGATACATTTTTTTTTATTATTGATTTTCATTTCACTTGTTAGTTTTAAGATTTATTGGAATTACGCACAGAGGTCCGTATGTAGCAGTAAATAGATCCCAGTACAACAGAAACTGCTTGATCTCTACAAATTCATTAATTTTTATTTATGACCAGCCATACCCCGATGGAGTAGAGCAAACAAAACGAAGCAATATATTTTGTTTCTGCATTGAGTCTCTATAATTTGAAAATCTATAAAGAAATATTGACTGAAGCATTGATTAGCTCTGAATTGCTTTTCGCATTTTACTCTGCTGCAAATAAAAATGAAAAAAAAACGCAACAGACTTTGGTTTTGAAAACCAGCATATTGGCATTTTGCTCTGAACAAGTGAAATAGAGGGTGATCAATTTAGATGTATCGGATTTTAAATTGAAATGAAACAACGAAAATTCAAAGTGATATTTTTTAAAGATAATCCCTTTCAAATGTTGGCCGCAACTGCGCCGTAATTTGTTAATCTCTAAGCACCAATTTTCAATGGACTTCGGTCGGTATCTTGTATAACACTTTACCCATGTTGGCTTCCAATGCTTTATCCACCTGCTTTATCCACAAAGTACTTGGACTTTACACTATATATATATAATTGGCACATACACCCTTTTTGGGTGTTTGGCCGAGCTCCTCCTCCTATTTGTGGTGTGCGTTTTGATGTTGTTCTACAAATGGAGGGACCTACAGTTTTAAGCCGACTCCGAATGGCAGATATTTTTATGAGGAGCTTTTTCATGGCAGAAATACACTCGGAGATTTGCCATTGCCTGCCAAGGGGCGGCCGCTATTAGAAACAACTTTTTCTTCATTTTGGTGTTTCACCGAGATTCCAACCTACGTTCTCTCTGTGAATTCCGAATGGTAGTCACGCACCAACCCATTCGACAACGGTGGCCGCAGACCGCCGGACTTTACATATCCCCACAAATAAAAGTCCTAAGCTGTGATATCACACGATCTTAGTGGCCATTCCACTGGCCCCAGATGAGAGGTAAATTCCACACCCAAACGACGACGCAGTAAATCCATTGTTTCACGGGCTGTATGACAAGTAGCGCCGTCCACCGTCTTGTTGAAACCCGTCTTCTTGTTGTGGTGGAAATCACGGACTTTGAGCTTCAATTTGCGGGATCAAAATGTCTTTTATCATGGCTCAATAGCGCTCGCTATTCACTGTTCCATTGGTGTCAGCCTTGTATTTGAAGAAATAAGGACCGATGAGTCCTCTAGCCCATTGGCCACACAAAACCGTTGATTTCAATAGTTGTAATGCTTCCTCATGAATGACTTCGGGTTGCTCAGCCCAAATACCGAAATCTTGCTTATTGACGTCCCCATTCAACCAAAAATGGACTTTATCGCTAAAAACAATTCGGGTCCGAAAATGCGGATCATCGGCGAGTTTTTCGAAAGCCCAATTATGACGCTTTGGAACATCGGCCGGCTTCAAATCTTGCACTGGCTGTATTTTGTACACTTTCAAACCAAGATCTTTGCGTAAAACTGCCCAAATCGTGTCAGAAGATTGTTGAGATCGGTGCCGAATCAATTATTCTAGGATTTCTAATCGGTCGAGTAATGTAAAATGGCAAAAGTACCCCAGGTACATTACAAGTAGCTCTTACGTGCCGTTTTGATACCATAATGTGGACCACTACATGCGAAAAAAATTTAGAGAAGAGACAATCTTCTACAGCCACTCAGTGCTGTTGATGTAGTGGAGAAGAGAAAAGGGATCCAGGCTGGATAATTTCTTTAAGCCAACCCTAAGGAATCTCAAGCGCCTAGCGCTAAGAAATCTCAACCGCTTAGCCGCCAGGGCCGGACATTTGTAACAGGATCCCCACAGCTTCTACAATAGGGGTTGTACGGGATTCCTAGCTTCTCCGCATGAGTACCGATCACCCAGTGACCAGTGAATGTCCAGTAATGTAAAATTATTTTCCAATTTGCCGATGATGTGTCGAATAGTGCGCTCTGTGGGACGGTTATGTACACCAAAGTTGGCTTGAACGCAATGAACACTTTTCACAGAGCTTCAATTTTCGTAATACAATCCTACGATTTGTAAACGTTGTTGAGTCATAACTCTTTCCATGATGATTTTCTAATGAATAGTGAAACAAAATATGTACTTAGTTTCACAGAAGTCACGCGTGATCTGTCAAAAAAACCCTATTTGAAAAATCACCCCTATATCTGAACTATCTCGGTATTCGTTGAACGATGCAGCTCCAAAATGGATGAACTCTGCGAAAATGCGCAGGCCACTATTTACTGGATACGAGAACACAAAGGAATATAAGAAAATGAGAGAGAGTTGAGCTTGCCAAGATTGAACACGTCAGACATGTACCCATCACTATCCTTTCAGAAAGCGGAACTAAATAAGGAACTAACTCTGAAAACGCAGTCGACATGGGAACACTCAGCCTCATAGGGACTTGAAATACGAAAACTACAAATTCATTTTATACTCTCTAGAAAAGACTGCAAAATGTAGGTTAGAGTGCTGACGGGACACTGCAACCCACATCGTGCAACCAAAATGGGATTAGTCCAGAGCAATGAAGCGGTGCTTTGGAATACCTACTCGACAAATACGACTAAGATCAACATATTTTTTATCCTTCAAGTAAATCGCTGACAAAAGGCTGAACGGATTGTTAGAACTGCGAAGACGTGCATTAAGAATTTCATAAAGTAATAATTCAACTCCAAATACTTAGCACTGGTAACACAATGGAGCCTATGGAGGTCTTTGTGACATCTTTTTACAGATCAGCCAGCACTTCCTAACACAATCTTGTATGAGCTAAGACTGAGTCCAAAGTAAAGTAAAGACATACCCGATGATCTGAAAGTACCACGAATGTTTAAATAAAACAAAACAGAGCTAAATTTCAGGGAAATTCATTTTATCTCCTTCAAAATATGACCCGTCTGAAGCAACACACATGTGCCAACGTTTAACCCAGTCCTCCATGCACCCCAGGTAAGCCGACGAAGGGATGGCCTTCAGCTCCTTCGTCGCTTTCTCTGTGATCTCCTCTATCAACTGAAACGGTGCTTGCACGATGGTATTTACTTGGTGTTTGGTCAAATAATCCAGCACAATTTGGGCTCGGTGCGTTATCATCATGCAAAATCCAACAATTGTTTGCCCACATTTGCGGCCGACCAGGCAGACACTAATGATGCGATGACGCTAAAAAGTGACAGATGTGTGTTTTACAGTCCTACCAACATAAAAAAGAAGTATGGACCAGTTCCCACGTGCGTGGTTTGCTTAAATTAAATATTCCCGGTACTTTCTGGGAATGTAATATTTGTCATTGAAAAAATCGATTTTTATTAAAGGAAGCATACACGAGTATTTTATCATAGGCTAGTTTCAAATTGCCGCTGAAAACCACAAGAAAGTTGACTGTACTAGTTTTCAATGACACGGAGTTGTAGATGACCGGCGTTTTCCAAGCACTCAGGAAATATTGCTCATGCACTCAAGGGCTATGAGAGCGAATTTAAAAGGTGGTGACGAAAAGGTGGCATTGATATTGATTGCTCCTCGGCAAACTTTGCAGACTAGTTTATGAATCCTAGTAGTTACTCGGGGGTTAAAGAATGTAAATCGGTCATTCTAAATGCATTCGACCAAAAATGTGCCATCTAAATGTGGTGAATGCCGGAGAGGGGTCGAGAAAGTTTTGCCTACTAGCTTCATCTTTCAAATAAGATATACACAGTGTACCGCCGATGATACCTAAGGTAAGCATATGGCCTCTCCATGGAATATGCTTCCTTAATTATCCCTATAGCGCTTGTATCTTAGTCTCTCTCTCTCTCTCTCTGACAAGGAATTTTGTTAGCGCACTGTCGGCCTTTTAAGAGCACACTTCGTTGTTTTACAGGTATCAGGACTGCGCCAACAGCTGCCATGAACTTTATCACTGAAAATCTGTGTCCGCTATGCAAGGTCCTAGAATTTGGTCTTTGAAGCCCCTAAAATTATCAATTATCTGTAGTTTTTAACTTTATTTTTATTATTATGGCTATTCTTAACGACCAATATTTAATCGTTCCAATAAATACTTATACTAAAATTGTTTAATAACCTATTGTCTGCCCTTATTCACTCTTCCAACACTCATATAAAACATGCTTTATCATTAGTTTGAAGCATTTTTTAATGTGCAGACTTAAATGTTTTTCATCGCAGTATTCTATTCCATCCCTTCTATAATCCCCAGCATTTATTGTGTGCCGTAAGTAATACGCATATTTATTTATAGTTGTATTTGGTGAATGTATGCAGTTTGCTTCTGCAAAAACAGACTAATTATTTTAAAACTGCATACCTGTGCAAAAATAAATTTATACGGCAGCTGTAGAAAGCAAACTTGTGCGCACCCACCTACTGCACTACACAGTAGTCAAAAAAATTGGTTCAGTCTCGCCAAGAAGAAGTTTTGTTTAGTGTACTTACTACTGATTCAAGCAGGGTATCCAGTAGCTTTTTAACAGAAAGTGGCCTGTCTACCCAGAAAGTGGCCTGTCTACCCACTCGCTTGGCCTATCCTTCTTGCTCTAGTCATCCATCGCTTCTGATCACAAACTGCGAACAGACGAAAAAATAGATTTCCGTGGAACCAAAACTGCATTTTCCACAGAAGGTTCCGAAGAGGTTGCCTTCATGCTTGAAGTTGTAGAGACATAAATTGAAGGATTCATGTTCCATCAATATTTGAGTCACTTACCCATATTGTCTATTTAACCACCTTGCAGTCGAGGCTATCAGGCGGAAAGTCCAATCACCACTGGCTGCGCGATCCCATCTTACTTACCTTTGCTTTAAACACCTTCGCATCTTTTCTTCACGTTTCGCCTCATTTACGGATCTGGTACCGGTTACTCTTGCCATTATGTTGTTAGGATAAAATTACCCAAGCAACAGTGCTCGATAGCTCAGAGTCGATGTTATTTTTTTGACGATTAAATATTTTGTAAGTTTAGTGAGATAAAATACACAAAGAAAACTAAGCTATCCTTTACCGGAGCCGCCTCTTTTAGTAAGTTTCAGAAATGGTGTTAAAAGATGTAATTAGTATATGACATCTTAGGTGAATCCTCCATTAAAAAACTCGATTGCATGTATGTGTATACTTTTCAAATTATTACATCAGACGTAGGATTGATATGTTAACCCTCAACGTTAATGAATACTCACAGAAACCTACCAGCTCTGATCAACTTTTGAACGACAGAACTCAACAATTTTTTTTTAAAGCAGTTTGGTTTTGGTAAGGATTTGATTCACATTGAGCACAGATGGTACGCTAGAGAAAAAGCTTGAGAGACATTGTAATAGAACATCGTTTTGTAAATATAAAAAGTTAAAAGCTTCCTATGAGGCAGGGTTGCGTATAATGCAAACTACTGGATCCCGCACTCGAAGCGTAAATAAGTTCAGACCGCTCGCGTATCTAATGCATGGGCATCAGCTGTCTATTAGTTGGCTAAATGACAGTCCAGAGTATTGATTACAAGTGCAGGGAAGCATTTAAGCCGAGGGTAAGCGCGAAAAAAGAAAATCACTAATGGATTTCAAACGTAAAAGAGTGATTGCATTATATTTATCTGGAAAATCACAACCAGCGATTATTCGTGAGCTGGAGCCCCTAAAGTAAATCAAGTTTTTGCTTATCGCACCATTACTCGTTACAATGATACTGGTAGCATCGCGAAACGTCATGGAGGTGGTCATCAAATGACTGCATCGTCACGTGAAATGGTTCAAAAAGCGAAGAAGCGACTTGAGCGAAATCCAGAACGAAGTACCAGTCAAATGGCGAAATAACTGAAAATATCTGACCGTAGCATCCACCGCATACTGAAAAATGATCTCAAAGTCAGGCCTTATAAGACCCAAAAGGCGCCTGATCTCACACTAAAGCAGCAACTAGACAAACTTGAGAGAGCGCAGGAGTTGCTTCGCTTGGCGGAAAGAGGTCAATTACCAAACATTGTGCTTTCTGACGAAAATTTTTTCAAATTGAGCAATTCGTAAACTCCCAAACCATAGGAGAATGTGAGTCATCGATTGGTCACCAGAAGACAGCACCCGCCACAGGTAATGGCTTAGGCCTCTGTAACCGCAGATGGGCGCTCTCCAATCGTTTTTATCGAGCCTAGCGTCAAGGTAAATGCGAAATATTATCGGGAAAACTACTCTGGAGGTTGCTCTGAAGCCGTGGGCCGACAAACATTTCAGTGGCAAACCATGAACGTTTCAACAAGACTTGGCATCATCTTTCAAACCTCGATTAAACCAAGAATGACTAAAAAAAATGTTCCGAGCTTCATAACGTCCACACAATGGCTCTAAGTGGGTCATTTTGAAGAGCATGGATGGAACTAAAAGATTTTCCGGTGTCGAGGTGCTAAAAAAAGCCATTAACCGCGTGTGATCTAAAATACCTGCAAGTCAGATTCGGGCAGCTTGCGATTCGTTTCTGGACCGTCTCAAGGCCATAGTCAAGGCAAACGGTGGATATATCGAGCAAAAGTAAATGGATTCTTAATTTTGCATTATTTTCACACTTTTTAATTTCAGTTGAATAAAAGTAATTTTCCCAACTAAATTTATGGCCTTTTTAATTAGTAACACTTCGAATGCCGGACCCTGTATATCGAATCGATGAGGAGTTAAGCAAATTCTACGAAAGATATATTAGGGCTACAATTACTTTCTTCTCCTATTAGTTGTATTTTGAACTTCAGGGGGTATTCTTCAACTTTATCTTGGACATCCACTAGAGTATATGACTCATCACTTTCTAGCAAGACTTTTCGAAATTTTAATTTGATAGCGGGAATGATACAAGAATTGCATCCCAGGAATCAGAGTGCAAACGAAAATATTTCTCAAACCTTTCCAGTAGCATATTTTGTTCACTTCAAAGGAAGTCGAGAGCTTCCGCGATAGGTTGCATTACTCCTTCATATTTTTCTAAATATTCTATTTCTTCCTCCTTAAATGTATAAATTTCTAGCTTGTACCATAGTTCACCTAACTGGTTTTTGATTTCTACAATTTCGAGTGTACCAAATAAATAGGTGTCTGCTATTGACTCGAAGACGCCATGATTCAGTTCCACAGATTGACTTAATGGCATCGTTTAATTACGAGTACACCGCCTATATATCAAGAAGCATTTTTTGTCCACGAATAAAATATAAAATATAAATTAAACTACATTTAGTTAAAGATCATGTTTCTCTGAAAATTTAGTGATAGTGAAAAAAACATTAACTATCACTAAAGCTTTGACTCACTAAACTTCACTACCACTAAATTTTCAGTGATAATTGATTTTACATTTTAACTATCACTGAATAGACAGTGGCAGTGCAAAAATGCTCAACCCTGCTATGAGGATATCGCGAGAACCAGTACAGCCCCTTAAAGAACTAGTACTGCGCTAGTTTTGCGTTAGTTTGATTAAATGTAGAGGCTATATACTTTGTTATAAATATAAATATATAGTACCCGTGAACATAGTTGCACATAGCATACATATTTAAATATTTATCTGTCTGCTAGATACGGCAAATTATGATTGTAAGCTACAAATGGCGACAGACTCATTAGCAACAAATGCTTTCGAAACAACTACATACCGAGCGCACAGAAATAAAGTGGTAATATATGAATGTATAATAGGGTGGTGTCGCAGAAAAAGTTGCAACTTTTCCACCGGTTTCATAAAATTTATTATATTTTCTTCTATCAAATTTTTTTGAACGAATATTACGATTTATGTGAGCTGGATCCAAAAATCGAGTTTTTTATAAATAAAATAAATTTTCCCAAATATTTTTTTTCTAAAAACAATAACCCGAGATGAAAGAGAGACAGAATAGTTTAAACTTAATAGTGGCTCCCTGTATCCACGGAATTAAAGTAAGGAGATTTTAGAAGCATTTTAAAATTGGTCCACCTCACGTAAGTGTTAATATAATATTTTTCAGAAATATGATATTTCAGCGAACTTCTTAAAATATAACAAATTGTATAGTTCCGTTGGAAAAATACTACAGATGTATGGAGAGTAATGCGATTTTCTATTACTTATGGAATATAAACTTTATTTAAGGAAAAAAAGTAAATTTTATTTAGAAAGAATGAAGAGTGATTCACCTTAATGTAAATTTATATAAATTAGGGTTGTCTGAAAAAAAATTAAATGTGAACCTCTCCTATCCAGGTTTTTTTTTCAATTTCCATACATCTGCGCAATGTGATATGTGATCCATAACCACGTTAAAAATCAATGGGCTGAATACTGAACCATGGATCACACCGAGCATCACTGGGAGCTTTTACGATAGTCCGCCAGGTGTAAATATTTAAGTGGTAGTTTCGTGGCTGATTGATATATTGTTCTGGTATTCCTTTGACTCTTAAGAACAGCCATACTAATTGCATAGATACCCCATCAAAGGCTGTCTCTTCTTCTTTTTTCTTGGCGCAATAACCGCTTACGCCATTTTGGCCGAGTTTAACAAAGCGCTCTCGCCAGTCGTTTCTTTCTCGTGCTAACCGGCTCCATTTGGACACACCAAGTGAAGCGAAATTCTTCTAGAATTGATCTTTCGAATGCAGGGAAGACCTTTTTCTTCCTCTGCTGGTATCGCGTCGAATACTTTCAAAACCCGAGCGCTTGCATCCATTCGGACGATATGACTCAGCCAACGAAGCCATTGGAACTTTATTCACTGCAATATGTATATGTCGTCGTAAAGCGCATACAGCTCATTGCTCCATCGCTTGCGATACTCGCGATCGGTGAAGTGCAAAGGTCCTAAAATCTCTCGCAGAATCTTTCTCTCGAACACTCCAAGGAACGCTTTTTCGGACTTTGTCATGTTCCAAGCTTCTGCGCCATACGATAGGAGTGGCATGATGAAAGCCGTGTAGAGTGTTAGTTTTGTTCGTCGGAGAAGGCTTTACAGCTCTTTTGCCTACTTAGTCCAAAGTAGCACTTGTTGGCAAGATAGATTCTACGTTGGATTTCGAGAGTAACATTGTTTTCGGTTATAACTGTTATAACTGTCAACAGTGACGTGGGTGCCGATACACGAGTGCGCCGACTGTTTGTTTGAATACAAGAGGTACTTCGCTTTGCTTCTTCTCCAGTTTGGAAAACGCAGAACTAACAGCGCGGTTGTTAAGGCCGATGGTGTCAATATCATCGGCACACTCCAGCAATTGTACGCTCTTATTAAGAAGATCGTCTCTAGATGTGCATAAACCTTATGTTGATTTTTCTTCCTACTGCGGTAATTCTTCGTTAGTACTTTAATTGCCTGTATAACATCTGACTTTCCGGCTACAAGCCGCATGGGTTTGGTGTTATTTCTGCCATGTTTTCAATGCGATCTTTTACAACTCTTTTCCATATTGTTTAGTTCGGCCCATGTGCACTTTCCAAATTTTTTTACATCTCCTTTGCCTTTATATATTGGTATTAGGTAGCTATTTCTCCATGCATTCGAAATATATAACCTTTTTCGTTTATTTTGGTAAACAGATCCTTAAGCCATTTTACTCCTTCTGTACCACATTGCTTCCACATTTCTGCCGGTATCTGGCTGGGTCCACAGCTCTTGTTGTTTCTTAGTTTGTTAAGAGCGAGCGTTATTTCCACTTGTTCAATTTCTTCGATTTACCCTAAGACTGATCTACCTAATTCAAATGGTATATGATAACTTTCGTTGTTTAACAGTTTATTGTAGCATTCTGCCCAGCGGGCTTTGATGCTTACTTCTGTTGTCACAGTTTCGCTATTTTTGTCCTTGATGTATTTCGCAGCTTTCATACCGGTAGCATCTATCTATCTTGTTTTAGAAATTTTATATACGATATTAATTTTTCACTCCAGATTCGCTCAGCTTTTTTGTGTTTATGTCAAAAACATTTTATTTATTTATTTACAGACGTGAAATAATAATACAATTATTCTTATACGTAAAAAAGGAGCACTGGCTGCCAGGACCTTCGGCTCGCTGATGTAAAAAAGATAGTTAGCTTAAAGGTCTAACATGTAAAAGAAGACTAGAAAACTTAATTAATTAAGACTATGGTAAAAATATAGTAACTATGTTAGAGGAGAGAACATCAAATCAATTTTTACAATCCTTCTTTAACCAGAAATTCTGATATTTTTGATATATTTTCTGAGGAAGTAGTTCTTAACAGTGTAGAAGGTCTTTGCTTTCGGAAGATACTTTTCCTGATTTGTTCAAAATGTTGACAGTCGTCGAGTAGGTGGCAGACTGTAAAAGATGGTGAATGACATTGTTGGCAGCATGGAGGACTGGAGCCATTGAAAACGTATGGATATGCGGCGATGGTGTGGCTTAGTCGAAGGCGACCAAATGATTTCATATCGCTGCAACGGCAATTTAATGGGTAGTTTGGTTTTATCGTCTTTGGGTAATTTTTACGATGCAATGGTGGGAAGTGGATCTCCAATTGACCATTTGTGCATTATTGATATATAAATTTGTATACGTCTTTTTTCGAAATATAGTCGAAAGTTATTAGAGGTTCTTTCCCAGCGAGTTTAGCCCATTCATCCGCTAGATGGTTTCCTTTTATGCCTGCATGGCCTGGAACGGAACCCACATAAGTTTTATGCGGTCGCTATTTTCTAATAATTTGCTCCGGATACAGGAGATGATGTTTGTCTTGTTCATTGTGTTCATTATCGAATAAATACTATCCGAGAAAATTACTGCTTTCGGTAACGAGTTTTCAGCGAAGGTAATACCATGAAGAATCGTTGCTGCTTCAGCTGTATAAACGGAGGCATAGCTAGGGGGGTGGCCGGCCGTGATTGTTTCTCCGTTCGAGTTGACAACTGAAAACGAGGTGTTAGTATCAGTTTTTGACCCATCAGTGAAAATTAAGCTCCATACGGGAAGTAGAGGAGTTGTGACATCTGCAAAAAGACGTTGGTAAACAGTAGCATTGGTGTGACTTTCACCATATTTCACTAAGATTAATATAAAAGTAGATTCTTTCATCAACTAGGGCGGAAACAGTACATTTTGGCGAAGTGAAGCGGAAGTGATACCAATCTCTCTTGCGTAATCGATGCAGAGTTCAATCGACGGTTTGCGGCGTGGAGTCTTCCTTCGTTGAAGATCGCCTACTACTGCTTCATATAAAACGCTGTTGTAGCAAAGAAATAGCTTAGGTATAAATTTCTTCGTATTCGACGTGAATATATCTTCAATTGGATTGTGATATATAAAATTTTAATCTTGCTTTAAAATAATTGCTAATTTGTTTTAATAATTGTAGTTTTTAATGTTTTTGCTTTTTTTTTAGAATAACAATTCTACTTACTTCTACTTATTATTGATATTTATAAAAAGTATGTTCCTTCAGCAAACTCCAACTAAAAATTATTTCGGTGCCATATGAAATATACGAAAGAGTACTAATTTTGATATTATTACAATACCCACATATTCTTCGATTTAGGATTTGAACATCCATTTCCCAAATGAAACCTGTTTCCCAAATCTCTTTGAACCTCCCTAATATACATACATACACACACGTGTAATTTGTTGTAGTAGCAAAAATAGTCAAATATTTAAGCCTTTCAAGAACGTAGTAGTAAAATTATTAATTTTACAAAGCTGCTCCGCAACAAAATAGATAAATACAGGGATATAGAAACACATGAGCAAAAAATATACTATAAAATAACGGCATAGGAACAAAATACAATATATTTTATGGATGTTTCTAAATGTAGTTATATGAAAGTGAAAACGGGAAACCCCAAATTGGTAATACGGCATGGGGAAATTAGTTACATTTAAGGGAACGGGAACTTTTTTGAACTATTGAATCAAACTTCAAACTATAGCTGCCTCTTCAATAAACTCATTTAAATCTCTAAAATTTTCAGTAATTAATATAGTGAAATTTATCAACATGTGAAAAAAAGTATTCGCTGTTCCATCATCTATGGTTATTCGTTTTGAAATGGATTCTCCGGCTTTGCTTATTTTTATTTCTCTTTCTTTACTTTTGCGATAGAGAAACACCTCCGCCAGAAGGGGGCAAAATTAGGACGGTTAATCCAGAAAGAGCTAAAGTTGACTTAGAGACGTCAGACAAAATTTCTTTCACACCTTTCGAGTACCTTTTATTCTAATAGGATTGGAAACAGAAAGAAAACTCCCTGAAGCAAAGACAACTCGGGGTGTAAGTTTAAGGGCGTTGATTGCATTGGAACGTGTCAGAGCTTATTTATTTGAGCCAAGCAAGGTGCCACTTGCGCCATTGAGATAGTCTATAAACATCCTAAAATACTATCTATTGAGAAGTAGAGACGTGCTATCGTCAAAAGATTTGTTTTTTCTCCTGATTACTCCTTTGAGCAATCAGACTCACGGGTTCGGGCTATAGACTCAACCTCACTTATGGGCACTCAAGTGTCCTCAGAAACTTTGTATTCATCCCTCTGCGGACAGATCACTGTACACCCTCGCTTAATTCAAGCGGAAGATTGTGGACTCACATTCCATCAAGAGAAGAGTGAACGGGAAGCTTCACTTGGAGACAGGCCTAGTGAGTTTGTTCATGGATGGCTCGAAGTTGAAAGGAAAGGTTAGTGGAAGAGGATTTTACAAGAAGCTCTCTATCAGACATAAATTCGGATTACCGGGCCACTGCAGTGTGTTCCACGCAGAGGTAGCCGCAATCAAAGAAGCAACTGATTGGCTACTCACATGCGTACTAACAGCCAAGAAAGTAAATATTTACGCCAACAGCCAAGCGGCAATTAGGGACCTCGAGTAAATGATGGTGCATTCGAAACTGATTAGGGATTGCTTGGTGTCACTTTTGATTGCATTCGAATTCTTTCACATAAGGCTCATCTTCATCACCACACTTCCTGGTCACAGCGACATTGCGTGAAACTGTTAGGCGGATGAGTTGGGCAGACAAGGGGCATGTGAGGTGATTTCCCGCGAAGGGAGAGGATTTGGATCTTTTTGACCAGACCGCAGGTGGCTTCTGGAAAGTTGTTCTTCGCGCCAACTCAGAGAGCGTTGGACAAGTACACAAACTTGTAAGGTCGCGACATCCTACTGGCCACATGCGAATCGGGGGCGTTTGAGCGAGCTTCTGAGGTGGACAAAATTTAAGCTCTCGAACTTTGTGAGCTTTTCAAAGGACACTATCCGCGAGGTGTGCAGACTGTGAGATTTGGAATTACCTCGAGTCCTTGTTGCTTCGGATGAGGTGGAACCATCTCAGCACCTTCTCCTGCTCTTGCGGGAACTGCTGAACTTCATCAGCAGCATAAAGCGGTTGACGCACAGTCATAGTTCATAATTTACCAACACTACATCCATGCTCCTAACCGTCCTACTCTTTTCGACCCGCCCTCTCCTTTCAACCCATCGGTCTTCTCCACCTAACTTCCTTCACAATGGTATCACGTAAAACGAATCCGTCCAAGTGTGCCCACTGCTTGGGCAACCATTTTAACCTAATCTAACATAACTCCTTTGAGCAGCATAGGGCTTCTACCATACAAGGCTTCTTCAACGTACGCGGCTAGATGCTATCGTCTTAGCATTGTCCCAGCTTGTGTTTATGGGCGAAAGGTCATGCAGGATGGATCTTTTTCAGTAGGTCTTCGGCCGTCCGCGGCTTCAGCTTCCCGGAAGATTCCAATCTAGAGCCACTCTTGTGCGTCTGTGGGGTGGTTTGCTAAGAGCATGGCCTATCCAACTCCATTTCTTCCACATTAGCGGGCGTAAGGTGGGCTCCTCCTTCATTGCACTCTCAAAATATTTACCTGTAATATGCATAGAGCTTCATGAAAGAATTTTGTATAAAAACCGGTAGTAAAATATTGAAATTGAAAGGTACACCTTCACCATTATCAAAGCTATCTCAAAATTAACTAAGCAAAAACTCCAATAGCACGAACAACAACAAATGTTGTGTGTATGCGCAATTAGAGAGGATAATTCAACAGAGTCGCTCTATTGCGCCTCACTTTGCTAAAGGACGCGACGGAAAGAGATGATCAAATCACAGCAATTTGCACAAATGTTTATTTATTTTTATGATTATGACTTTTAATAAAATTGAAAAGGATGAACGCAACATACAAAGCAATGCCAAAAAGGTGGAGGAAATAAATTGGAACAAAAACGATGTAGAACAAAAAAATCAAAGCCAAAGGTAAAAGAAGGAAAGCAGGAAAGTAAAAAAAAAAGCTGAAATCCACATAAACGAGAAAATCGCATTTGCACATGAATCGGTATCTGCTTATGTGTGTTTGTGTGTGTGTGCTGAGAGTGTACGTATGTACATGTGAGCGAGGGCAATTTCCACAATAGAAAAAGTGCGCTGAAGCAAGGAAATAGACGAAGTACGAGTGCGAGTGAAAAGATAAAGGCAAGCAAAGTAAGAGGCTGAGGGCGACGAAGCTAAGGTAAGTACGGGAAGCGGCAAATGCCACGAACAGAGGGTAAAAATTATGAATAGCAGCAAGCAAAGCGAGGCTTATGAAATCGTTTGCTCGCACATAGCAGGAGGGGGATCCTCGCTGGCGTTCGTAAGGGTATGAGGCATGAGGATCACTGTAAATGATAGGCAAACGGGCTTGAATGAGTTCAACAGGGTGTGGATATGTGTCTACCATATATATACCTATGTGTGTGTGTGTGTGTGTATGATTGTGCGTGCCACAAAAACGCTTTAATCGCTTAAGCCGCCAGACAAATTTGTGTCAAGCAGCGCAGCAAGCTGAGTCTCAATTATGGACTCACAATGCCAGCTGAGGCTGAAATTGTGTGTGTGTGTATGTGTTTGTGCGCTTGGGCTATGCTTTTTTTGCGTGTTGTTGTTGTTAATGTTTTATTGTTGTAAATTTATTTTTGTTGGTGTTGTACACGTATTTTTGTTGTTGTAGCTATATTTTTGTGTTGTTGTTGGTTTCATCATTATTGTTGTTGTTTCTGTTGGTCCTATTAACATATTGTTGTTGTAAATGCCTTTTTGTTGTTATTGTTATATATTTTTTATGTTTTTGTTGTTGTTCTAATTTTTGTTGTAACTTTTTTGTGTTGTTGTTGTTATTTTACTACCACAGATATCACGCTGCCGTCGCTTTGTGATTGCATTTGCCATTATGTGGCTGTGTGCGTGCAGGCAGCATTTTCTCGCCCTCCCTTGGCTCGCTAATAAAGTTGTTTGCCGCAGCGATTTTTATTGCATTTTTCCACCAACTTTCCAACTTTACTTCCTTTCTGAATTTACACATGAATTCATTCATTTTTCAAAAACTGATCCCTACAAAAATAAAGCAATGCGTGCGTATGTATATAAAATGAGTAAGTATGTGTGAAACTGTTCTCTGCATGAAATACACACACACACATACACCTTTTCAGTTGAATTGAAATCGTTAATGATAATGATGCGTCGTTGCATTTACTTTTTCCTTTTTGTTTTTTGATTTTTTTTTGTTGTTTTGTTTTTTCCCTGGCGAAAAAGGTATGTTTATGTCACAGAGTTGAATGACTGCTACGCTTAAAAAATTACCTTAACACACACACATTAACTTTTCATTATTATAAATGCATTGAAATGTCTAGGGAGAGAAATGATTCCCTCAGGTGCAATAAATCGCCGCAAATGCCAAACAAATGCGCTAATTGTAATGCAAATAAATGCATTAAAGCAAATGAGTGCAGCAGAAAAAAATTGATTACTATATAAATTTTAAATCACAAAGTGAGACGTGCATTATACCAAACAAAAAAAAACGGTGATAACGAAAAATATTTGATTTCGAAAAAAAATGCAAACGAAGTGCACTGGGAATCGCATTAAAACTACATTTGGTATTTTTATGCAAAAAAAAGAAGTTTCAGCAAAATCTATATAATATTTAGTAAAACTGTGGGACAGTCGGGTCTGTTCATTGAAAATATTAAAAAACAAAATCGTACAGATGATGTAAAAAATGCAAGAGAATATAATAAAAATCTGGTGAAAAAAATTATTCTGCCTATTTCTCTATTCAAAAGCGCTAATCTCCAGAGCGAATGAACCGAATTTAAGTCAGCTCGCAATGATATTTAGTGTAGTTCTTTCAGCAGGTTATAGAGTGGTTCTGATTCCGAAAATATTACATTTCGTTTGGCTCCAGCATCGAAATAAATATTTCTAGTTCTCTGACTAATCTAATTCGGTTCACATAAAAACCATCTGCCGCTCGCAGGCGATTCCTCCATTTGTGGAACAATATCAAGACGTAAACCACAAATAGGCAGAGATACGCTGCTAAACATCCAATAAAGGTTGTAAGCGCCAATTAAATACATATACATATACAAATATAATGGCTAGGGAGGGAAAATATTATATTATAATCTATGTGGCGTTGGTATCAACATATTTTTAAAAATCTTGACTTTGTGAGGTTTTAGTTTCAATTCGAAACGTGTGCCTCTTTAGATATTAGAGGCACTTAACAATAAGAAGAAGATTAAGATATTTCGAAAAATTGTATCCATGGTCCGTTCTAGTTCAAATTTCGAATGTGCATGC
>JAYXIM010054143.1:0-30197 GCA_037575425.1 Anastrepha fraterculus
AATAATTATTAAATTTTAGTTCTGAAAAAAAAAAAAAATTAAAACTGATTTTGTTTTATATGGCGGTATTCTATTTCATATGACGACTGGACGACCAAAAAGACGTCGAAGTAACATATCAATTTAATGATGTGTGAAAGTTTTCAAAAAATTTAAATTTTAAAATTTCGATTTTTAAATAAAATAACAATAAAATATTCATTTTATGTATACAGGGTGCGCCGTCTTTTATGTCGGCATGCAAACGCTGAATAACTTTGTCATTTACCAACCGATCGACTTCAACGTACATGTTTTCGATGCGTCAATTCAGTACAATTTCAACCATGGGTCGCTTTACACCAAAACAATGCGCTGAAATAATGACGCTATACATCCAAAATAGTCGTTCTATTGTTCTAACTCAACGGGCATATCGCAAAAAGTATCGCGGCAAATAAGGCCCGTCTGACAATACTATTCGCCTTTGGTGTCGATTTTTTTTGAGCTCGAGACAGTAGGAGATCGTCAACATGCCGTTCATCAATGACCAAGACGTTCCAATGAACTTGTTGAAGCAGTGAGCAGGGAGAGCGTTGCCCAGGAGCCAGCAGTGTCGTATCGTCGTCGCGCTTAGCCTTTTGACGTCAGTGAAACCACAATGCGGCGCATTTTAAAGGTTGATTTAAATTTGTTTCCGTATAAAGTGCAATTGACACAAAGATTATTGCCGACAGACCATTCACGTCGCTTGGAATACGGCCAAACGGTCGCTCGGTTGGTTGACACTGAACCAAATTTTTGGAAGCAAATTTTAATGACTGACGGACGAGGCACATTTTAATCTCTCTGGCAGCGTGAATAAACATTTGAATTGCCGCATTTGGGGAACTGAGAATCCACACGAGATCCATGAAACGCCATTGTATGACCGGAAAGTAGATAACTGTTTGGGCCGGCATTTGTGCCAAAACCGTCATTGGGCCATATTTTTACCGAGAAAACGAAACGGTCGATGGAAACCGACATCGATGGATGCTGACTCATTATGTCTGCCCGCAAATGCGTGAGAAAGGTTTAAACGGAAACCAACCAAAACCAAAAAACCATTTCCAAACATTTGAAAGACATGGGCATGATTTTAAAGGTCGGAAGATGGGTGCCGCATAAATTGACTGACTGGCAACAAGAGAACCGAAAAACCACTTGTGAAATGCTGCTCTCCCGGTTCAAAAGGAAGTCTTTTTTGCATCGAATAGTTACGGGTGATGAAAAATGAGTATTTCTCCAATCTCAAGCGTAAACGATCATATGGTCCGCCCAGCCACAAGCCAAAAACAACGGCCAAACCAAATCGCTTCGGCCGTAAGGGAATTCTGTGTGTTTTCTGGGATCAGCGTGGTATGATTTGGTACGAGCTATTAAAACCAGGTGAAACAGTTGACGGTGCACACTACCAACAACAATTGGCCGATTTGAACAGCGCTATACACTGAAAACGCCAAGAATATGCCGATCGGCGTCACAAAGTGATTTTTCTTGATGACAATGCACCGCCACATCGAACAAGAGCTACTCGGGAATTGGTGGAGACGTACGATTGGGAACCGCTGGTGCATGCGGCTTACTCTCAAGACTTGGCGCCTTCCGATTATCATTTGTTTGCACCGATGGGCCACGCACTTTCCGAGCAGCGCTCCAATTCTCATGAAGAAGCCAAAAAATGGCTCGACGATTGGTTTGTGGCCAAAGACGGCCAATTTTTTGGCGCGGCATCCAAAAATTGCTTGAGAGATGGGAAAATGTGTGGCTATTGTTTTGAAGATTAAATTTGGAACCATTTTTTGTTAATAAACGTTTTAAAGTGAAGAAAGTGTTATTTCATAGGTATGTACCGTAAATAAATATATTTTTTTTAACTTCGTAAAAAATGTATGCGAAAACCAAATTGAAAAATTAATTTTGCGTCACCTTTTACTGTATTTGTGCTTCACCACCTGAGGCATGCTCTAATTTCGTTTTGCCTTCAAAAAGGGCTGCCGTTATGCGAAAAAGAAAAAAATATTTTATATTTTGCACCTGCTTGCATGTTACCAACACTGCTGCAACAAATATCTATTTCAAAATACTCGCTTGTCATTTTCAAAACTACGCTTACTGATACATATAATTTTTTTTTTTTGGTTGCTATATTACCGATATTGCTCTACTGTATGTTTGTAAATACGTATACTGTATTGTATTAATACGCAAGTGTGTGTATTTGTGGGCTGTTAGTCATTTCAGCTCTTTTTCTTCTATCAGTTTTGAAGTTTCAGGTTCCAAACCCTTACTTTTTACTATTTCAGCATTAAAATATTTAATTTTTAATTAAGAAAATCTATTGTTCGCTACTTTTTATCGATTGTATTTTATAAAAATTCACTTAAAATTATGCTTTTTGCTACGCTTACGTGCTCATACTACAAATGCTTGTTTACAATGCGCTGCTTATGGAAATCGGTGGCGTTGCCACTCTCATTGAATTTTGTTTCGATATTTGTTTTGTGCCTTTTTGTTTTCGTTTTTTTGTTCAAAGCAAAGGAACATACACTTTTTTTCAGTGTGCTGACTTATTTTTTGTTTTTCTTCAAGTTTGTAACCATTAAAATTTGTAATGAACTTACTGCTTATGCTTATGAATATTTCATAAAGATAACACAAAAATATTATAAAAAAATTAAAATTTTCCAAACATAAAAAACTTAGAGCAAACTATGTTACAAATACAAAAGTCAAAAATGCAGTTCGTTAAATTATTTATCATATTTCATTTTTTGCATCTCTTTAATTTTTATCATTTTTTTTTTTTATTTATTTTTTAATCACAAATCATTGATGGAAACTGGCGCTGCTTATCGTCCGCTTCGTGCGCAGTTTCATTGTATTGTTGATCGCTCTTTCTGCTCAATCTTTCTTGCATAACCAAATCAACATGTTGAAGCGTCTTATACTCATTTTTGAGTAGTTGAAATGATATTTTTTATAAATTTTTTATTCTCAGCTTCGTTTAACTTTGCTACACTTAGTTGTTAATTTTTACAGTGTACATATGTACATATTTGCAAATGTAATGTGAAAGGAATTGATGCGCATTTTTCGGTGTTTTTTTCTATCATTTGAAAATATTTTATATTTGTGCAATGTATTTATGTATGTACGTTAAGGGGCTCTAATGCGGCAAGGACACTCTCAAAGGTATTTTCAGACAATTTAGCTTGCGTTATCTAAATAGTTCTTAATTCTGTTTTCTTACATATTTCAGTGTAGTCTTTACATGTACAAGTATTTATAACAGTTTGAATGGTGCGGTATAGAGGTTTATATAAAAAGTGATTTATACAAGGAATGTACAATTTTTGCTGTTCAACTCTGAGTGAGATTTTTTCAAAACGACTTAGGTATTTTATAGAGAACTGCTTTGAAGAAAGCCTTTGTTTTAGTTTGGTGAAATTTGTGACTGTAAATAAATTTTCAAGAGATGCGATTTTTTGCTTTGCTGTTGTTCAACTCTTTTTTAGAATTTTCACTATAAAACTTTTTTGGAGAGTTTGCATTTCGGACAAAAATACATTTTTTTTTCAACTTTAAAAGTAAAAATTTTGTAGAGAAAATGTTTGTATGATTGCTGATATAAAAATATTTTGGAGAGTTTGAATTTCGGATATTGATACACATTTTTTCAACTTTAAATGTAAGAATTTTTTCGAGAAAATGTTTGTCTGATTGCTGATATGAATTTTTTTTCGAGAAAATGTTTGTCTGATTGCTGATATGAAAATTTTTTGGGGGTTTTTTGATTCTTACTAAATCTGATTGCTGATATGAAAATTTTTTGGGGGTTTTTTGATTCTTACTATAAAAAATTGGAGACTTTGAATTTTGTACGCCGTGGAACTTTTAAGAGATTTGGTTTTTTGCTTTGCTGTTATTTAACTCTTTTTCAGAATTTTCACTATAAAAAGCTTTGGAGAGTTTGAATTTCGGACATTAATACAAATTTTTTTCAGCTTTAAATGTAAAAGTTGTTTCAAGAAAATGTTCCTCTTATTGCTGATATTAAACTTTTTTGGAGAGTTTAAATTTCCGACATTAATCCAATTTTTTTTTTGAGTTTTAAGTGTGAAAAGTTTTTGGAGAAAATGTTTGTATTATCGCTGACATAAAAATTTTGTGGATAGTTTTGAGATTCTTGTTATAAAAAGTTTTGGAGACATAAAAATAACTTAGAAACTTCAATTTTAGAAAGTTGTAGTTTTCAATCAGTCAAAATTTAAAAAAAAACCTTACAGACTTTCTTTGGGAATCAATTTGGAGCATTAATGAAAATTTTTAAGTTTTTAATCAGCTTGCTGAGCATTTTACAATGATTGTAAACTTTGGTGGAGATTTAAGACCTTTGAAGACTTTTTTGGTGAGTTTGTCACTTTCATATTTCTGACTTGTTTGTTTTTGAAAACAGTCTAATTTTAGCTGATTCTTTAAATTGCAATTGTGTAGAGTTTTTGTGGAGACTTTTATTTTTGAAACAATTTCAAGCAAGCAAGTTTTAAAGGCATATCCAACCTTTTTGTGGAGACTTTATTTTTTGTGGAGACTTTGGTTTTCGAAGTAATTTTAGTTTTGAAAAGTATCAAACTTTTCCAATTTGAAGCGATTAATTTTTTTTTTTTTTTTGTCGAAAATTTGATTGACTGTTCAACTTTAACTCAAAATTTGTATTAGGTATTTCTGAGAAACATTACAATAGCCGACTATTGGACCTTTTTTCGAACTTTCAGCACACAAATGCGGCGAATTGCTGGGAATATTTTCAAAAAAAAAAAGTCTTAAAAAATAATTTTTGCCACATCTTTAACTAAATTTTTCCACTTTTAACTACACATTTTTAAACCAGCCAAAGTGATTTTAAACGGGGCATTGTCAACTGGGTGTTAATTTTTAACATATAATTTCCAGGGATGTTTTAAATAACGTACTACACTTTGGGATGTTTTGGAGACTTCATGCAATTTTTTTATTTTTTATTTTTTTAGAAAACTTGTGATTTTTCGTAGGCTTTTCGGGAGATTTTTCGTTTGCATTTTCTAAGAAAGTTTTGAATACTCAACAGTAGTGCAGCTTAGCTTAGAGAATTTTACAGAAATTTACAGTGCACACAACTACGAATACTAGCAGCAGTGTGTAGGTAAGTAGTGTAGTGGCAACACATACATACATGCACATATACAAGGAGCTTGCAAATATACAAATTAAATAGGTTTCAGAGGAAATTTGTATGGGTCAAAAATTTGCAATATTTTTGGGTGAAGCTGACACTCCAGTCTCCTCATTGCCACATAAATATGCATGCATGCATGTATGTATGTGTGTGCAGGTATATGTGTATATACGTACGTGTGTTCGTTTCTAGCTCCTAATATATTTCATAAGTCGTACAATTTCAATATTTGTTGCTTCATAACTGGTTTGTTGTTTGTTGTGGTTTATTGCAAAAGTCGCTGTGTAGATACATATTTATTGGGAAATTTATTTTGGTTTTTTTGTAGTTTTTTTTTTATAATATTAATTTTCACTTTCAAACTTTCGATTTTATTTCATTTCAGTTTTAATATTAGATTTTCAACATTTTTGCATTTATTTTTCCATTTATTTTTCTCAATAGTGTATGTATATACGTATATATGTATGTCGTTCGGTGTATAGTATTATCTAAAATCTTACCTGTAATAGTGTTTGAGTGCGCTAAATCACTTTTTTTTTATCAATTACTGAATTTCAATTATTTTTTATTTATAATTTTTTTTTATTTTTTTGTTATTTTGCTTTTGCTTTCTCCTTTCTCATTTATATCCTTAACATTTTACTCGTCTAATGCTCTTAAATTCGGTAGTATCTTATGCTCTTTAAAATTTAGCTAAAAAAATTGTTGTTGTAACAAAAGTGTGCAACCAAAAAGCGAGTCGTCGTTCTAAGTCTTGCTAAAGTTGTTGTTGCAAAAATTTTTGCTCTGAATTTTTATTCGTATTTTTTTTTTTGTTTTTTCATTTTCTTCCTTCTCCACGACTCTGTTTGCTACTAAATATTTACAAAGTACATTTTTTCGTACGCTTACATGCATGCACTAGTAAGTTTGTTTATGTGTATGTACGATTTTTTTGTTGTTGTTTTTGCAATTTTGCTTAGTGCATTCCTTAGTTGCTTTGCTGGCTAGTTTCTATGCTTAATTTTTCAATTTCGTTGGCATTTCAGTTTTAATTCACTTTAGCGCATCTGTACATTCTTACATACTTACATACATTCGTATACCTGCTACATTTCTTACTTGCGATTTTGGTAGATTTCTCTTCAATTCAAATTGAGCTATTTCTGCTTAGATTTTTACAATAGGCGATTGTTCACTACTAACTTTTTTGTCCTCCATTTTGCATGCATTTCTTTCATTTTATCTTGCCTTATTGCTAACTGTACATACATATGTACGTATGTAATCACTTTGTGTTGTTGTTTCAGTTCGGTGTTGCTTTCTATACTTTGTTTCTTTCGTTTTGGTTTTCTGTCGATTTCGGCTTAAAACTTACATGTGTTAGTGCTTTTTTTTTTTTTGTTTGCTGTAAAATTCGCTTCTTTTTGCTGCTACTATTTCGGTGATTTTAGTGCATTGCTTTCTGCTGCTTGTGTTATTGCTGCATATGAAATTTCTACGTGGGTGTGTATGTACTTCTGAGTATAGATTTCACTGGCATATTCCTTTCAATCAGCTATCTTTGCGTAGAAAGAGAGATAAGCGCTGAAAGTAGAGAGAAAAGAAAAATTTCGCCTAGATCAATTTAAGAATTTGTAATAAACCCAACTGGCACGAGAGGCGCAGTACGTATTTGTGTTTTTTTTTTTGGGTAATGCTGGGCTAAACCAAGACGGCATATGTTTTTTAGGCATCAGGGTCTAAGAAAGTTCGACTGCAGAGAAAATGCATCAGCTGCAGATATGCAGCCGAGAGTAGAATTGTTGAGATTTCAGTAAATTACTGGAGATGTTATTGGATTGAGGAATAAGTAAGTAGGTTGGGTGGTTGTCTTAAAGACACACTTAGACCTTTCGCAGGTCCATTGTGATACCACTGAGGAATAAGTTCATAGCGTTTTTATATTTACTTTTATTTTACAACGATTTGCTTGCTCTTTGGCAAAGGGTAAATATTCGTTCGATAGAACTCTTTCTGCTCTACAAAACTATGTTAATTATATTTTTGAGTTATTTAACTTTTTATTAGTTTTGAGGCTTAGAAATGGAAGGAGGCAAACCTCAATACTTTCGGCACCTGCTCTGCTCTGCTTTCTATCGATATCAAAAAGCTGCCAAAACTGCCGAATGGAAGGAGGCAAACCTCAATCGTTCGGCACCTTCTCTGCTTTGTTTTTCATCGAGCTCAAAAAGCTGCCAAAACTGCCGAAGCAGCCCGGGATATTTGCGACGTGAATGGAGAAGCTGCTATATGCGATTCTACAGCACGAAAATGGCTTGCAAAGTTCAAAAATGGTGACTTTGACGTCGATGACACATTCCGCAGCCGAAGGCCTTGTGAATTCGATGAAGAACGTCTCAAATCACTTTGAAGGAGAACCGGCGCCAAACCAGTAGTGAATTGGCAGAAAAAATGAGCTGCGGTCATAAAACGATTCTCAATCACCCTCATACAATAGAATGTACTGAAAAATAGAAGCCCGGGTCCCTCTCAAGCTGAAAAAAAAACAAAGAAAGTCGCCTTCAAATCGCTTCTGAGACCGTCAGCGAGGAATACGCGGTCATAAACAGCGCTTTTTGTACCAATTCGTCACAAGAGATGAGAAATGGAGCCTATACAGCAACATGAAACAAAGAAAGAAGTGGCTGGCTTCAGGAGATACGCCAAAGCCGAGAGTCAAGTTGGATCTTCCTCCAAGAAGCTATATGTTAGGTGGGACTGTGAAGGCATGGTGCCATGGGAAATGCTCGAAAAGAATGCCACGGTCAACAAGGAGCTCGACATTGGCAAGCTACACTGCAAGAATGAGGCTATTCGAGTGAAAGGACCTAATCGACATGGTCAAACCATACTCCTTCACGACAACGTCAGGCCTCATAGTGCACAAGTCGTCAAAGCCGCACTCCAAGAGCTCGAATAGGAGGTCCTTCAGCATCCGCCGTTTTCTCCGGATCTTGCACCGACTGATTATCAACTTTTCCGCTCCATGTCAAACCATATGAAGTGGGTTACCTTCGATAACAAATAGGTTCTTAAAAACCAGCTCAACAACTTCTTTGACACCAGACTAGGCGAGTTTTGGCGGAACGGCATCAACAAATTGGTCGAGTGGTGGGAAGGGATTGATTAGCTTACTGATATAATCATTGTTTTTTGTTTAAATAAAAGACTTGCGTAAAAACGCTACTAACTTATATCCCAACCTAATACCTTTTGCCCGAAAAATCGAACTCATTACCCAACTAAAATTTTTTTTCTTTTTTTTTAAATAAATTTATTTTTATCTAATCATTATTAATATTATTTGCTCACCTCAAATCCATTGGGTTTTCATCAATGATACCACAGCCTATTTGCTTTTTGTTGTTGTAGTTGTTGTTGTTGTTGCGTTGCTCGTAAAACATTTGACGTTGCTCCTGCGGTCGGTGCTTCCGCTATGGGCGTCGTTGCTCTTGTTGCTGTTGTTGTTGTTGTTGCAACGCCAGCCGGTGTTGGTGTTGCTGTTGCCGAGTTGTCACTGCTATTATCGTCGCACTCCACTGTATTTGTAGTGCCAACTAAATGTTTTTCTATTGTATTTGTTGTTGTTGTTGTTGCTCCTGTTACTGCTGCTGCTGCTGCTGTTGGCGTAGTCGGTGTCAACCTAAGCGATTGCTCGATTTGTGTGGAATTACGTTGAGCAAATTCTCCACTACTTCTATCCCCGCCATCGCGACGTGTTGTTGTACCACTTGCTGTTGTTGTGGCTTCTGGCGCGCCGGTGGGTGCTGACGATAGCCGCAAAACACGTAACTGATGACGTGGCGGTGGCGGCGGATGATAGTATGATTGTGACAATTGTTGCCTTTGCTGTTCGCGTTTGTGTTGCGGTTGTTGTTGCTGTTGCTGCTGCTGTTGTTGGTAGTATGCGTATTGTGGCTGCAGATGCGGATGTGGCGATTTGCGGTGAGGATGCAACTGACAGTTACCACCCATGTTGATGTTGTTGTTATGATTGTTGTTGTTATTGATGTTGCTGCTATTATTGTTATTGTGATGATGATGCTGGCCACCCATACCACCACTTTTCACATTTAACAGCGTTAAACTGTACTTGGGTTTCGTTGTTGCTGACGTTGTGCCGGCGAGATTTAGATGCTGTTGTTGTTGCTGCAACAACTGCTGCTGCTGCTTCTTGGGCATTGTGCTAACCAATCCGGCGCGCATATATTTCTGACCCACAACACTACCACTAACGCAATCTAATCGATTACCACCCGTTATCATGTCACATAGTCCCCCACCACCATTGATGCCACCCACCTCTGCATCTTCACTGTCAACATTCACGCCGCCACTCCCTTCGCCCCCAACACCGCCGCGCAACGTCAATGTTTCAAACTAAAGATTGTCCGGATAGCTGCGGAAGTTGTAGGTTCTGGCGCGTTGAAATTGCATTGAGTCGATGCCAACACCAACGCCGCCACCACCTCCTCCACTGTTACCTCCACCGCTGTAGGCATTCAACATCGGCGCCGTTGATTGTGAATTCATGGTGCCCATACCGTCATCGTAGTTGTTATGCTCACTGCTGCTGCTAATGCCACTGTTGCTGCCACATTTGCCAACACTACTGCCGGATTTGTGGGTACTGCTGCTGCCACCACCGCCGCTATTGCTACCCACAGTGCCACAGTTGCTGCCGCCCGATGGGCCTTTGATTGGCTTGAATATCGCTGTGGTGGCATAATACTTCTCCATTGGTGGAGGCGGCACCGAAGGTGGCCTGGGAAAAATAGCGCTCAGCGGCGGCGGTGGGGTGCGACGCACATTCACATAACCACCAACGACACCGCCGCCGGACATGGACATCTTTGTGGCGGGCATATAATCCTGCATGTGTGGCACGGCGTAACCGCCTTCGGGTACATCTGCAAAGACGAAAGTAAGGAAGCATGAAGGTGAGACGAAAGATAATGTGGAAATGGTAAAAGGAAAAACGGAAGAGAAAAGTAAAATGAGAATAAATGTAATTGAGAAAAAGTATTAAAGTATACTCTAACCAGGTTTTGTTTTTAAAGGTGTTGGAAAGGTAGGGGAACTTATTTATTTGACGCTTAATCATTTGATGGTCAGTTGGCTGAAGGGCGTATTGAGCAATTTCCGTACCTGAAGTGAACTTTATACATACATACTACTTGACGCTTGGGGTGATTTGAGCATGGCGGGAGAGTTGCCACATATTTTCAATTAAAATACAATAAAATGTAGAAATAAAGTGAGACTAAAAAAAAAGTAGAAACATAAAAAGTAATATAAAATGATATAAATAATAATAAAAAAAAGTAAAATAAGTTAAAATAAAAAAGAGTACAATCAAGTAAATAAAATAAAATGTAATTAAATAAAATTTAATCAAATAAAATTTAAAAAAATTAAGTAAATTAAAATTATATAAAATAGAATAAATATAAATATAAATATAAATATAAATATAAATATAAATATAAATATAAATATAAATATAAATATAAATATAAATATAAATATAAATATAAATATAAATATAAATATAAATATAAATATAAATATAAATATAAATATAAATATAAATATAAATATAAATATAAATATAAATATAAATATAAATATAAATATAAATATAAATATAAATATAAATATAAATATAAATATAAATATAAATATAAATATAAATATAAATATAAATATAAATATAAATATAAATATAAATATAAATATAAATATACAAATAAAAATAAAAGAAAAAAGAGAAAATGTATAAAAATATAAGAAAAAAAAAATGAAAATAATTTAAATGAAATAGAACACAATAAAATAAACTAACAAAATAAAACAAAATTAAATTAAATTTAAGAAATATAAATAAAGTAACACAACACAAAATAAAATGAACTAAAAATTAAACACAAAAAATCAAAACTAACTTAATAAATTGTATAAAAATGATGAAATAGGAAATAGAAAATAAAAATCAAATAATAATAAATAAATAATAGTTACTTCAGATACACCCCAGAACCTGTTCAAGAAGACTCCAACTACCTTTTATATTATGACCGAACAATTTTAACAAATGCAACAAGAGACCACAGTAGGCCTGACATTTTCCTGATTGATAAATCTCAAACGACTGGTTATATAATTGGTTGATATTGCTATTCCTCTGAACGTTGATATTGCTATTCCTCTGAACAAAAACATGCAAAAAACATATGCAGAAAAAATATCCAAATATTCTGACTTAGGCATTGATGTCAAACGCCAGTGGAAGCTAAGGAAGGTGCACAACCAATTATCATCTCAGCCCACGGACTCGTGCATAAAAACTGAGTAGACAACGTTAAAACTCTTCAACTCCCAGAATCTTTAATTTTCGACATGAAGAAGCAGCTTTACTCAATTCTTGTCATATAGTCCGAACGTAAACGTTAAACAATTTAGGCTATAATCTCCAACATACATTACACAAATATTTTCATATACCTATGTACGCTTGTGTATGTATACATGTAATTAAAATAGCTTTCATTTTACTATAAATAATGTTATTAAAAATTTTTTTAAAATTGTTTTAAAAAAAGGATTTGCTCTTAAACCTAGAAATGTTGGCCTCTTAGAAGTTACCTTCTAAGTAAACTTCGAACATTTTACGACTACTTATCATACTGTACTTTCATACCTAAATAAAAACGAAAAGCAATTCTATTTTATATTTTCTTTTTAATTATTTGTATTGAAAAAATTTCAGAAAATTTCGAAGTTCTTACTAGACCTATTGCAAGCCCCGCACAATGTTCACAGCAAAATGGTTGCTTTACTTGAAATGAACTCGCAAAATTTACGTGGCTTACCTTTCTAGTGTCAATATTTCAATATATTGTAAGCATTCCATTGGCAACCCTGAAACGACGCAGGCTCTTAGTACTATTATATTTCTACATACACATATGTTTAGGGTACATATTCATGCGCTCATATGGACTAGACCTTATTAACGCACTTTGCGGCTTCCCAAGTTGGAGCGTGCCAAACTGACTGCTGCCACCTTTTATTTTAAACGACTTCGCCGCTCTCCTATCCATTTCATTATTTTGTCGCCCACACTTTGCTTTTAACTTTTCGCCCTTTTTAGTGGCAATACACAGCTCAAACCCCCATCAATGTTTCGACCACTTATTACTCCACCAACCCAACCGACTAAGCAACCCAATTGTGGTTCCTGCGGTTCTATGATTTTGCTAGTGCTTACCATTCACAACTTGTGCTTCTTATGCATGTGTATGTGCATACGAATGTAACCGATATTCTTCGTTTAATTATTTTTGTTTTATTATTTGCAATGCATGCAGTTCATACCTGTATAGTCTGGTGTCATGTTACATTGTAAATCATTTACGGCCGCATATCCGTTGACGCCGCTGGTGTACATATTCACATTGAATGGCTCGTGATAGAGACTATTCTTGCCAATGGAATCACTATCGTCGACGTTGGCCTGTGGTAGGGAATGAGAAAGAAGATGGATTAATTCATATATTTTAAAAGTTAATGGAATATTTGCATAAAAGGGGCCAGGTTATGAAGATTTTGTGCTATGTTTTGTGGTATGAGGAAAGGTGTAGACTATAAAATATAGTTGAGTCAGAGCGAATGGAAGGCTTCAAAAAATGTATTAAGTCATCAGTAAAATCACGCACTAAAAACAAAAACAAACATAACTAATAATTAAACTTTCAAGCTCCGCAAAAAAAAAAAAAAAACAAATTAAAAAATCTACGCGTCATTTGGAAAAATTGTATGAACTATAAAACTGCTTAACCAAATTCTTTTAGAAATTGTGATTTAAAAGTTAGTGCTTAATAAAAAAAAATGTTTTTTGTTTTTTAATTTAAAATGTTTTGTTTTAATTTTTTTTTAACTTGCCTTTGCAACAATTAAATAAGCTACAAAAATGCATACCCGAAATTCTTTCGGAAATTCTGATTAAAAATTTAATAGTTTATAAAAAAAAAATTTTTTTTTTGCTTTGTTTTCATTTTTTTTAACAATCCTTTGCAATAATTAAATAAGCTATAAAAATTCTTTCGGAAATTCTGATTAAAAATTTAATTGTTTATAAAAAATTTTTTTTTTTGCTTTCTTGTAATTTTTTTGATTTATAGCTGCATTTGGTAAAATTAAATAAGCTAAAAAAAATGCGTACCCGAAATAGACCCAATATTTTTTTTTTTTGTTATTTGTTTTAATTTTAAAATATTTGTCGTTTTTTTTTTCAATTTTTAATTTTTAAATTTTTTGTCGTTTTTTCTTTTAATTTAAAATTTTATTCTTAGTTTGAATCTGGATTTATATGGTTTTCGCAGCAGAATAAACTGTTTTTCCAATAAAAAAATATTAAAATTAAATAAAAACAAATAAATTGTGAAAACTTGTCAATAAACCCGGGTGCCAGGTTATGACTGTGTTGGGGTGACTTTGACTTTTACGTTATACAAAAACAGAAAAACAAAAAAAAAACACAAATAGAACTAAAAACAGATGTTTTGGCACTGAGAAAAAAAAATCGCTTAAAAGTTAGGTTTGACTTTTACGATATACAAAACAAACAAACAACAAAAAAAAAAAAAAACAAATAGAACAAAAAACAGAAGTTTTGGTACTGAGAGTAAAAAACAGTCGCTTAAAAATTAGATTTATTTTCAATCAACAAAATTTAACTCAAAAAATAATAATTATTTTTTATGAAAAATTTAAAACGTAAAAAATAACGATTACTAGGTTCTTCAATAAGTTTCGCAGTTCGACGCAAATTTTATTTTTTGTTGTTTCTTTTAATGTTTGTACACTCTTCACGTATGTGAAATTTCATTTCAATCTGTGAATTTATTATTTTTTCTAAAATTGAAAAAATTAAGTTTCGTGCAGTGACTAAAATTTTATTTTTAGAAGGTTTAAAAGCAAAGAAAATTTATGAACGAATGTTCAAAGTATATAAGAACTTTTTGCCTTCAATTAGTACAGCAGAAAGATGGGTTGCTGATGGCTGAATTGCAACGTGGTCGTACATGCCTTGAAGACAATCCACGTCAAGGAGGTCCAAACCATATAACAATACCAGAAATCGTAGACAAAATATAAGAAACCTTATTGCAAAATCGTCAAGTGACTGAAAGCGATTTAATAGAAGCCCTAGGCATCTTACTGGGGAGTATAAGAATATTTTTACTGAAGTATTGGATCTCAATAGATGCCGCATTCGCTAACAATGGAACAAACACACATTCGAATGTGACCTTCTCAACAAACATTTACAGCGTTTTCAAAAAAATAAAGTGGATTTTGTGCATCGATTAATCACTATGGATGAAACTTGGGTCTTTCACCATGATCCTAAATCAAAACAAGAGGCTTAGTGAACCTGGTTTTCTTCGGCTCCGAAATGAGTTCGTGTCCAGAAATCGGCCAAGAAGCGGTTAGTATCAGTTTTTTGGCATGCGAAAGGAATTTTGTTGTATGAATTACTTGCAAACTGATAAAAAACAAAACTTTGAATATTATTGTAACCTTTTGTACCAACTGAAGGAAAAAATCATGAAAAAATACCCAGTTTGCTAAAGAAAATATTATTTTTCATCAGGACAATACAAATCGTCACAAGAGCACTTTGACAATGGCTTAAATCCATCAATTACAGCTCTAATTGTTGGAGCATCCACAACAAAATATAAAAGCCAATCCTCATATTTTAGAATAAAAAATATCCCTTTTTTATAAAAAACATACTCTTAATTAAAAAATAAATAAACAATGAGTCAGAATTAATCAAAAGCTTTAAGTGATACAAATTTTTGCGGGTTATAATAAATATGATTTTTCTATGCACCACTGCATCACCAGATTCTAAGAATTTAATACAAATTATGAGGAAACTAGCTGCCTCTTAAATGGCCTCCTTAGACTCCCAGACTGGTGTAGCGTCTTCCAAACAGAGGTCTACGCTATAGACAAAATAGCAAAAACGATAAGACCGATGGAGTTACCCCCAGCAAACCTTATTATTTTTGTCGATAGTCAAAGGCGATCAGGGCACTAGCCTCAACGCACATCAATTCAAGATGTGCGGAAGAATGCAGGAGGTCACTCTCGCTTATCCAACAACAGAACACTACACTTTGTTAGTAGAATGAAAGAGCGGATGAGGGAGCGAAGAAAGGTTCTGAGCCTCACCTTCAGTTAGTGGTAGAGGACATAAGCATACCTCTAAAAGAACTATGCACTGCGATTGACTTGATTGGTGGAAACCAATAGAAAGCGGTCTCTGACTACTAACTGTGGGGTCACCAAAGCGCTCTGGCCTAAACTGAATCTTAAAAGGGCAAAATATTTGCTTGGATTCAACAGAGCAACTACCAGCGTCGTCATAGGTGTTATAACGGGACACTTCACTATTGGCACCTTAGTCAGTAGAATGCGTAAGCCTCACAATGACTTTTGCAGGAGTTGTGGAAATGAAGACAATATTGCGTCGATACAACACCTCCTCTGTGGATGTCCTGCAATTCAAAGAAGCCGTGCAGAATATCTTGGCGATTATTTCTTTGAAGCCTGGGAAGGTAGCAAAATGCCTCACGGAAGGGATTAGTTACTCGCTTAAAAATATCTGAGTGGCTTAAGCAACTTAGTTATTGAAAGGACATCAAATGCTGGTATCAAAATGGGCCATAGGCCACCGAGTTTCCTGTCTTATACAAGCAACCTGGCTAACTTACCCTAACATAGATACTCAAACGATGGTACTACTAAGTACTACCAACCCTGTCAGCCCTCAAGAGACCAATCAGCTGAGACGATTATAAGGAAAAAAATCCATAGGCCGCAGATTTCTGCTAAAGTGGGTTATGTCAGCTGACACGGATTTATGCAATTACTAGTTTATATGTGTTGGTGAACAACTACACCACACTCCGGTGGATTAAAGTTGCATGAGTGTTTCTGAGTAATGTTTTATCGAAAGCTTTAATGTTTGCTCTCTGAATTGGGGCAAGAATTTGCCCACGTAGTGAATCAAAGTGGCATTAGATAATCTGTGTAACTATTTTTATCCATCATAAAATGTTGCACTACCTTTTTTATACATTAAATTCCGTCATTAACTAACTTGGACTTTGAAGCTAATGCAGTGCATAATCCTGCGAGCTAAGCTTAAGTAGTACAACATAGAATTCGAGCAAAAAAAATCGACACTATAAAGCCACTAAAATGCATTAAAGTAAAGCAAACTATTTGCTGTGGAACGCAAAAAAGTAAGAGGGACGCCGCTGACTATCCGCGGGTCGTTGTGTTCAAGCTCGCCACTCACAACTAAAAGCACTACTTAATAGCGCAGCACAAGTGCCAATAAAGAAAATAGAGCATAGAAATAAAATAGAGCACGAAGCCATTTAAAGTACCGCAGAAATAAATATATGTAAGTATGCAGGTACACCTATGTAAGCAAGACGAAAAAAAATGTAAGGGAAGGCCAGCTAAAATAAAGACAAATAAAATAAAGAAAAATAAAATAAAGAAAAATAAAATAGAACTAAAAAGTTGGTACTCAAATAAAATCAACTACAGTACAGGCAAACAAATGGGTGAATAGAACTAAAATAAAACTGGCATACCAAACTCACACACTTATCAAACACGCACACATGCATATATGCACAGTGGCGGGAAAAATTACTCACGGAAAGTATTTTATGAAATTTTCCGAATTAGTTATAATAACTTTGAATATTAATTGAAGTGAAAAGTTCTGAGCATTTGGTTACAGTACAATCATATAAACTGGGTCCAAAAACAGACTGAGGCTGCCGGCTCCGACCTTTAGCCATCTATTAAGTTTTCTCTTTTTTACCTCGATTTTTTTATCTCAACCAAACCTAACTCGACTTTGGAATGACATAAAACATAACCGGATTTACTACACACAAAACTATGAAGTAATTTTGATATTTTAGGCCCTACCTTACCCTTAAATTGTCTTGTAGTGTAACTTGATACTATGTAAACATCGCGAGAAAGTGGAAAAGGCTCCGAAGATTTGATTTCTCACCTTTTTCAAAAATAACTAAAACAATTTAGTTATATAAATAGACTTTAGTCTTATAGCATAACGAAAAATAGTAATTTATTTGAGTTACTCCCACTCATATGGCCATGGTCAGTACCTTGCTCATACCCGTATATTTCATCTCCATATAAGAAATACAGAGAGAAAATTATATGGCGAAAATGCGAAACATCGTCAGGAAAAAAACTCTCAAAGATCAACGAAAATAATTTATGTGAGTGTGCTTTGCACTGATTTTTCACTGCTTCGCTGTGCGATGTGTTTGAATATAAGTCGAAAAAGTAAGGGAATCCCGCCATGAAGCTTTTAGCGGGCAAGAGCAACCAAAAAATCTGAGAAGGAGGCTAAACAAATCATAAAAAAACAAATTAAAATCAAAATCAAATATAACAAAAAAAAAAATCATAAAAAAATAATAAAATAAAAAAAGGTATAAAAATAATAAAACAAAATACTACAAAACTACCAAAAAAAAAAAATAAAAAATAAAGAATATCCGAAACGTCTGAGGAGTTTTTTTAAATATGGCAAACAAACATTTTTTCTTAAAAGAAGGGAATCCCACTATAAAGTTAGGGATTACTAAGCGTATTTCCAGCTATTCATGAAAAAATATCAAAAGAAAAAAACTAAAAAAAAACATATATCAAAAAACAAAACATAACACAATAAAGCAGCAATACAGAAAAATAACAAAACAATAACAAAAAATAATAAAAAAAATTACAAAAAAATTACAAAAAAATTAAAAAAAATTGGTCTCCAAGTACCAAATAAAAGGTAATTTCTCTATGAAGTTTTTAGGGATTACTGACAGTATTTCCAGCTCTACAATAACAAAAAATAATAACAAAACAATACAAATAAAAAAAATATATAAAAAAACAATTAAAACCAAAAATAATAAAACAAATTTAAAATAAAAAAGAAGGATAACCAAAACGTAACAAAAAAAAACCTAAAAAAGAAGACAATTGAAAGTACTTTTTAGCTGTCAAAAGGAGTAGCCTAGGCATCCATACAGTTATAAAGACAAACAAAGAATACACTTTTAAACTATTAATGTCATTTCCAACAAATTACTTGCTTTGACTTCGCCTCTTTTGCAAATTACATCGAAACATCGCTGAATTGGCCTCTTACGTCAAATCATTTAATCATTTGCCAAATTTACGGTCTTCGAAAAATCATAAGCACTGATGCACGTTGTTAATTTGGAAAATTGTCACATATAAACGCCAGTCTTGCTGGAGAGGCTAATCGGATGCGTCGAAAGATTGTGATGATATCAAAACATGTAAGGACTTTTCTGTAGAAACTTCTTTAAAAGCACTGCTTGAGCGAGTAATCTAGATATAATTCAAGGAGTTCACTTGAGATTTCTACCGAACTATTTCATTGGGGATATGAATAGACGCCCTTCTAGAGCCTTTGCATTGCCTACGTGATTCGGAGTTCAATAGTGAGCATTATCATCATTTCATTTGTACACGAGACTATTTTTAATCGCAAGGACTCAGTTCCAATTTTATTGTTGATTCTTTTTAGCGGGCATACTCTCTAACAAAAGCCAAACATCAATATCAATCGGGGCTTTTAACCAACTTAAAAAAAAAGTATACATACGCAAAAAAGATTTAGCCGACGATATACTCGTAGTACTGATTTCTCAGCGCAGATCAGACTTCCACCGACGATGCCTACAAAGAACACTCGCGTAAGAAATCAGAAAGTAAAAGCAAAGGAGGCACGGAGATCAGCAGCCAAGCACTAGACTGGAATCCACAGGGTCAGCGGAACCGAGGCAGACCTAAGACCTCATGAACTATGCTCATGATGATGCACGCAAAAAAAAATTTAATAATTTTAGAAATCGAAAATTCGAACGAAGCGGACATGATGTCATATATTTAATTACATTTTAATTAATCAGAAATTACCTAAGTAATCATGTCCTCAAGTATCTAGAACGACTTTCCCCGGTGACCCTGTATGCAGATTTCAGTTTTAATGCCATAAAATGCTGCTAATATTTTTACATTCGAACTAAATATTTATTCATTCATTTTTATATTATTTATTACATTATTTATTCTTTTCAAAAAATATCAGTTAAATAATCATTTATTTAAAATTACATTCTTGGTCCCATTCGTACCTGTCAAGATTTTTTACTATTTTACTTCTTCATTTCTTGTAAAAACAAAAAAATTAATTGTGGTATGAATAATTTTGTCAACCTCTGTATAAAATGCTTGCATGTATAGGTATACCATATGATTGTGAGTTATTGTATATATGTATGTCTACAACGCACTCACCTTAATGCCACTGCCATTGGGTCGATGTTTATCCACATTGCCACCCAGCGTATTCGGATTGAAGCTATATTGGAATGCGTCCAGGACATTGCTGCCACGCGCACGCTTCGTACGCGTTACAATGCAAAATATGGCGCCAACGAGGAAAATAATTATCACCGTTAGAATAACAATAACAATACCAATTGAGAATTTCTCAGATGGTTCCTGATCGATGGGACGTGGGGCAATTACTGTGGAAATAAAGTGAAATGAAATGAAATGAATGTAGTAAATGGCAGCCATGTGTTTCAGTGGAGAAGAGACGAAATATATACATATCTACATAACAAATATACCTGCATACACTGTGTATCTATGTATATACGTGTGTTTGCGTGAACTGTTAGTTGAGTGCAATTTGCACCGCCCTTTCATGCATTAAATTAAAGATAAATATTTAAAGGGAAAATAATGTTTTCAATTATTTGCCAAGCGCGCACTTAATTGTTATAGGAAAATACTTTTTTTTATATTTTTTATTTCCTTTTACTGTTGTCCTCTTTCAACTATCTTCATTTGTTTTTTTTTTTTCTTGCTTTTATCTGCCACTAACTGTACCTACTTTCTGCTAATTTCTACCCTTTCTTGGCACTTTTACATAGTTTCAGTGTCACTTACATTGTGGCCCATTATTGTAGCCGAGGCCAGCGCCCCCAGCCGCACCCGCCGCCATGCCTACTCCGTCACCCATGCTGCCGCCATTCATTGTGCCCATTTTGCCCATGCCGTTCTTTTGGCCATGATGATAGTCATTACTTTGTAGTGGATATTCGCGTGTATCCTGTGGCAGCGTGGCGCGTTGCTCGGACTCATCTGTGAAATTTCCCACGGCTGGCACTGCAAGTGAAAGAGAGTAATAAAAGTGTTAAAATGGTAATGGGAGTGGTAAAAGTTAAAAAAAAAAATTATGTAACTACAAAAACTTTGCAAACATTGGAGTATTTCATTATTCTTTGTAGTAGATTATAATTTGTTGCATTATTATTTATTATATTCTTATTTATGATGCTATTTGTTTTGTTATTGGGTATGGAATAAGGAATATTTTATGCCATATCATATTGTAGATTGACCGTTCAGTTCAGAAAAAACGTAAATATGGACATATTTTTGCTTGAAAGCACTGGGAATGAAGCTGAAATGAGTTGGCGTAGTAAAATATTATCTGTTGTACCATTCAACGACTGATGAAGTTCATCAGGAACACGGAATATCAGCAGCATAACTTGAACTATGCCTTGAAAAATAAAAGCCATCATTTCAACTTCTTCGAAATATTTGAGTATATTTTCATGGCGAATCGATAAAAAAGTAAGATGATAAAATTTTATGCAAATGCATTAGGATAAGTTCATTAATATTAAAAGTAAAAGGTATTTCATACCCATTCCATGGGTAAAGAAAGTAAACCAGCCAAAACTATTCAATTGGTCCTACACAGCCATTGTAAGGCCTATACTAACATATGCGGCACTAAATCTCTACAAAGAAGTTGGTGCAAGAGTAGCTATCTTTTCAGACAGTCAAGCAGCCATCAAGGCCTTAGACTCCAACTCCATTTCATCCAAACTAGTGTTACAGTGTAGAGAGGATCTAGAAATCACTCTGCTATGGGTTTCCGGTCATACGGGAGCATACGGGGTAATGAGATAGCGGATGAGCTAGCAAGAAAAGACTCGACACTAGACATAGCAGAGGCGGAGGTAGTTGCCACCCCACTCAACACAATAAAAGCATCCATTGTTTCACACTATCATGCTTTAGCTGAAAGAAGTTGGAAGCAATTAACTACATACATGTATTACAACAAAAAACACATGGCCGTCGTACAAATTGTAAAGGACGAATCACCTGTTAGGATGCTCTCGACCAAACATTTCACGCACCACTGCAGCCCTTACAGGTCATTGGAAGGTAGGAGATCAGGCTGCCGCAACCTCTCTTCAATTCCATCTGCAGAAGCTATAAAGCGGAAGGGGTGAAGGAAAATCTTTTCCACTACTTATGTAAATGTCCAGGGCTAGCTAGTCGTACTCTAGCTCTTTCGGTAAGCCTTTCTTACAGCAAATTAATGAAATCTCAGGCTCGAGATAAATAATTTGCTGCTATACTTGGATCTCACAAATCCAATATCCTTAATGGCTCTGACTTAGAAAAAAAAAAAAAAAAAAAAAGACATCATCACACGAGAACAGTGGTAGTAAAATAATTATTAGGATTATTTCAGTAGAAATACTCAACCACTTCAACAACAACAACATTTCATACCTCCCCTTATGAAAAGCTTGAGATACATGCGAATGATTTTAAAGCAGTACTCCTAGAGTTCAAATGCTTGATTGATTTTAGTTGTGCATGAATTTTGAATCATCATCATTTGTGCAACGATTGGTGTGCTCTATTATTCCACATTCCTTTCGCAAGCAGAATTTATATATCGGTCGCTTGCGTTCTTGGGCAACATTTTCTCAAACATGCCCTGCTTGTTGGTTATTGGTCTATAGGATGACGGCTGTGTGGTGGCATTTCCCAGCTGGGCTAACATTATCTGACTATTTTTCTATGACTTTGGACTAGGAAATTATTGAAGTTTAAAAGTTCTATTGATATGGATAAGAGAGCGGCCATCGTAACCGAATGAGTTGGCGTCTGACTACCATTCGGAAGTACACAGATTCGAATCTCCAAGCATGAAACATCAAATTATAGAAAAAGTGTTTTCCAATAGCCGTCATCCCTCGGCACGCAATGGTGTGTTGTTGCCGAATCTATTTGAATTTCGGTTTAAACTTTCTCATCTGCGAAATCGACTCTGGTGGAACTATCTGCACGAAGAGCATTCAGATCTGTGGCTGTACTGGTGTTCTTGCTATTCTTGCAAGAAATCCACACTCACTTGCCGACTGGCGTGTTAAAACTCATTAATAAAGCGAAGCCAATGGGTCTGGAAGTTAAAAATAAAATAAAAAGTAAAAATACCTCGTAAGCAGCGTCAAGCAGGAAGTCGCTACAGCAACCTGGAAGTTGGTCGACATATTTTTCACAACGTAGAAACCTCCAAATAACTGGGTATAAACCTTAGCAACATAGCGGATTCCCAAATCTACGTAAGCGAATGAATCCAAACTGCCAACAGAAGTTGCTTTTCTTATCTTAAACTGCTCAAAAACTGCCTCAAGGTCGTCCCTGCTGCAAATCTATAAGACCCTAATAAAACCAATACCAACTTATGGCTGCGAAGCACGGGTTATGAACCACAAATGAGAACTACGCTTTGAACGAAAGATATGTGTTCCAGTAAAGGAAGCTGATGGGACTTGTAGAATAAGATATAACAACGCAACCGAACAACTGATCACGGGCCAAAACATTGTGCCCTTTGCTAAGACGCTGAGGGTAAGACGGTTTGGGCATCTACTCAGAATGGACAATAATGGGATAACGAAAAAGACCTTTACCTCTTATATGATGGGCAATAGAAAACGCGGAAGACTCCCAAGAAGACGGATTAATTATATCCAAGACCAGACCTTCTGAATAAATGATAGAATGCGATGCAATGAACCAAGACATACGGAAAGATATTGTAAAGGAAACACTAGCTAACCCCGAGCTATAATTGCCACGATCATAATGATAACGATGATTATGTATTAATGCCAGGAAATAGGAATACCTTTTTTCATGGCCGTTGTGGTAGCGCGCTACCCTCAAGTAGCCCTTTGAAACCAGACTAAGCTTGTTGCTAGGAAACGAAATTGCCGACGAATTGGCCAACCGTGGATCAGCGGTGCCCCCACAGGGGCCAGAGCCAATAATCGGAATCAGTCCCGCAGGAATCAAGAACTGGATCATCAACGATTATGTAGGCAATCTACATAAAGAGCGATGGTCCGGTCTAGAACGCTGCAGAACTGCAAAGTGTTTTGTGACAAGTCCGAACAGAAAACTGTCAAACTTTCTACTAAAACTCAGAAGGAAAGACATTCGGTTGATGGTCGGCATCATTACAGGACACAACCCATGGGGTCAGCATATGACCACCATTGGAATCATCGAGGACCCGGTATGGCTGTCATGCTTGGAGGAGGCGGATAGCACTGAGCACTTTCTCTGTGAGTGTCCTGCCTTTGCTAGAGCGCGACTACGGGTATTGGGTTCCGATGTCATGGGAATGGGTAATATTCGTTCTCTACAACTGGAGGATATTTACAGATTTGCCAAAGAATCTGGAAAATTCTCACAGGACTAACTATCTCTATCTCTGTCTCTATTCTTTCCTATCTCTTTCTCTGATACTTTTCTCCCTCCCTCCTTGACTATCTACCCCCTTTCCAGAGCTTTAAATACAATGGGCTTTTTAGCCTGAGTGTTCTAGGAGCCACCAAAATCTCCTGGTGCTCCTTGGCTCGACCTTTTCAAATTCAAATTCAAATTCAAGCTTGTTGCTTCGACGAACGCCTTACCCCACAGGGTTGCCGGCAGGCGTGGGGGAAGAAAAGGCGTATCAGCCGCAGTTTCTACCGTTTGCCCTACACAAAGGTCGTGAATGGGACCCTGTTCGTATTTGAACCCGTGGAAGTACATATGTTTTCAATGATCCCTGATCGGTTAGAAACTGACTTAGGTTGGAGTCCAGTCATCCATCCTTTTTGGCTAGCCAGCATCTGAAGCTTGGGATGCAGCGCTGAGTCCAAGAGTCCTTTGTCGTACTGTTGCATCTGTCCTGCCAAGTTTAGGTACTGGTTTCTCGTATTGCGTATTACACTCCCAGCCATTATTGCTGCCTCTTTTGTCATTATGTCTACTGTAAGCATTCCGGCGATTAGTAGCACTGCTTCTACTGACACAGTTTTGAAGGTGCAGCATACGAGAGGCGCTCATAAAGAGTACATTGCTTTTATACAGCAGAGGTAGGACGAGTGTTGAGTGGCCAGATACCACACAGGCGCATAATACAGGATTTCACTCTTTATAACGCCTGCTTGACGTTGGTGCCGCCGTTGCTTCGGCTTACTCGTAATCGCGGATAAAGCTGATACCGGCGCTGATGTTTCTTCCGTTGCATATTCAGGGGTTTGATTGAAACCCTCCTGTGTATCATATATGCCAAATACTTTACCGCTGGCAGTGTTGCACTGCTGTGATTGCCAATTTGTTTGATTGCAACTTCTTTTCTGCCCCGCGAGCTAAGGTCTATTTTGTATCGGCCATTGTGGTGGTTAGCTTTTTCGCAAACGTCTTTGGCAATAATGACTACGCCGACATCGCCAGCGAATCCGATAACGTTGGCGCCATTAAGTATTTTGAGGTACAGAACATTCAGAGGAATGGTCGAAGCACAGAATCTTGGAGAACCTCCCCTAATACCGAAAGCTAAAACTCTTCATGCCTGCTTCTATGTCAAATTCCAGTAGGCGTTCTTCGAATTAACCTCGTATAATTGCTTGAAGGTAGAAGGTACTCCAACATTGTTCTGTGTGTCCAAGATTTTCACCCAGCTTGCGGTGTTGAATGCATTTTTCACATCCAAAGTTATTACCAAGCAGTAGCCTTTGGAACCTTGGAGCCATTGAGTGCTACTAATCGTTTCTTGTGCAATTTTGTGGTAATACTCGCAGCGTGAACGTTGGACCTTCCTTTTCTCAATCCAAGCTGGTTGTGGTTATCAGATATTCCCTTAGCTACACCTTAAGACATCCCTTAGTACTAGCATTTGTCGCCTCCATATCGATGAAAAAGTTCCCTTCGCTAACGGTATGCCAGTGTTTTTTTTGAAAGTGGCTTAAATTAACCCTTTAGCCTATAGCCACGAGTCTGACTCGTGGTAAAGAATTTGTGCCATAAGCGAAAACAACGAGTCTGACTCGTGGTAAAGACTTTGTGATCAATTGATTATGATTACTTCCTAGACATCTTAAAATTACTATTTGTACCTAAACATTGTTTATTATTTCACAATTCCTTTCGTTGCATTGAAATATATATGTTACGAAAAGTATACACTTTGCGCCAGTTCGGGTACACGGCTGAACAGTTGAATGGCACGGCGCGCGAACGAATTTCTTGCGTATTATAGCTCGCGCAATTGGTAGATATCGTGTAGGCTAAGGGGTTAAAACGTCAAAAATATCTCAAAGGGGCTGTCACACCAATGGTATATGGGGTACACTTCCACTAACGGTATAATAATCTTCCCACCTAGGCTAAATTCTACACGGGGACCACAAAAGTATACTCGTAGCATCTGGGTAGAGCCGCGTTTATGTCTAATGACTCAACAGGTACCTGCGTCCAGGTACCAGCTTCCAGGTCCTCCTCTGCAAACATACGAAGGCCATACGCCGTCGATATTCCCAATTACTCCCATTGTGTTTATAGGTGGTTCTAAAGTGAAGAAGACATCGGAAAAGTTACAATAATATTTTATTAACCCACTTCCGTCTTGTCTTCTGTGTAATATTATGTGAGTGTTTCACTCAAAAGTTTGTGGTTGTCGTCGGTTCGCCAAAAACCGTCACGCTTTCACTACTGCTGCTTCTGCTGCTGCAATTGTTGCTGCATTGCCTTGCGTTCCCACTCAATATGACGGAGTCGCTCGCGTCATGATTTTTGCTGTGAACGTTTGAGCTGTCTCCCACTTACTGCTGATTGCGCACTTAGCTCGTATGACGGTGTTGGGGAATGGTTGATGACCCAGGGCTTGTTCGAGAATAGCTCGTTCCTCTCTGAAGCGTTCGCAGTAAAAATCACGTGCTATTCGGTCAGGTTGGACAGAAAGGGCTGCCTGCAAGCTTAAAATGGTACAGGTATTCCCGAAAACAGCCATGTCCGCTAAGCCACTGCGAAAGGTGATGTTTCCATGCGTTCTCCCTAACCACTCATCAACACGTGATAGGTATGAGTTTGTGGGTCCAATGCACGCTTTGTGACTGATTCCCTCGGCCAACTGTCAGCAATCGCTCAGCTGCTTTTTGTATTGGTGTGAGCCGTGCTGCTTGCATTTTATAGAGTTGGTTCATTTCATCTGCCAAGTGGTACGGAGGGAGCTTTCCAGCTATTACACAGATTGCGTCATCAGGCCGGATCTGTATATATATATGTTTATAAGTACTGACAACAGCAGCTAATAGGATATCAAGCAAATTAGCACTGATTCAATTAGAACCACATTTAAATTATTTAAATGCTGTAGCTTAAAAAGTTTTTAGTCATAAGTGACTCGAACTATGGACACAGAAGTTGTTAATTTTATGCATTTATGTGTACATGCATATGCCAGTCAATGGTCTAAGCACACACATACACATATATCTACCTAAAGTTGTATGAACAAATGTATGTGCAATTAGAAATATCAAAAACAGCCATTACCAACTCATGAGAAGCAATGAAAAGCAAAAATTTCGCATGAATTAAGTGAATTGTCATTTCAAAAGTGAAATAGACAAAACCATTTGGGACTATTTGGGACAGCACTTGAGGCAATTACCGCTCAACAAATTGTCACGCACAATAGCCAAGGATACAAGCAATTGCTGGAAGATATTGTAGAGGAAAGAGCAGCTGCTGCTGCTTGTGCTGCTGCGGGTTACGTTTATTCTTTGCCTTCATTGTTCTGTAAATAATAAAGGCTAGCAAAAGCTGGGAATGCAGTAGCCAAAAAGGGGTTATTTTCATTGTGGTGAGAAGAATGCAAATAAATAAAGATAAATAATAAGCAGCACGACGCAATTGTGAAAAAATAACCACTTGAAAATTGTCTAGTAGTGAAAAGAAAACATCAAATAAAATAATACAAAATAAAAATATGGACGATAAAATAGCTAAAACCAAAAAAAAAAATCAACGAAATAAGAAAATCACTAAGGTAAATAAAGATAGGGAACATAAACAAAGCCTTCAAGTGGTTGAAAAGGTGAAAAAGTGGTTGTGCAGTGCAGGAGCGTTAGGTAAAGGGTGATCAGATGAGAAATGCTTTTTCCAATGGGGTTTTTTTTGACAGATCACGCGCTGCTACAGACGAACTAAATACTTAATTTTTTCAGTATTAATTGCTATTTCATCATGGAGAGACTTATGCCTCAACAACGTCCACAAATCGTACAACTGAATTACGAAAATCGACGCTCTGTGAAATGTGTTCATCGCGCGCTCAGACCGACTAATTGTGTATATACTCGACTAGAATTACAGTGAGGCATGCCGAAGAATCAGTTAGGCCCGAATTAGGCAGGCCTTACTGAGGCACGCCTCACTATTACCTTACCAGGCCCACGTTAGGAAAGGCAAACATTGGCATGCCAGAACAATGCCAAATTTGGTTGTGGTCACGAAAATCTGTGGCAGTGTCTCACTTAGGCATAAATTGGAATCCCTAACTGATTTGTAGAAGGGCATCCGGAGTTCGGTTTTTCGAACCTGCGCCTAATGAGGCAGATGTGTGGCGATATCTTTCGGGATTTGGGCTTAGTTTGTCTGCCTTATGAGATGCAAATTTGGAATGCGGTCTGCCTTATTTTCGCCTATTCACCGCCTTACCAAAATTTCTAGCCAGGTAACTGTCCTACGGAACGTACTATTCGGCAAACCAGCGGCAAAATTGAGGATAATTTTGCATTATTGGATGATATGCAACCGCTTAGATCACGTAAAGCTTGAAATAAAGTGATTATTTTGGCTGTAAAAGAGAGTTTTGTAGGAAAGAGACCCGGAAAAATCGGTTCGGTGTCAATCTCAACAACTTGGTCTATCTTATGGCACTACTTGGGCGATTTTACCCAAAGATCTTGGTTTAAATGCGTATAAAATACGGATAGTCCAAGATTTGAAGCCGGCCAAGCTTCCAAAGTATCATAATTTCAGTCGTTGGACTCTTGAAAAACTCGCTGAGGATCCGCATTTTGAGACCCACACTTCGATTAGCTAAGAGGCCCCATTTTTTGGCTAAATGACTACGTCAATAAGCTAAATTACCATACTTTGGCTGAAGAGCAACGAGGCGACATTTAAGAACAGCATTTACATCCATTGATCGTTTGGTGCGGCTCATAGGCTGAAGAAATCCTCGGCTCATATTTCTTCGAAGACGAGGCTTACGCCAATGAGTGAAGGGCGAACGCTTTTGCGCTATGATAAACAACTTTTTGATACCGGCAATTGAAGCTCGAAGCCCGTGAAATTGAAGCACAACATTTGGTTCTAACACGAAGGCACTACTTCCCATACAGCCCGTGAAACAATAGACTTACTGCGTTGTCGTTTCGGTGCTCAATTTATCTCTCATATTGGGCCAGTGAATTCGTCACCAGGATTGTGTGATATCACACCTTTGGACTTTTATTTGTGCAGGTTTGTAAAGTCAAAATTCTTTAGGAATAAACCAGCTTCGATTGAGTCTTTGGAAGCCAATATTACTAATGCTATTCACGAGATCAGACCGAAGTGCCCCAGCGAGTCATTCAAAATTGGAGTTGACGGATTGCCGAATTATACGGTAGTCCCGGGCGACACTTGGAAGTGATTATCTTAGAAAAATAAATGTCATGAATGGTTCGACACAAAAACTGTAAAGATTGTCCAATTAATTGCAATTGGAAGCCGAAATCTCAGCATGCTGTCAATATGCTTTTGTTGTTGTTGTTTTTATTTTATTCTTATTTTTTATATATTTTTGTTTGTTCACAAGAAAGCCGAACGGTTGAGCACGAAAGGCTCATGAAAGGATTTGGAGGCTGTACGCACAGTTGACTACAAACACAAGCCCTTTTTTTACGCGGTGCCATATCCTGATAGGGGGCACAACCGCAGCGCTTATGATTACAAAAGCCAACAGCAAAGCAAATTAGTAGTTATGAGCGCACAGTCAAAAGAAAAAGCATACAAAAAAGGTATACAACATTAAATAGGGGGAGAAAATAAAATCAAACGGAATTTTTCAGTAATAAAAAGCAGAAAACAAAAATCACATAAAAGATATGACATCGCGCGACGTACTCTACGAATATATGTACGTAAAATAGTTGCACGCACTGTGACAAACAATAGAAAAAAAGATGATCCGAACAAAGCGCAAAGGGAAAACAAGCGACAGAAAGGGAAACCACAACGCAAAACAAAAAACAAAAACGCAAACTACGCACGTTGGCAAGGATACGAGCGGACAGCAAATCACAGCGTCTTTGTTGTGGTTTGGCAGCGCTATAAAAGCAAGCACAATACAACTGCAACAAAAAGGATATGAAAAGCTGAAGTATGGCGGACGGATTGTTGCTGCTATTGCTGTTCATGTTGTTGGTGCTGCTGCTGCTCACTCATACTTACATACATACAAACATATATACATAAGTTCCGACAAGAGCATGACGAGCCATTCACTTCTTGTGAATGAGTTAAATGTGGCACGAAACATTTTAATTATTTTAAACGTTTTATT
>JAYXIM010054147.1:0-28137 GCA_037575425.1 Anastrepha fraterculus
GTAGTATGTGCACCTCCCTTAGCTTCCACTGGCGTTTGACATCAATGCCTAAGTCAGAATATTTGGATATTTTTTCCGTATATGTTTTTTGCATGTTTTTGTTTAGAGGAACAGCAATATCAACTATATAACTAGTCGTTTGAGGTTTATCAATAAGGAAAATATCTGGCCTGTTGTGGTCTCTTGTGGCATTTGTTAAAATTGTTCGGCCGTAATATAGAAGGTAGTTGGAGTCTTCTTAAACAGGTTCTGGGGTGTATCTGAAGTACGGTATTTTGCTTGGATTGAAGTTGTACATCTGCGTCAGGTTTAGATGGATTATTTTCGCGATGTCACTTATGTTGGAAGTATGCTCTTATGTTCACGATAAGTTTGTCATGCAGTGCTCCAACATCAATCTGTCCTCTGCCTCCCGCTTTTCTAGGTAGCATCATTCGAACGACAGAGCTTTTTGGGTGACGTGACTTGTGTTTAGTCATAATTGTACGTATTATTCGTTGCAGATTTTCTATTTCAGTAGATGACCATTTTACAATTCCGAAGCTATACGATACCACCGGGACGACAAATGAATTAATAGCGTGGATTTGGTTTTTCCCATTAAGTTGGGTTTTACAGACAGCGTGAAGGCGCCTTTTAAATTCTGCTATCAAATTTTTCCTCATTTGCATCGTATTTATGCTGCTGCTTTGCATAACTCCAAGATACTTGTATACCTCCCCTGGCTCCATTTCTGTTATGTCGAGTCCGCTACTTTCCGCAGTTGCATGTCGAGAAACCACTTTACCTTTAACTATTGTGATCTTTCGGCATTTATCAAGTCCAATAGGCATTTTAATGTCATTGGAGAAGGTTTCGATACATCTCAAAAGCTCATCTAGATTTATTTTATTTTATTTTATTTTATTTTTTTTTTTTTTTTTTTTTTTATTGCATCCCAAAAAAGGAGTGTTTTACATTAATTGGCGACAGCTTTGCTGCAAGCCAATAATTTATACAATAACAGGTACAAAGATTACAATTAAATTAATGGCTATAAATATTATACAAAATAGTTAACAAATTTACTAACAAGAAAAACGTTTACTGTAAAAAGTTTCGGACTATATGGCAAGAATTGAGTAAAGCTGCTTTCTGCATGTCGAAAATTAAATATTCTGGGAGTTGGAGAGTTTTCACGTTGTCTGCTAAGTTTTTATGCACTAGTCCGTGGGCTGAGATGATAATTGGTAGTATGTGCACCTTCCTTAGCTTCCACTGGCGTTTGACATCAATGCCTAAGTCAGAATATTTGGATATTTTTTCTGCATATGTTTTTTGCATGTTTCTGTTTAGAGGAACAGCAATATCAACTATATAACCAGTCGCTTGAGATTTATCAATAAGGAAAATATCTGGCCTATTGTGGTCTCTTGTGGCATTTGTTAAAATTGTTCGGTCGTAATATAGAAGGTAGTTGGAGTCTTCTTGAACAGGTTCTGGGGTGTATCTGAAGTACGGTATTTTGCTTGGATTGAAGTTGTACATCTGCGTCAGTTTTAGATGGATTATTTTCGCGATGTCATTATGTCGCTTCAGGTACATAGAGTTTGCCAGTGTGGTGCATCCCGCTAGCACGTGGTCTAATGTCTCACTTCGACTATTGCATCTTCGGCATCTGTCTGCAGCGGCATTTGGATCTCGCATTACGTATTTAATGTAATTTCTCGTTGGAATCACACCATCTTGTATGGCGAAAATGGTACCCTCCGTTTCGGCAAATATCGACCTGTTGGTAAGCCATAAGTGCGACAATTTTTGGTCGACATGTGGGCTCAGCAAGTCTTTTCGATATACGCCGTGGATAGCCATTTCAGACCATCTTTGGATTTTTTCATCTATTGTGGTTGTGTTCTTGATTTCGTAGGGTTGATTCATCCGAAGTGGGGTATAATTATCATCCGCAGCACTTGCAGCCTTGTGCAGCTCGGATTGGGAACACTTATGTTGGAAATATGCTCTTATGTTCAAGATAAGTTTGTCATGCAGTGCTCCAACATCAATCTGTCCTCTGCCTCCCGCTTTTCTAGGTAGCATCATTCGAACGACAGAGCTTTTTGGGTGACGTGACTTGTATTTAGTCATAATTGTGCGTATTATTCGTTGTAGATTTTCTATTTCAGTAGATGACCATTTTACAATTCCGAAGCTATACGATACCACCGGGACGACAAATGAATTAATGGCGTGGATTTGGTTTTTCCCATTAAGTTGGGTTTTACAGATAGCGTGAAGGCGCCTTTTAAATTCTGCTATCAGATTTTTCCTCATTTGCATCGTATTTATACTGCTGCTTTGCATAACTCCAAGGTACTTGTATACCTCTCCTGGCTCCATTTCTGCTATGTCGAGTCCGCTACTTTCCGCGGTTACATGTCGAGAAACCACTTTACCTTTAACTATTGTGATCTTTCGGCATTTATCAATTATTTTATTTTATTTTGTTTTATTTTATTTTATTTTATTTTATTTTATTTTATTTTATTTTATTTTATTTTATTTTATTTTATTTTATTTCATTTTATTACATTTTATTTTACTACATTTTATTATTCTATTTTTTTGGTTTTATGTTTTTCATATCCGACGTTAAAGTTCATTTTTTCTATTCACTCACCCGATACAAATGAAATTTCCGACAGCATAATCCATTTCACAGCAAAATATAAATTGATTTTCAAATATCTACCAACACGATGATGCAATTTGATGGTGACATCTCGCGCGTGATCCATTATGGTGTCTGGCATGTAAGAGAATTGCACCGGTTCACCGGAGAAATGACGGCCACCGATGCTAAAGAAGACTTTAGCGCGCACGAATACCTTAAAATGGATATGAAAAATGAGGAAAAAAAATTTAAGTGAAAATTGATGGAAAAATATTGGAATATTATTTTTATATCGTTTTAATTTACTATTTGGTATTTAAAGGCGTTTGCAAAAAATTTAAAAAATAATGTTTTGAAATTTCTTGGAGTACTACTTTAAATTTGCTACTATTCATTTTCACAAGAATTTTTTTGTTATTAATTTGCATGCTGCCGGAGGCTGCTTGTAGGCCTTAAAAAGCTGTTTAAGTTTTGTCTAAATTTTGTTGTTATTGTGGAAAATCATAGTTCTAACAATCCAAACTAGACATTCTTGTAAGAGCGTATCTTTCATTTATTGATTAAGATATAATTAACTTTTTAAAAACACTTTAACTACTCTTACCTGTACATCCTTTGTGAACATATTATTCGTGTGCAAAATAATTGCACTAAAATTTCGTACCGCATCGAATTCGAAAACAATTTCCACAGGCTTGCCATTTAAATCAGGTGTATCATTGCGCCAGCCAATCCACTCGTAGCCTGGAAATAGGAAAAAGTAATATAAAGTATGAGTAAAAAAAAAGTTAAAGGTGGCGAAAATTAATCACCCTATCGGAGGGCTTATAATTTTTGCAATTGGCGTTGTACGTCAATCATATTTGGCACTTGTGAACTACTCGTAGATAGCTAAAGTATACAAACAGACAAGCAATGACACGCGTAAAGGTCGAAATAGTAAAGATTCCTATCACTCAAAATATTTTTCTTTTTAGTGCAAAAGTTGCTCTAAAATTAAGATAATTGAAAACGTGTTGACTGAATAGTACTTTTTGATTTTAACTAGAAATTCTATTTTGATTCATGCCTGTATCCATTTGAGTAAATAATCTCTACATCTGCTCAATGTCATCTTATAAACATTAAAGACCTGATGAGCTGAGCTGTTGGCAAAAGCGCTAAAGACAAATTAGCGGTGTAAGCTCCTAGCAACGGTACAACGAACGGCACCTCTGAAAGTTGTGTCTGCCTACCGCACAGTATCGAGGCCAGCTACCCAAGTGATAAGCGTTTCAATACCGATAAATTTACTAGCCTTTAAGAGGAAAAAATATGAGCAGAAGTAATGTAAAGTCTTCAAGTATGCCCGGACAACTTTGGAGGACAATGGCAAACAGTCGAGTGGATTTTGGGCAAGACCATCTTCTCAGAAAAAATCAAATGTCCGGCATGCACAAGGACAACATTAGGGCGCACAATATAGATTGAGAGACTTAGAAGAATGATAACCGATGTTAAATGTGAACCACACCTAAACGTCAACGACACCGTTAGACTTCTTTCTTTGGGGTTATTTGAAAGAAAAGGTATACGTCGATAAGCCAGCAACAATTCAAGAGCTAAAGGATGAGATAATTCGGCACATTAACGGCATAGAACCGCAATTATGCCTCAGCGTCATCGAAACTTTGGACCATCGGATAGAGGTGTGTCGCCAAGGTCGCGGCGGCCATTTGTCCAATATTTTGTACTATACGTAATTGAGCCATTTGGCCAATATTTTGTTCTATACGTAATTGAATATTATCATAATAAAGAGAAATGATAATAATTTCTTAAAAAAATTGTATTTTGTTCAAAACCAACACCGGCCCTTGAAACTTAGCCACCCTATAGCTTAAGAGAACCACAACTGCCATACCAATATTATCATAGTAAAGAGAAATGACAATAATTTCCTAAAAAAATTGTATTTTATTCAAACTTAACCACCCTTTAGATAAGGAACTATTTGCATTTGGTGGTCTTTGGAGGTGTGCCGCCGAGGCCGCGGCGGCCATTTGGCCAATATTTTTTTCCACACGTAATTGAGCCATACCAGTATTATCATAATAAAGAGAAATGATAACAATTTCTTTCAAAAAATGTATTTTATTCAAAATCAACACCGGCCCTTGAAACTTAACCACCCTTTAGCTTAAAAGGAACACAACTACTTTAGAAAACTATGGCACAGATACCTATTGACCAATGTTGGGTTTTTTCCATTTAATTTTAATATATCTTTTATGAAAACATAGTTTATTCTGCTATAAAAGCCATATAAATTCAAGTTTCAAATGTGGTTTGAACTTAAAAAAAATTTAGCAAATTTTCAGCAAAATATCGCACTTTTTCCTCCGAATTAAAAAAAGTTGCAGATACGCAGTTGAGGAGCCATTACCTCCATTGCATTTGGGTATAAGTGCAAGTTTTAAGTGCCTAAAAGTTTGATTGTTGAGAATTTTTTTTTTTTGCTAATGGTATTGCCTATTTTCTTCCATATGAGAAAAAATTCGAGCGTACTTTTGTGATAGAACAGCGGACGAAGAATACGAAGATCTAAAAATCTACGTAAACATTTCACTTGCTTATAGCAAAAGCAATGTGTAAATAAATTTTTTTTTAAATTAAATAATTATTTTTCTTCATTTCTGAACTTTAAGTGGACCCGGTGGTGTAGAACACGAAAATTTCACGTATTTTCATGATTTCATTTGTCATTAAAAATAAAAAATAAAAACGATATTTAAAATTTTCCTGTTTATTACTACAATACATCTTTTGAGCATACAATTTTAAATAAAAAAAAAACTGTTTTATTATAAAAATGCTAAAGATGACGCTTTCGAAAACTCGGACCCGTACGGCGTAGGTGATTTCGAGACTTCTACTCATCTGAAACAAAAAACTCAAGAAGATTCTTAATTAGAAAGAGGTCGGAACTAGCACAAATCGAAAAAATTAAAAAGTGACAAAATGGCGCGGTTTTGAAAAAAACTTCGTAAAATCGGGTATTTTTCCACTACATAGTTTTTTAATGTGAAAAATAGGAAATTATTTAAATAAAATTATGATTCTAGTTCCTACGATAGCCATACATGTTGTGAACAACATATTAAAATTTCAAGTGATTCGGTTAAATTTTTTTTCATCCCCGCCGTGCCGAAAAAAGTCGTTTCGAGATAAATGAGTTTAAAGTTTGAGGTACAGGAGCGCGCAGACCGCTGTCTACCTAGTTAATGGGCTGTAGAAGCTATAATATTGAGAATTTCCACATGAAAATTCCACGGAGTTAGGAGTATTTGGTTATTCTATTTTCCAAAAACAAAAAAAAAATATACAAAATATTTCAATTAAGTATCTGTTTTCTCGATATAAAGCGTTAATATGTAAATAAACACTTCTGTTAGGTGTTTGGTCAAGCTTCTCCTCCTATTTGTGGTGTGTGGCTTGCTGTTGTTCTTCTTCTTGGTTGGCGTGAGAAAGCGCTTCGGACAAATCCAAAATGTATCGCTCAGAAAGGTGTTTGGTGTGAAAGGTAGAAGTCACAACTTTTTTGGCATTTTTCCTTTCTTAAGTAAGTTAAGACTTACAGTCACCTTATTTGATACAGATACGATTTTTTGTGAAGTGTTCTATATTTCACAATACTTTGCGAAAATGGAAAAACAGAGTATGCAGACATCTTATGTTTGTACCTTACATATTATATATTTCCTCGTTTTGGACTCACTAATTTTCAAATTTTTCCAATACTCTTTTCTCTCCATGAAACCCCAAAATTTTGTTCATAAAAATGTTACCAATTTCTTTGATTTTTTTTCTATTTTTTTTCCTTTGCGACATTCTGCAGCATATTAAACTTGACGCTAAAAACTAATATTATTTAATTCCCAACTACATTTCTTGCTATGTTTTGTGTGCATAAAATATGCTGCCCTCGAAGAATTTTTACCATAGAAACTTGTTTATTTTTTGGTTCTTTTTTGTTTTTTTTTCCACTTTTTTATATGGGAAAAAGCAGGTTAAATATTTCATTTAGAACGACAATATACCAACCACCCGCTGACGACAATGACTTTCAATAAAATCATAAATTCCAGCACATGTTAAATATTTTGGTAAAATGCCTTTACAACCTCTCGCCTCCCGCTAATACTGGTGTAGCTCACCTGTACTACGCACCGTTGCTTGTGCGCTCCTTAGACGCATCGTAAAATTCCTAAAAAAAAGAAAAACAACAGAAAACCAAATATGCATAGGCGAAGGCGAAGGCGTAGGCAAAGTGGGACAACACAGCTGAAAATAATTTGCTTTTCTTCTTGCACCCACCCCCCTGATATGAACAATTGGAGCAAACAAAGTCAGCAACAAACTGTCAAATGACAATAAATGAAGTTTTTGGAAGTCAAGCTGGGGTGGTTGTCACACATACATAGTAGAGGTGGTAAGGCACAAAAGTGAACGCCTGTAACGAAACGAGTGCGTCACGACATTTAAGCCTTTTATTTGCTCCCGGGCTGTACCCACTAATTAGGATGTGCGTGTGTATGTGTAATAGTAAGGCTGATATGGCAACTTAAATTTTTGGGTGACAAACACGAAGCGCTGCAATGAAGAGACTTTACTTAAATTATTACATTAGAAGATAGAGTGGGAGGGCCCTTCAAGATAGAATTTCTTTTTTTACAGTGATTTGTGTTGATGGCAACCATAGTCCTATGATCTCTCTGACACATGTCGAATAGAAAGTTTAAAATTTACTACTATCAGTTTAATATTTCAGGAAAACCCAATGCAAATAACTATGACTCACTGCCTAAATGATGGATCGGTTATTACAATCGTTCAACACAGCTCGGAATAAAAAAGTTAATTGACAAATTTTAGTTAACTGAGAGACTTAGTATCTTAAATATGTTGAAAAGATATTTTATATAGTTTAGATAAGAATTAAATTTATTTTTATAATAACTTCTACCGCAAAGAAAATAAATTTCCCAAAAATTTAACAAAAGGGGAAATTTTTAAGACCAAGAATTTTATTAACAATGAAAAGTACGCTAATACTTCTTTACTCACAGCCGTTCTACGAAGAAAAATTAATTTGATCGAAAAGGTGAGCAAATGATCTTAAGGGGGGAAGCTGGTCTAGAGCGCAAAAAATGGGCATATTTTATGAATTTATTTTGACTCAACAAAGGAATCAATCGAAAATCTGTGAAATAGGTTTAATAATATAGCTTTCATGGTACAAATACAAAATTTTTCGTCTGAATTAATTTCAAAATGGCCGCTGTCCAGCAGTTCTCCTAAGGCGCCTTTTTTTCTAGTGGGTCCATTGCCGAAGACGTAAACTCCTTAATTTTTGTCCTGGATCAAAAAATAAAATTTTTTTAGTTTCTATATAACAACAGAAAGAGACGTACCTAGGATTTTTTCGATATTTTGTTTTTTCGCGAAATGGTGCACGTTTGAACAAAAAGTTACAATTTTCACTATAAAGAACGACATAAAATTGTTGATTAAAAAAAAACTATGTAATATAAATAAAAAATCCTACGTACGTCTCCGGAGAAAGGTATTTCGAATGTATTTTCAAAATTTCGTAAGAATCGGTAAAGATTCGTTCGACTTATGTCTTCGGCCAGTTTAAAAAAAGTGATTTCGAGAAAAACGCGTTTAAAGTTGTAAATAGCGTTCGGGGCATACCTGCGAGGCACTGCCGTCGAATGAAAAATTTGGGCATTTAGACATTTTTGCTGGCATCCCTCATTTGGTATATTATTTCTAAGACCCTAAAGCACCTTTTAAGACAAAAAAAAATTTTTTCGCTTTTTTCAAAATTCTAGACCAGCTTCCCCCCTTAAATATTTTACTGGTATGTTTTATAATATTTTTAGATAATTGTGTTTTATAAATTTCATTCCATTTGCTTTCGCAATCAAAAAAAAAAGAAATTTCCCAAAAATTTCCCAAGGAGGAAAATTTGTAAGAGACAAGAAATTTTTGGTTTTTTCAGTTCTTACTTGAAGCCGGTTTATGGCTGCAAAGGAAAACAAAATTTTGTGCCCCTATCCTGCAGTAAAGGAATCAAAGGGGAGAATTTTTCAAATTGCAACTAAACTCTCAACAAAAAAATAAACAAGTGTCAGCGAAGAAAACAAAGTTCACAAAAATTTGCCAAGATGGAAATTTTTAAAATACCAACTACAAAAAAAAACATAAAATTCGGCAATTGTAAGGGAAATATATTAGCAAAGAAAATAAAGTTCCATTGGAACTGCCCAGAGGGGAAATTTTTATAATACTAACAAAGTTCTCAACCAAAAAGTCGACAAATGTAATGGAAATATATCAGTAAAGAAAAATAAGTTCCCTAAAATTTGCCAAGAGCGGGAATTTTTGAAATATCAACGAAATTAACAAGAAAAAAGTCAACAAGTGCAAGGGAAATATATGAGCAAAGAAAATGGTTCCCTAAAACTTGCCAAGAGGGTAAATTTCTAAAATTCTAACAAAAGTCTCCACAAAAAAGTCGACACGTGTGAGGAAGTATATCAGATAAAAAAAATCCCTAAAATTTGCCAAGGGGGAAAACTTTTAAAATACCAAGAAAATGTCCAATAAAAAAGTGGACAAATGTGACGGAAATACGAGTATATCAGCAAAGAAAATAAAGTTCTCAAAAATTTGCCAAAAGGGGAGATTTACAAAATACCAACTAAATTCTCAACAAAAAGTCGGCAAGTGTAAGAAAATAAATTTTCCAAAAAAACTCACAAGAGAGGAGATTTAAAAAATACCAACTAAATTCTCAACAAAAAGTGTAAGAAAATAAATTTCCCGAAAAAATTCCCTGGAGGGAAATTTGTACAAAAACAAATTTTTGGCTTCTTTCAATTCTTCCTAAAGCCGTTTGTAGCTGCAAAGGAAAAAAAATGTTTAAGCCCAACTTCTTGAAGCCGTTTATAGCTGCGTTTGTAAACCCATCTTCCTTCCTTAATCAACTTTAGTAAATATTTATTTTGTTTTATTTCCTCCTGTGGTAAAATATATTTACCGAGTAGTTTTTCCCCCTATGCATACATATACAGTGCACTCTCTCTAAACGGACACCTCCTATAAGCGGACACCTCTCTTAAGCTGACAAATTTTTGAGATTTTTTAGTACCATTTTTGTAACGAGGTGTAAAAGCGATTGAAAGCCTTAGACAGTTTTTAGTTCCTTAGGTGTCCGCTTAAGAGAGTGTATCCTGCATGTCTAAAAAACTATATAACACAAAAAGGAAGAGCAGATAATGAATTCCTCTCCAAAATATGTGTTTTCAAAGATACTCTAACTTAAAAGACCCTCTAGAAGTCAAAGTACGAAATGCTTTAGCAGCTGGAAAAGTTAGCATGGCATTGAAACTAGGCAGAGCATACATTTTTTGAATAGGGGGAACAATAACTAACTATGTATAAAAACGCAAATATTAGCATTGCATATTTTTACATGCCAAGGCATAATAATAATAGCGAGCCCACAACCCCAGAAGCTCACATTTACGAAAAGCAAACTCGACGAAACGAAGCTGAAAAACAAAGAGAGAATAAGTTAAGGGAATAAACATACATACAAATGTAATTATATTCGAAAATGCATAAAGTATTTGGTCTATTTGCGTCCGCCAGCAAAAAGTATGGAGGAGGGAATGTCATTACTGTGTACAGAAGTCATGCAATATTAACTTTCAAACAAGCCAGGAAGAGAATGCGCGCCTCAAAATCAGTACACCCTCAAACCCCTGCAGGCATAACTAACTAAGCAGCTCAGCTACTTGCATGAAACAAGAACCACTCGCAAGCCATAGCACGAATGAAGCCCAAGAAAAAGTTGACTAGGAAATATTTTATAGCTCTCCCCAGCAGCTTCACTTTCCCGCATGCACATAAAAAAGGCAGGAGGTAAGAAACAGAAGGCAGCAGCAGGCAGACAAGCAAACATGTCACAAAGTCACAAAAATATAATTTTTGGGGAACCCGAACTGGGGAAAATCCGCATATTTGATAACAAAAATGCCAAAAATAAATACTCCTAACAATTCCAAGGAAACATTGTCGTACGGCGCACTTACTACTCACATTCAAATTATCGAAAGACGCATCTTTACAATGCGCGCCAAATATGAAAAACAAACAAAAATATAATATTAACAATGACGCGACTTATTGAAAATCAATAGCATTAGTAGCTGATTGGTGGGAGTTCAACTACTACATAAGTACATTTGTAGCATGCCACAGAAGGCATTCCATGCGGCTTTGTACGAGTGCCACTTTTACTTGAGCGTCTTTTGTTGCCTGCGGCGCGGCATTCGACGCATAGTTGAATTGGCATTAAGCTTTCCGGTAGCCCTGTCGCTGGTTCGTATTGATTGTTGTCGCATAGAATGGACAAATTTTGCAAGCAAAATTGTAAAAGAAAAGGAGAAGAATGGAAAGAGAATATTTGTTCCCAAAAATTCTTGGCTTCATTGTGCTCGTTGAGGTTGAATATGTACGTACGAGTACTTTAAGTGCAGAGTGAATTGATTTAATATGATTTGAAAATCAAGAAGTTATGCAATTCATTGGGCAGCTTTCACAAACTTAACGCCATTGTGTAATTTTGTGGGTGTTTTTCAAGTTATCATCCTTTGGAGTATTTGTTTTCTTTTCTACTCTTTTTTCAATTAGAAATTATATAAATCAATCAACCCTTATTGCATAGTCACAATGACTCTTAATAGCAAATTATGTTTTAGTTCCAAGGTGATACTTAATCTGACAAAATTTAGCTACTTAAAGCCCCTGTAGTTAAAAATGTATCAAATAATAGTTACTCAGTTTCGACCTTGACTGAATTTGAATGCTATATTTGAATATTTTACGAGGGCCAAGAGTTCTCGCTTCTTAGTATGAAACCATGGTGCAAAAATTTCAGAGGTAAACTCTTTAACAGACCACTATTCGACTCTGAGCGAAATTGACAGAATCAGCTGATGGGCTGACGTCACTTGAGGTATGTTTACAACAAAACTGAGTTTATTTTGGCGATATACGAAAAAAGTCAACCCATGACGCTTCGTTGCTACGAATGATGGAGCGAGTGTGTGAATACATGTGAAATGATAGTGTAGAGTTCGGCTGCTGAATAGTCAAGTGACGTAGCAGCCAAAGTTCCCTTCACAATTTTCTTCTCCACCATAGCTGGTAATCTATCTTCCTTGGGGTGAAACGAAATAGCATACGAAATCACAAGAACTTTACATTTGAGAAATAAAATAAGTTCAGCAATTTTATGAGGAATTTTTTTTTTGAGGAAAATTTATTGAGGAAAATTATACTCGTAGAATTTTAGAGCATATTGACCTTCTTCACACAAATGCCATATTTAGATGCTTTTGAACATACTCCTTGGGCCAGAAACGATTTAAAAAAAACAAATTTGCTATTTTTTTTTCTTTTTTGTTTTGGAAACCAACTCATATTTATATTTATAAATGTATTGAATTTCTTCCAGCTCGTTGACTTTAAGTTAAGTCGTTAGTTTGCTAAGAAGTTAGTAAATATATTTTTTTTAATTCTGAGACCTTAGAACTTTAAATATTTTAGAGATATTTTATATATTTTTAGAAATTTAGAATTTATTTAGAAAATTTCATGAAATTTGCTTTAGTAATAATTTCTAAGATGAGGTGGAGAAGGACTTGGCTGCACTTGGTGTGTCCAACTGGCGCCGCTTATTACGAGAAAGAAACGATTAGCGCGCTTTGTTAAACTCTACCAGATTCGCGTAAGCGGTTATCGCGCCAATTAAGAAAAAGAATAATGATTTCCACAGCGAGTAAAAAAAATGTCCCAAAAAGGGAAATTTTTGAAAGACTAGAAATTTCGACAGTAACTACAAGTATGTCAAAATAAATCTATTTTGAAAGCAAAGTGTGAGCAAATTACCTCAAATAAGTTAAAGAAATATTTTACATACATAATTGTAGATATTTGTATTTTAGAAAATTTACTGCATTTCATTACATTTAAAATTCAAGGAAAAAAAGGAGTTACCTCAAATAAGTTAAAGAAATATTTTACATACACACTTGTAGATATTTGTATTTTAGAAAATTTACGGACCTTCAAGGAAATTCATTAGATTTGAAGTTCAAGGAAAATAAATTTCCCAACAAGTGAAATTTTTAAAGTACTAGATATTCTAGTAAGGACTGGAAGTATGTAATTTTTTCAATACTGAAAGCAAAAACTATTTGGAACGAAAAGAGTGACCTTAAATATGTTATGGGCGCATTTTAACTGTATGTGTATGTAATGTGTACATACAGACGTGTATTTTACAAACCTCAATAGAATTTCCTTCTGTACTAATTCCTACAGCAAACTTATTTGATACCACGTATTATGATATTGAGTTTTATTTATTGTACATAGTAAAAACATTTTTAATCCCTCAGACTTAATATTTTAAATAAATATGTTAGACATTTTGTTTATTCAAAAGATTATTTAAATTTGCTTTCACACTAATTTTTAATGCAAAAAAATAAATTCCCTGAAAATTTCCCAAAAAGGGAAATTTTTAAACAACTACAAAATTCACCAAGAACCAAACTAATTTTACTAAAATTTACAATTTTTTTACTGCCAGCCTTTTATAACTGTGAGAGAAATTATTTTCGACGAAATCGTGAGCAAAGTACCTTAAAATTTCCAAGAAGTGAAATTTTTAAAGAACTCGATATTCCAGTAAGAACTAGAAATAGTAATTTTTTCAACACTGAAAGCACAAAATATTTTCAACGAAATCGTGAGCAAAGTACCTTAAATATTTTGCAGAAATTATTCTGCAACCTCTGGCGCGGGCCATTGTGCTTGATATAATTACAAATATTTTAAAGAGTTCATAAAAATTTATTTTGCACTAATTTTTACAGCAAAATTATTAAGTATACGAAAATTTCCCAAGAAGGGAAATTTTTAAAAGACAAGAAATTTTCGGTAAGAACTAAAGGTATGTTACTTGGAGTAATTTATAACACCAAACGAACTCTTATTTTGATATTTTAATCGAATGTCCGCATAGCGCAAAAGATAATTTTTTAAACCGATTTGAAAGTTAAAATTAAAGAGAACCTTACTTATACTCGTATATCAAAACCTATTTAAACCAGTGCTTTGATGAGTATGAACATATTTTTCCTAGAAGCGAACGTTAAAAATTACGAATTTTGAGTTGAAAACTTATCTACTCGTACATAGGTCTGAGTAAAAGCCAAACAGCTTTCAGAACTTACCAAAGTGGACACTCTTCAAATTGCATACAGCTCATAAGCATACATTTGATTTTTAGTTATGATTCTATGGAATACGACAAACTAGAAATAGTGAAAGTTTTCAAACAGAAAAGGTAATTCACGTCAAAGTCTCTTAAAGAAATTTTTAGTGAAAAGAAAGTGTTTTTTTAAGCTGAAAGTGTGTTTTAAGAATGAAGATTTTTGTTAAAATTCTATGTACCCCAGCGCTTACTAAGCACTGCTTTTGAAATGGAGTGAGAGAGGCAGCAAAGGGGAGGAGGTAAAATTTTGCCACTAAACCCAAGCTTCGTAAAGGGAAACAAATAAAAAAAGTATGTTTCAATTCCAGGCAATTCACATTATCGGCTCTTAAAGCGATTTCTAATCAAAATGAAGAATTTTTTCAAGGGAAATATTAAAATGGTTGTTAAAATTCAAGGCACACCAGCGCTTACTTAGAGCTACTTTTCAAATGGGAGAGAGAGAGAGAGGCAAGAAAGAAAAGGTAGCACAACATTTTGCCACATTGCAAAAGAAGAGCAGAGTTTTGCTCGTGTTATGAGGAGTACATTCATAAAGGTGAGTTGCTAGAATCTTCTACACAGGTTCTTTGACAGTATAAAGGCGATGTTTGATATAAGGAGTCCAGGCAGATTTCAGACAAACTCATTTCTCTTATCTCAGCAGATAGTCTTTTAAAGAAACTATTATTAGAAAACGCCTAAACTCCACCCACTGAACAGTGCTTTTTATATTAAATTTACTAAAGAAAGTAAGAATTTTCTTTTTGGCGAATTCCTTACTGCGTACACCACCCTTGTGATTACTGCTCACTATTCTTACCAATGCTAGCCGTGACAATGAAATGTGCAGAGTTTATGAATTCCCTTGGCAGTCTGTATTTTGGTCTACCAGCCGTCATCTCAATTTGTACATACTTGGGTATTACTGTAAGTTAAATAGTATTATTGTCTGTCTGCGCGTACGTCTACACGGTAAACTAACAGTCGTTGTCTAACATCCAGCCATTATTATTGGCAATAAGCACACTGAAGTTGTTGGAGCCAACGACCACGGCGACGACGCATTCTATAAATACTTACAAATATGTACAAGCCATAAAGGCAAAATGGTCAACCCACCTCCAAGGATCCGCTAGTAATGAGAAACTTTTCTACTTAAAATGTAAAGTTTTCAATAATTTCGATTATTGGCGACTGGCCAACGAAATTTATTTATTTGTATGCACTTGAATGTTTGCATGTATGTAAATATAGTTAAATGAAGAGTATTTCCAAATACTTCGAGTACAAGTATTAAACGAGCAAAAATGTCTGCTTTTTATGCGGCTTTGGCGACGGTACTGATTGGGAGAGATTGTCTGAAGGCAAACGGAAAGCAAACAACCTTCCTTCCGAAGAGTGAAGCGCTGCTACGCGGTTTGGGGACCGGATACACGCATTGGCGGAAGAGTCAAACTTTTGGCGCGCACCGTGCCAAAGCCAATGAAATGCGACAGTGGTGGCGGAGAAAGTGGTGGGGAAGTTTATTTTACGTTTTACTGGCGTTATTTTTTTTTTGTGATAGCCGCATGCTTTGTTGTTCTTCTTCTGTTGTGCGACTGCAATTGAATGCCAGTGTTGCCATAAATTATCAAATATGTATGCGCTAGTATTTACATTTGCTATAGCGTCGTTGGTATTTACTTTTTTATTGCTTTTTCCCTGTTGGACTCCTTGCAAATTATCCTATCGTATAATACGTAGTACGACGAAAATACATACAAACAAAATATTTGTATGTTCGAGTGACGGTAAATTTGGCTTGGCTCGTATTTATTATGTTTACAACTGCTAAAAAATTGTATTTTGTTCATTGATGAGGAAATTATTTATGTATTTGTTTGGTGAAAGTTTTTAATTTATCCTTCAATGCACTCTCCTGCACTCCGCTCGCTCAGGCTGTGAATTAGCAAAGGACAAATTTTGCGAACAAAAGTTTATCATGGAACAGCAGCATAAGCAGCAGCTTGAGTTAGCACAATTCGGTGCGTTCACTACTGGTGGTTCATACGTTTCGATTTAATGCATTCTAAATATTGTAAACAAAACAAATGGCAGTCAGTGGCGGGTTAACTGCCGCAATACATTCATCATTTCCGGATTTTTTTTTTACTTTCTATTATACTATAAAATTGCAGCAGGGCGCTGTGTACGAGTATAATATTATCATTAGCAATTTTGCTCTTGCATGCCATTTACTGTACGGGTACTACAACAAACAAAAGTTTGACAAGGGAAGGAAGAATTGCAAATGGACACGAAAAAGTTCCATTAAACTTATGGTAAACTTTTGTAATTATTTGATACTAATCAGTTTTAATGAAGTAAATGTGTTTGTGTATATACCTATATTAGTTCTTATGAGTATGAGTGTGTGTGTATAAGTTTCATCTCAGCCTTCGCCGCTGCTCCCCGTCGTCTGCCCTCAGCAATTTGCATTCAACTGCTTTTGGCTATGACGAATATCCTTTCAATTTTCTTCAACCTTCAGAGTTTCTTGCACAAAATTCATTCATACATTCACACAAACACTCATACATACAGATGAATTCATGAACTGTAAGGAAAAGTGAAATGTGGGCGATATGACGGTAGAGTTTTCAAAGCTTCTAAGAAATGCCATGCATCAGCAGTTTCTCTTCGTATTTCACCCATTTATAATACGAGACTGGTAGTTACTTACTATACATATTTGGTATTTGTGCGATTTGGTTTGCTGGTGTTGCTTTTATTACATTTGGGTTAAGGTAAGCAGTTTTCATCAAACTTTGTTCAATTTGATTTATTCAAGTATTTCAGCTTTTATGCACTTGAATTAAGTTAATTTCAATTTTGAGTGAAGGTTGTCGAGATGCAGTAAATTCGTAGATGAACTAAGAAAATTCGTTGATTTCAGGGTAAAAAGCGAGTTCTTGGATTAAAGTTGAATATACATATATTGAAGGAAATTTCTATGTTTCGGCGTAAATAGCGAGTTTTTGGATTAAAGTTGAATATGTATTGAAGGAAATTTATATGCTGCAGCGTAAAAAGCGATTACTTGGCCGTATATGAGTAAATATTGGTATACCTTTGCAGCAAATATGATCCAATGCAATTTAATTTATTACGCTATAAATCAGTAACTGGAAAATTAAATTTAAGAACAATAAAAAATAAAATTTCCTTCGAAGGGAAATTTTCTAAACACTCGAAATTTATGAAAACTTAGTATAACATTATTGTTGCAAGCAAAACACGAAGTACAGAAGTAAAAAATTAAATTTCCCTTAAAGGGAAATTTTCAAATTAGTGAAAGTTAATAAAAATATTGCTTATATCAACAATTATTATTATTCTAAAGTTAATAATACTTGGAAATGACAAAGGGAAATTTTTTTTAAATAACGAAATTCTTTGAAATAATTCGTGCTCATATATAAATTTTATTAAGTTGCACAAATGTTATATAATGCACGTGAACCTATATACATACATACATATGTATGTATATAATTGGCGTTTACACCTTTATTAGGTGTTTGGCCGAGCACCTCCTTCTATTTGAAGTGTGCGTCTTCAAATTATGTACGACAAATGGAACAACGTAAACCTACACTAATTAAAACTCGAAGGAAAGGATAATTTCAAGTTAAAAAAAAATTGTGGGAAGACAACAAATTTTATTAAAAATATTCATGAGCTACAAAATAGCAAGCAGCTATATAATAGCAATGAGCTATATAAAAAGCAAAATATCAAAAAAGAAAGTTTGGTGCACTTTACTGTAGAGTGGGCATTTCAGAAATGCTTTTTAGAGATAAAATTCTCCCAAAAGCAGCTATTTTTATAGCATTTATTAAAGCGAACAAATTTGTGACGTTGTTGAATAGACAGCCAACAAAAGCTCATAGAGAATTCTAGAGAACAAATGGGACTAGTTTAAAAGAAAAACTGGAGTAAGATTGCCGCGAAAAGTTTGTTGATTCCCTAGGCACAGCTTAAAGCTAAATCAATTAAACGGAATACGAAAACCAAAGGTCAATAAGACATGTATACGCGTTTATCTTTTGCCAATATAGGAAGAAAAACTTCTTAACCGCAACACTAAAAGTCAAGTAAGCAGAGTTAACACTATGCAACAAAAATACAAAAATCCCTAGTATTTATTACATGCACACACTTCAAACTCACCTTTGCCATAGCCATGTATATCAGTGCGAAAATTATCCTTGCCCTTTTGACCATCCACGAGCTGGCCCAATCCTTCAACATACCGATCACCTTGCTCATAGCCATCGTAAGTCTTGTCTGACAAATCCACTTCCATGCCACGTTGCACGCCTTTCGGTATGCTATACGATACGATACCCTCTGCAAAAAAATTAAGGAAATATATATTTTAGAACACAAGCGTAAACATAAATTTAAATTTAAACAGAATAAATGTGTCGTTTTCAGCTTTAAAGGCGGAAATTAGTAAATACAAAATGTATTGTGGAATAAAATAAGGCGCACATGTGAGCCACCCAACAGCAATCGTCGAATAACCACAATTTGGTCGTACTTTATGTTGCTTTTTTTGGGTGCATTTTGAGATCTGAACCAAGTGAGTAATAGTAGACATTGGGACATGTGTTTCACGTACACATGCATATATCTACATGCATACACACATCAGACGCCTCGCTGACGAAGACAAACGACTGACGAGTTATTGTAATATTTTGGGGGTGGATAATGTTTTCTTACTTAGTATGTGGGTACACGTACCGGAGGTATTGGCGTTTGTGCCTTTGTATTTGCAGCTGGGGATGATGTTTCATAACCCATATTAAATTACTAAAATTTCTGCGTATTTAAAATTGATAGTTTAGTGAGTGTATTTCTTTGGAACACTGCTATGGTTGCGTTGCGGTACAAAACCCATGAATTTATGTGGTTTGGTTGAGGAAGAAAATAATTTTAAAATCTCTATAAAGCATGGGCAAAGGCAAAATGAAAATTATTTAAGTTGAAAAATACAAAAGTATTTGTGGTTCATAATAAATTATTTATCAAGTTCAATCTAATATTTAAAAGCAGGATTCCGTTACACATAATAAATAATTTAAAGCAAACTTCCCAGTGAAAATTAACCAAAAATTTCAAATATAATGTCGGAGGTTTTCGCACTTTTTTATTAGCGAAATTAAAGCTTGAACAAAAATTTCCGGTATGGAATTTTTCAGTTATAGCAAATAATTGGTCTATATATCCTTTTTTAACAAAATTACAAAAAGTGCGATAATAAAAATTTCCCATAATATAATAATGTAAAGCGAAATTTCCTCGTGAAAATTAACCAACAATTTTAAATATAATATAATGTTGGAAGTTTTCGCACTTGTTTTATTAGCGAAATTAAAGCTTGAACAAAAATTTCCCTGTTATGAGAATTTTTCTATTATACTGTAATAATACTTGTTCCTTATTTTTCTTTTACTAAAGTTGCAAAAAGAGCGATATAAGAAATTTCCCAAAAGAGGGAAATTTTCCAAAAGAAGGAAATTTTTATATTATCAATAATTTTATAAAAATTTTTAAACAAGCATGCCAAGAAATATTTCTGTAAAGCTAATTTTTCAAAATTTACGGTATTCCAAATATCCCATTAAAAGTGTTTGTGTTACTGAAAATTGTAGTTAGCCAACAAAACGAAATTCGTGCAAATAAATATCTATTTATTATGTTATGTCTTTGAAATGATGGAATATGATTTTTAAAAACTAAATTTTTCAAAAGAGGTAATTTATATTTCTCCATAATATTTTGAGTAGATTCACATGCATCATAAAAATTTATTTTTCATAAATTTCATACATCTTAAATATACTTTAAATTTTTAAAATTTCAGAATAGTATACATTTTTAACCAAACGTATATTGTAAATTTAGATTTAGGTATATTTAATTTACGTTTTTGAAATTATCCAACGTGAATTTCCATTTTCTTCATTTCCTTTGTGTATGCTGGCAGAAAGTACACATGCCACAATAAGGCAATGTGGTTTGTCATGATGAAACACCCACAAAGAAAGCATGCACGCTTTACGCTGACTGTTTATTTTTTGGTGGTTGACAGTCTTTTGTTGTACGACCGAAAAATATAGCGGCACGCATGTTGCAAGGGGTTAAATGGCGTTAAAGTATGAAGAAGCGGCGGTAATAACAACAAACAGTGAAATGCCACCAGCAGCGTTAGCAGTTAAAAGACAATAACAGTAAAATAATATGTATAAGCACAACCACAGCAACAATTATGTCAACGTTGACGACGACGACGCGACGACAGTGCCGACAAGAACAACAAAATCCGCTCATTTGTTACGCTGCAGCGCGCCAAAAGCAATGACATCGAATATGTGGTAGGACAGACATGACAGTGGCAGCCAAAGCGCCACCACAACAACAACAACCATAACAATTACCGAAGTAGCAACAACATTTAACTGGCATTACTTTAGTAATGCTAGTTGAGGCTCCAAAAACAAAAGAAAACTTGCAAAAAAAACACAAAATGCTTTAAAGGGAGCAGGAAAAATAATGCTGCCATTCTGCATGTTGACATGCAATAAAATCGCATGCTAACATGAAAATGACAGAGCGCGAGCAAACGGCAGCAATGACAACAAACAATAATAACTACAAGGCGACAACAACAACGCCAGGCAACTGTAGACATGCTGTAAGCCCAAAGTCGAATGCGTATTACGAGATATGTAAACTCATACATACAGACATTCATATTGAGGTATACACATGCACATTCAGCATTTACTTATACATACATGTGTATTTTAGCGATTTTGCAGTAAAATTATCAAATTTTCGATGAATATAGTATTGCTATATTCGAAATGAAAATTTCCCTTTTGGGATTTTTTTGTTAAGCTTTTATTTTAATAAATATGCATGTAATAGACAAACCAGTGCATATAAACCTGACAAACATAATGATCTGCAAATTTCCCTCTGAAGGGAAATTTTTTTAACAATACAGAAATGTTTGAACATGAGATTTTTAGGTTATTGCAATTTAATTTATTGTATTTTTGCATATGTTTATAGAAAACAAATTTTTATGACGTATTGCTTATGTAGAAAATAAAGCATTAAAGCACAGTTACTCCATTTATTACATCAAGCATTAGCATTTGCGTTGAGAAATTATGTTTTGCTTTTCTTAAATAATAATTAAATTTCTTTACGTTTAGCTCTTGACTTGAGTTAAATAAATATAACTTTCACTTTCTGACTTGCAGTTTAATTAAAATACATAATATATAGCACACAAGCTGCCAGTTTTCATACCCGCCAACCTTGATGGGTTGTAGCAGGAAGCTTTACATATGTATCAAAGACACACCCACACGCAAACGGAAAATATTTGTGCACACTTACCACAATATAAATGTATCATAAAGCATTTAATGCTTCACAACACTTAAATCCTCACTACGTTATATTTTGTTGTTGGTGTTATTATTATTATTATTATTTTATTTTTTTAATTCATGCGGTCAAGTGTGGTATGCTTGCAATCTTCATAAGTAATTTCCACTTTAAAATCACATAAATAATTCTGACTTCCGTTCGTTTGGCATGAATACCCAATGTGTATATGCATGAATTTATTCATATGTATGCATATATTCAGAGCAATCGCCAAGTATGCATGTGTACGCTTATACAAATCATGCATGCATGTGCGAAATTTACACAATCGTCCGTGAAGGGATTGCTGATTATAATTTATTTATTCCACACATTTGCAGCTGATTTTTTTACAATAATTGCAGCAATGTTTGTAGAATGAATGTGCAGAAATATATGCATGTGTACGTGTGGTATATACTCGTATAAGTATTTATGAATTTTGTTTAATTTAGTTTATTATTTGAAACTCGTGAAATGTTGTTGAGAAGTGAAGAATGAATATCTATATTTTACATGTAATACAACTACCTAAAGTTCCTATTTTCTATAAGGTATGCCAAAAAAGTTTAAAATCAAAATTTCCCACTTTAGGGAAATTTTTTGTTTACAGTGAACATAAAGGAAAAACTGTAGATTTGCGAAAGGTTTAATATTTATATGGGCTTGGTTCAGAAAATGCCAAGTAAGTTTAAAACAAAAATGTCCTACTTTATGGAAATTTTTTGTTTACTATACAATAAAAGAAATACTGTAAATTTGCAAAGCGGCCCACACTTTTGATACGAAATTGATTCTAAACAGATTCCTAAAGTACCTATTTCTTATAAGGCACGCCACGAAAGTTTAAAACCAAAAATTTCGCACGTTTAAGGAAATAAAATGAAGGAAAACCTATCAACTTGCGAAGAAATTCACACTGTGTTATACGAAAATGGTTCAAATATGCCTCCCAAATTTCTTATTTTTCACAAGGCATGACAAAAAGGTTTAAAACAAAAATTGTCGCACTCTAGGGAAATATTTCCCATTTTAGGGAAATTTTTAATTGGTCATGAAACTGCTAGAAAAATCAAAGTTTTTACTGCGATATAGTTGTTTGAAAGGAAGTCCTGCACATTTGTACTGAAATTCGTAATTTCCCAAAGGGAAATTTTACGGGAATTTTTTTTTTGTATCAAAACATTAATGCAAGAAATTGTTTACAATTTTATGCTATCCTTCATTTGCACTAGAAATTAATTTTGAAACATGCAAAATTTGGAGAAAAATTATTTAATTAAATTTGCGCATTTATTATCACTAAATTTAGGCATTTATTGTAATAGAATTTAGGTATATTTTTAAAGGAAAATGGGTAAACTGCGTAAACAAAATTTTCGCTTTTAGGGATGTTTCAAATTCATAATTAAACTACAGAAAAACCGAGGTTTTCACTGAGGAAGTCCTGGAAATTTATACAGAAAATTTCTTATTTCCCACAGGAAAATTTCACAGGATTTATTTTATCAACAAACAAATGCAAAAATAATTTAAAATTGTACGCAACGAAAACTTCAATTGCACCAGAAATTAATTTTTCAAAAATGTAAAATTTGGAAAATATAGGCCACTGAAAGTGTACAATAAAATTCGGGCATTTTTTATAATAAAATGCAGGCATATTTTTGTAAGGAAAACAAGTTAAAATGGTCAAAGAAAATTTCCCAAAAATGGGAAATTTTTAATTGGATATGAAACTACAAAAACATGAAGTTTTTACTACCATACAGTTGTGTGGAGGAAAGATCTGCATAATTATACTTAAATTACCAGAAATTTATTTTTCAAAAATGCAAAATTTCGAAAAATAGGCAACTGAAAGTGTACAATAAAATTTAGGCATTTATTATAATAAAATGTACGCATATGTTTGTAAGAAAAACGAGGTAAAATGGTTTAAAAAAATTTCCCTAAAATGGGAAATTTTTAATTGGTTATAAAACTACAAAAAATCGTAGTTTTTGCTAAGATACCGTTGTTTCAAAGAAATTTCTGCATATTTGTACTTAAGTTTGGAATTTCCCAAAGGGAAAATTTACGGATTGTTTTTTTTTTGTCAAAATATTAATGCAAAAACAATTCAAAATTTTATGCCAGAAGAACTGCGCCTGCACCATTAATTAATTATTTCAAAAATGCAAAATTTCGAAAAATAGGCAACTGAAAGTGTACAATAAAATTTAGGCATTTATTATAATAAAATGTACGCATATTTTTGTAAGAAACACGTTTTAAAATGGTTAAAAAAAATTTCCCTAAAATGGGAAATTTTTAATTGGTTATAAAACTACAAAAAATCGAAGTTTTTACTAAGATACAGTTTTTGAAAGAAAGTTCTGCATATTTGTACTTAAGTTTGGAATTTCCCAAAGGGAAATTTTACGGATTGCTTTTTTTTTGTTTTTGTTTTTGTATCAGAACATTAATGCAAAAAAATTTAAAAATTTTATGTTACAAAAACTCCGTTTGCACCAGAACCTATTTTTGCAAACAAGTATTGTACCCAAAAATTTCTAAAAAAAATAGACGACTGAGAGTTATTCGGAAACAAAATTCGGTTTTCTTTTTCTAGCTAAAAGTTTAGTTTTTTTTTGAATAAAATTAGGCCATAGTTGCTTTATCATATCATAAGAAAATTAGCTATGCAAGCTTTTTCAACTATTTTTATTGTATATTCAGAAAATCCAAAAATAATACATACATGTCCCAAAATAGTATATTCGCTACCATTTCTAACGCAACACCATTGCCTATTTATAATTCCCAAATAATCATCAGCTCACTAACATGCTTTGCAGCTGCCTCATATTCCGATTACTCTTGCGCCTTTGCGGGAAATTCATTACACATTTCATTTATAAAGCACCAAAACGTTATAATAACTGCACATATTTTTGCATACAAGCAATTAAACTACTATAGTTTCGTCTCTATTTTAGTCACCTGTGTGTTAATTAAAAACCAAAATAATAAATATATTATAATACATAGGCAATGCGGTGGCTTAATGACCTAATACACGAGCCATATTAAACATTTTCGACGTGAAATTATGGAAAATTCCGAAAATAAATTCACGTTTCAAAAGGACAGCCAACAGTAAAAACAAAAACAATATTACTGCTACAACAATGAATATAATTTAGAGAGACGCGTAATTATCCTGATGCACACATATATACCTATGTATGTATGTATGTATGCATGCTCAACTAATGAGTGCCATTTACAATATCCTGTGCCAGAGGGGCTAACGTAATAACACGGAATACACCGCTTGCTTAGTATTTATATTTTATGTATGTGGATGTGGATGTGTACATGTATGTGTGTATTTAAGTGAAGTTGTTAATAATAAATTTGTTAGTTAGGCGCAAGGGAAAATTTCACTCAAGTTGAATGAATACATGAAAATTCTGAACAATTCCAATGCGTTGAAATGCAATCTCATGCGTATCTACGCGGTCAAAATATGTCTATATTAATTTTTGATCAAATGTCTATGTATGTAAATATGTATGTGAGCTTGTGTAAAGCACACTGAGGACTAAAATTACTAATCGCGCGCACAGTGCGCGCTTATTAAAGCTTTAGAGAAACTCTTGTCATTGGGTTTTTGTTGTTGACATTGTTTTTAAAGGTTTGTATTTTTGCCATTAATAACATTGCATTGCGTTAGCGTTGATACAGAATTTCATATAATTACCAAAAACTCAGATAATTACACGTAATGATACATGCATGCATTCATGCAGCTCACAATTTCCTACTGATTTCAGTGAAATATGCTCAGGGTATACACCTAACGCGCTTTTGAACGCGAGCTAATGTGAGCGCTTTTGAACGCGAGCTAATGTGAGCAGGTGAATTTTAGTATTGCCACTTTGACGTAGTTGGCTTAGAGCCCCCACCACGATGTTGTTGTATTGGTTTTAGCAGCTAGCCTAATCACAATTCACAGAGTCTGTTGATCAGTAGATGTGGTTGAAAGAGGCTTCCGCCCTATAAAAATCGGCTTGTTATACCATAAATGCGTTCTTCTAAAAAAACACGCAGAAACTGAGTTCTGATCTGTGTTTGGAAACCACCACATAAACACTCAAAGGCATGAAATCAAATGAAATAAGAAGCCTCCACAAGCTTTGATGATAGCGCAAACGTAAGAAGCAGAGGATAGTTGCACTATTAAGAATGCGAGATTTCCTTCAGAAATATGAGGTTGAATTTATTCCCGTACAGTAGTTGCCCAGATCGGATATGGTTGCAGAGAAAGTATGCAGCATGTAATACCTACTTCAGCCGACATGTGATGGCGCAGAAGCTTCGTGTGGAGCTGTCGACATCAAAGCTTAATTTACACCAGTCAGTGTACTGTGAGTCCATATACTTCTTGACATTTTATTAGACATTCATGAAGGGGAAAATCTGCACCGAAGCTCTGCACCGCTGTCTTCACTGACGGCTCCAAGATTGAATCGGGAGTCGGAGTTGAGTTTTCTCTAAATCAGCCGATTTATCTATCTCCTTTAGACATGCCGAATACTACTAGTCTTGCTTAGGGAACGTGGGCGCAAGGAAGATATTAACATTTTCTACGATCATCGCGATCAAGGTTCTGACGATGCCAAGGTGCCAAAAACAGATCCAAACTGATCAACTCCTGTAAGCAAGAGATCAAATCTCTTGGGTGTGTAGGTAAAATTTCTCTAGATCTGGGTTCCATGACATAGGCACATAGAGGGAAATGAAACTGCTGATGAGCTTGTCAGGAAGGGGACTGAATTGGCCTCAGGGACCTCCTACCCGGTCATCGGCATACCCTAACTGTTGTTAAAGGGAAACTGCACAAATTATTTCTCAGGAAAGCACAGAAAAGATTGAGCTCCATTTCTTCGTGTGCTATTTCGGTAACCCTTTGGCCTTAGTAAAATATACAGAGGACTCAGAAAGTCTTGGGACTCCACGCCATTCAATTTCCAAACTCGTAGCTGCCTCTGGCCATTAAACGATCGGCACACACGCAGAAAAGCTAGGTTTACCGTTTAACTGCCATTGCAGAAGCAGTAAGGACCTTTAGAGAAGGAGACGGTTAAATACTTTATCTGTAAATGTCCAGGTTTGCCAGCCAGACGATTAAGGTTACTGGGTGCTCCTTTCTTCGAAAACCTGGGGCAGCGCGCCAACCTAAGTCCAATCAATCTCCTCCTTATATCACCAGCTCTGGCTGACTGTAGATATCTGCGTGTTGGAGGTCCCATAATGGTATCAAAACGGCGCTTTGCTAGATCTTGATTGTAATGCAAGTAAGGTATCGGGGTCATTATATTGCCTTGGAGTACGCCAGCTAAACTTTCACAGAGTTCAGACTGTTCTTCGTTTTGTTTAAAAAAGAAGTGTAGGCCTTTGAGGCAGGACTTGATACAAGTATAATAATTCATTGGTACGAATAAATATTAACAGATCTGGAGCTGCTAAAACTCTGGTCGATAAGTAACTCAGCGTGTGTGTGATGAACATGAAGTTGCAAATACTTCAAGGAAAAGGCTGTAAGTTTGATAAAATTGAGACTACGAAACTAGTTTCAAATACTTTTAGGCAAACTCTTTATGTAGGATAACCTTTCTTTCGCCGTCCGATGAGACAATTCCATTGAAAAATTCATTTACAGCCAGGCATATCATCTGACTTTAAACACTTAATATATCAATTCATATCTTCTCTGTTCGCTTCAAAGTGAACACTTTGAATTCTTCTTACTATGAAGTTTTCATTATATCAGTTTAGTTAAGATACTAGGTTGGACGAATACGGCACGTATAGGCTGAGAGTACGTTGTCAAACCAGGTTAGGAAAGACTTCCAACTTCCCTCTTTCTTTAGTTTCCTTTTGAGTGTATCCATGCGCTCCATAACGCGGTAAATTTTGCTAATGCATGCTGAGTCTAGACCCGCCAGGCATTCGAAGTAGCTATTACGTTGTTTGGGGTGTGCTCTCTTACCCAGCTCGGAGAGTGACAGATGTAATGTGCTACACTCGCCACTTACTCTTCGTTTCGGTGGTTGTGACAAGTGTTCTTTGATGGGCAGTCCATTCTATGTGGGCATAGGCAGTATCCAATTACGCAGGTTTACAAATAATTAATAATCTTTTTACCCTGGACCATCCAATTTGAATCAGTCGTTGACTCGAAAGTTCCCTTGTTCTCTTCCGATGAAGCCACTTCATCTTCTACATCGGAAAGAAGGACTTGGCTGCTTTTTTGCTCAACTGCCATCAGTTAGCACGAGCAAGACACGACTGCAGTCGACTGGTGCGCTTTGTTAAACTTGATCAAAATCGCTTATGCGGTTATCACGCCAATCAAGAAGAATGAGGTACTTAATGCGAATAAAGTAAGATATCTTAAGGTACTAAGTTAGTTCTTTTCGTTTATCCTAATTATAAAGTGTCCAGCTGCTACTCTAACGACATTGAGCGAAAGAAAATGCGATCGCGCTGAATTAACGGCTGAGACCTGTTTTTATCGACCTTTCGTCAGCCTGAGTCGGTATTTGCCAGAACAATGTGGAAT
>JAYXIM010054149.1:0-52529 GCA_037575425.1 Anastrepha fraterculus
TATTTCGCTCACCGTGCGAACGTGCCTATCTCGTTGAATTTTCTACACTTTTGGCCACCAAACTGGACTCGCATGACTTTCCACTCAGCGTAAAAAGCTACCGTATAAATTGGCTCTATAAGCAGGGAATTTAACTTTTTAATACTCCCTTAGTACATAGAACAGTAAACTGTAAAGTACTCGTAGAACTTACAAAAAGTAGGTATTCGGTTATCTAACCGGCATCAATCGATGGAGTCAGCATTGCAATTTGTTTTAAATAAATTTTGTGAATGTCTCGCTTGAACTAAAAAAAAGCCTGATACATGAAGTTGGAAATGCATTCGAAGTAAAAAAAAACTAACCGAGCTGCGCATTTTATGGAGTTTAAGTACTAAGTGGCTACTTGGAAAGCATTATCGAAGTATCGAAGGCACCATTCGACTATAGCTCGAATTCCATGCTTTTACTCTGTCTCAAAAAAAAGGAGGCAAAAGAAAATCTGTTGTTTAGCTAAAAATAAAATAACAGACAAGCTATTTAATAGGACAGCCAAGAGTCTTGCGTCTAAGGTGTGTCCAAATTGAAGAAATTTCCATACATTCTAATTTATAAAAAAGCATTTTATAATAAAGTATGAATAAAGATTCAGAGGCTCCGTTGACTGGGTCATGTCGTTCGAATGCATTCAAACCGACTGTGGTACCAGCTAGTGGTGGCAGAGGAAGAGAAGGGCATCCTATGGGTGGAGAAGAATTTGGCTTCACTTGGCGCACTTTGTTAAACTCGGACAATTGCTTAAGCGGTTATTACGCCAATCAAGAATAAGAAGTATTAAAATAAAGGTTATAAAAAATTACTTTAGGTATTTGGTTAAGTAAAATATTGATGTATACTCTAGAGGAAAGTAAAAGCTAGCGTAAACAAGTTCTAGGTACTACTTCACAAGTGGGGACCAGTTCGCTTTTACTTAAATGCTTGGCAGTTCAGTTCAAAAGCAATTAAATGTGATGGCATACAATGGCATTGTGGATGGCTTGAAAATTTCCAAGCACTCAGGTCTTCCTGGTTATTTTACCAGAACACGTATTGCCTAGAGAAAGAATTTAAAAGGATTTTAAAGGATATGAGCGGAATTCATTGGTCTTATACAAACTGCCCAGTATTGGAGTTTCTTAGATCGGCATTTAATACGTCGCCCGCTGGTATTTTGTCCACCACAGCTGCTTGCACCTTACAGATTCCAAGAAATTACAGTCCTACAGGCCTCGCCGACATCTTTGTGCAGTGTATGACCTATACAACCAAACCGTCTGCGTTTGACGGTTAGCTCGATGGAGAGTTCATTGGTCAGTTCCAATAAGGCTGTATAGAAAATGTTATGCGGCCACCAGGTTTTTAAGACTTTGCGCCGAAAAGAGTTGACACAAGTTTTAAGTTTCTGATCAACGCAAATGTTAGCGGCCTCGGACTCGCAACCATATAGCAGCAACAATTTTACACTGGAACTGAAGACCCGGACTATGTCTTGATGGCCTTTATTTGTTCAAAACATCCGACTTAAAAATGTACCATCTAAGTCTGGTGAAAGTTCTGTACTATCCCAATCTTACAAACAAGACGTCCATCGTAGATCAACGATAATGTCTATGGCGATCACATGCCGTCCGATGGATTTTACTCCGTTCAGCCAAGGCTCAAGAAGTAGTTAGCTCTTCTTTTATGAGATTTATTAATGAAAACATTGAAGTGCACGACTATTCTCGCTATGCTTGACCCTAAAATTGGACACTCCGAATTACGACAGTTCGCTAATCCATCAGCTGGTTCATTGCCTTGAAAATCAGAGTGTGTGGGCGCCCACTTAAGGGCAACCTCATTGAAGCTAGCAACGATGTTAGTCCTTAACTTACATTCCGGGACTACTTTTGAAAAGGTGCAAGCGATTTCAAAGGCTTTATACAGTCAGCTACTATGAAACTTGTAACTGGTGTGTTCACTAGTAGCGCAGCGGTTCATTAGTAATTGATTTTCCTACAGGGCCGATTCCTTATTATTTTGATTTATTTGCCACCTTCGCTTATCCATTAATTCGATTATATTCATTTTAATTGTCTGGCATTTAGCAAAAAAAGGTTAATTGATTGCGCAAATGATAAATGAAAATGATAGGTGGTATTTTTTAGTATGCAGAAAATATCGACATATGAACATACAAATGAACAAACGTGCCATTACTTTGTGATAACTGAACTTTGGTACTCCTTTACGATTGATTTTATCTGCGGAAAGCGAATATTTTCATGCTGTGTGTTGCTCAGTGCGATGCTTGCGGGCCAAATTTGGGTTTCAGAAAAAGGCGTGAGTGGGAATTTTCTTAATTTGTATTGATTTAGCTTAATAAAAGGCTTCTTTGTTATGTACACAGTGGCTCCAAGCAGAAAACGGACCACATAGCAAACATTTTCTTCTAGCGAAAAATGTTGTATTAGGAATATTAAACAAAATTATTTAAAAATTCAAATTAAGCACAGATGTGAGAAATTAATGGGCAAGTCAAACTCGGGTAGTCAATTCTGCTTAAAACAATAAAAAAAATGTTTAAAACTTGTATTACGTGACAAGAGTCTTATTCTTCATTTGGTGAGGCATTGATTCGACTAATTTTCAAAGATATTAGGCTGAAAATTTTCTATTCACCATCTCATTAGTTTTCGATAAACTTTTGTGTAAAAATGCAATAATTTTTAAAATTTTTGTTTGTATTGATTTCAGGACTTTGTGGTCGTGTTACCATGGCATGAGTGTAATTATGTACAGAGTGGGAAAGTTCGTCCCTTATAAGCCTTCAGTTTTGGTTGATTATCTCGATAGAAAAGCCAATCACCGTCAAGATTTTTAGAACACGAAATATTTTTAGTACAGAAATTAAATATTTTTAGTACACAAATAAAACATTTTTAGTACACTAATAAAAAAAATTTCTACACAAATAAATATTTTTAGTACACAAATAAAATAATTTTGTATACCCTTTATACACAATAAAACATTTTTAGTACACTAATAAAAAAATTTTGTGCACAAATAAATATTTTTAGTACACAAATAAGAAAATTATCTATACACTTGCAAAGTGTTTTTAGTACATCTGTTCCGAGCAATCTAGACTTACCAGTCCTTGCCTCCCTTGGGGGAAGAGCCGTTTGAGAAAGTTAAGTTTTTAGACCACTGAATTTCAGTAAATGATTGTTAGAACATTAAATATTTTTAGTATATAAATAAGTATTTTTTAGTACACAAATAAATATTTTTATAGCACAAATAAATATTTTTAGTACACAAATAAATACTTTTTATTAGATAAATATCTTTTAGTACACAAATAAATATTTTTAATTCACAAATAAACAAATTTCAGTACTCTAATAAAATAATTTTGTGTATACCAGTAAAGTGCTTTTCGTACATCTGTTCCAAGCAATCTATACTCACTAGTCCTTGCCTTCCATTGTAGAAGAGCAGTTTGAGAAAGTTAAGATTTTAGTCGACTAAATTTCAGTAAAGGATTTTTAGAAAATTAAATATTTTTAGTACAAAAATAAATATTTTAGTACAAAAATAAATACTTTAGTACAAAAATAAATATTTTTAGTGCACAAATAAATATTTTCAGTACTCGAATAAATACTTTTTAGTACATAAAAATCTTTTAGTACACAAATAAATATTTTTAGTACACAAATAAATATTTTTAGTACTCAATTAAATACTTTTTAGTACATAAAAATCTTTTAGTAAAAAAATATATATTTTTAGTACACAAATAAATATTGTTTAATATACGAACAAATTTATATAATAAAGGGTGTTTTTTTTAGAGGTTAGGCTTTCAAGATGAAATAAAACGTATATAATTTAATGTTATGGCCAAGAATTTAGCTTTATTATAAAGATAAGGGTTTGCCATTATGTTTTAAAAATGATTTCGGGCAAGTGGCCGCCGCGGCTGGCTCGAATAAATTCCAGCCGAGAGGCCCAATTTTCGACCACTTTTTGCAGCAATTGGGGCCGTATGTCAGCAATAACGCGCCGAATATTCTCTTCCAAGGCGTCAATCGTCTCGGGCTTATCTGCTGCGTAGACAAGCGACTTCACATAGCCCCACAAGAAATAGTCCAGCGGTGTTATATCGCACGATCTTGGAGGCCACGCCACAGGTCCACGGCGCGAGATAATGCGCTCACCAAAAGTTTCCTTCAATAAATCGATTGTTGCGTTGGCTGTATGGCATGTAGCGCCGTCTTGTTGGAACCAAAGGTCGTCCACATCAACATCGTCCAATTCAGGCACGAAAAAGTCATTAATCATGGCTCTATAGCGCTCTCCATTGACTGTAACATTAAGGCCGGTTTCATTTTTAAAGAAATATGGACCAATGATTCCCTCTGCCCATAGAGCACACCAAACAGTGACTTTTTGAGGATGTAACGGCGTCTCAGCAATGGCTTGTGGATTATGTTCACTCCAAATGCGACAATTTTGCTTATTGACATACCCATTCCACCAAAAGTGAGCTTCATCGCTGACCAAAATTTTCTTGTGAAAATCGGGATCGGTGGCCATCTCGTTTTGGGCCCAAATTTTCACGATTTGCAAACGTTGTTCATTATGAAAGGCAAACCAAACTGAACATAAATCAAGTAACAGCTGTCAAAAAGACCATCTACGAAAAAAGAAGTGCTAATTTGAAAACCTAACCTCTAAAAAAACACCCTTTACATTAGTAAACTGTTTTTAGTATACCTGTTTAGACCAATCTAAACTTACATCTCCTTGCCTTCCATTTCTCGTACATTAATAATGAAAAAAATTATAAACATTAATTGCAAAATCCTTCCTCCTTTTTTAATTAACTTTATGACAAATGAACACTGAAATATTCATATAAAAATATAATCATATATGCACACTTAGTTTCAACCCTTCACTGTGTTGTTTCTTTTTTCTGAATATAAACTAAAAAGACTAATACAATTACGAGTTAGTAAATAAAAAATTCATAAGACAAACCACAAAAATCTGCACGTAAAAACAATTTGTTTGGGAAATTCGTTAGCTTTTGCATGCAGAGAAATATTAAAAGAATGCATTATGAGACAGAGGCAGGGGATATGTGATTATTACGTTTGAGTGAATCCGGTAAGAAGGGAAAATTATTGTAAAAGGAAAAACCGGAGGATAGTGGAAGCGGATAACAACAATTTGAAGTCATGTGCCTGCTTTTATGTACCTACAGCTCGTGATTGAATAAAGAACCTCGACATTTTTACCAGTTTTTACAATTTTTCTTTTTGAATATTCATAATTTTTTTGTATGAGGCAAATCGTGTTTTCGGCCTTCTGACTCTTTTAAAACGTCGTTAAGTTAATTCCATCATTGGTTTTCATAGCATAGAAGCTGTGCATATGCACTTGAGGTGCTTGTTTCAACAAGTTTTGAAAGAGTTTTTTAAGCGGCTTCGGTTAAGTGCCCATCTTGTTTTAATGGCCATTTAGTGTTTCGTAACTTTTTAGAGAGTTGATTGAGGGGATTTTACTTCGGATTAGTGATTTTATTGATTCCATGATTTTGTGATTCATCTTATGCAAAAAATTAGACTCAACAAACCCGGAATTTTAACCCACTAATACCGGGATTGACAACCTTATTGCATATACATAAATAATGAAACTGTATCTAGTGATTCGAAACATTGAGATGAGTTATTTAAGTGATTTTAAAAATAAAATAAAAATAAGAGAAGAAAAATAATAATATAAAATATATTAAAATAAAGACAAATTAAAACAAAAATTAAAAAATAAAATCAAAATAAAATAATAATATATTAAAATATAAAAAATAAAAATTAAAAACAAAAAAAATTTAAATATGGGATAATATAAAAAAATAAAAAAAAGTTACAAAAATTTATTGTATTCAAGTATTTAGATATTTATATAGGTATTCAAAACTAAATTCAAAATTGAAAAAAAAAACACGAAACTAACGAGAATACACAAAACAAAAATAAAAAGAATAGAAAAAAATAAACAAAAATAAAAAGCACACAAAAAATATAAAACCAAAATAAACAATAAAAATTTGCCAACAAACATTAAAGGCTTTGGTAGCTGGGTCAAAAGCCAGCACCGCTAATGTATAAAATATATCCAACTACTAAAAACATTAATAAATATTTAGCACAGTGTACTCTCTCCTAACGGACACCTTCCATAAGCAGACACTTTTTTCAGTACATACCACAAACCCTTACAACATTTTTTTTGATTTTTTCTCTTGAGCGGACAACTTGTCCATAACATATTTTACACTTTGCTCATAAGCTTGGCACTTTTGTCCTTTACGTGTCCGCTTAAGAAAGAGAACACTTTACCTATACAAACATAGTCAATTGAGGAATCTCTGTTTCTTTTTCGATAGGCATTTCATGCAAAAAAAAGTTTTTTTAATTAAATAAACTAAAAAGCGTTTCAAAAAATTTAAAATAATATATAATTTTAAAAAACATATATATAATTTAAAAAAATTGGTATATAAAAATTAAAAAAAATATATAAAAATTAAAAAACTATATAAAAATTTAGAAAAGTATATAAAAGTTAAGAAATACATATATATATATATATAAATAAATTGAAAAAATTTAAATTACATATATACACATGAAAATAGAAAAAAATATATAAATATTTTAAAATACATATATATACAAATATAAAAAATTAGACAAATATAGAATTATATATAAAAATAAAAATAAATAATTATAAAAGAATTAAAAAAGTTCGTACTAAATTATAAAATACATATAAAATTAAAAAAGTAAATATATAAAAATTTAAAAAAAATTTACGTAATTAAAAAAAAATATATAAAAATAAACAAAAAAATATATATGGAAATAAAAAAAATATGTAAAAATAAGAAATATATATAAAAATTAAGAAAATATATATAAAAATTAAAAAATATGTATAAAAATGAAAACAAAAAATATATATAATTTAAAAAAAATATGAAAATTAAAAAAAAATATAACAAATAATAATAATAAAAAAATATCTCCAAATATTAAAAATATATTTATAAAAACTAAAACAAGATATAAATAAAAAAAACGGTATAAAAATTAAAAAAAAAAACATATAAAAATTTGAAAAAAATATATAAAAATTAAAAACAATGTATAGAAAAATAAAAAAAATGTATAACAACTAGAAGAAGTATATAAAAATAAAAAAAAATGTATTTATAAATTAATAAAATATATACAAAAATTAAAAAACTATATACAAATTTAGAAAAGTATATAAAAATTAAAAACAAATATAAAAAAATGTATCTAAAAAATAAAAAAATAAATAAAAAATAAAAAAAATTAAAAAATGTATCTACATATATAGATTAAAAATAAATAATGTTAAAAAAAGCTAAAAAAGCACTAAAGGCCTTGGTAGCTAGCGTGTTTTGCTATTGTAGTCGTTGTATTTTTATTACACTGAAATCAAATCAATAATAATACCGACAGGAGACAGATATCAAGCCCACGGCACAAAACCTGACGAACAAAGTGTGGAGTCCAACCCTGGAATGCTGCAATTGACTAAAAACTTGTTGATATAAGATGCGGAATGAGCCACTCAACATTTTTCCGGCAAAAAACAAAACAAAAAAAAACTCTAACACAAGTCAACGCTTTGGCTGTGGTTTCTGAGACGTTTGTAGAAGCGCGAATTACTGATGGCTCGAAAGCGAAGGCTTCATCCTAGACTGCTAGCTGGCCCTCGCTGGTTTCTGCACCATTTCAAAAGCAGCATCAGTCTCGTTACGTAATAGACACACCACGTATTTGGGACTCTTTTTACTGTTATTTTGGATTCTCTCTGTAGTCCGCATTAACTCGTCACTTCCTGAATTTACATTTATATGCAAGTAGAACTCAAAATAATGATTCCACATATATCAAATATGTGTAACTCATCACAAAGACGGCATACCTATGCATATGAATATTTTATACAAAAAAAAAAAAAACAAGCACAATAACGTTTTATCTTGATTAATTTGCATACGAAATGTTGCACACCCAAATGTAATTTCCGGACCCAACATAAGTTGACCCACTCCAATGAAAAGAGGAGAGAATTATTTAATGGTGGAATGGTAGCGCAAGCATATGTGTGCATGTGTGTATGTATGTATGTATGTATGTATTATATATGTATGCATGTATGTGTGTATGTATGTATGTATATATGTATGTATGCATGTAGTACACCGTGCTTACATGCCCGAAAAGGGGTGTATTTGCCACTGCATTAGCAACCCTCTCCCAAAAAATAGGCAGACATGACGAAATAAACCAAAAAAAAAAAATATAGCAATAAATGCCGCCACATGCCGCCGCTAGCTTTCACTGCAGCAACAACAAGTATAAACTGATTTTTGCCTTTCACGCGTGTCTGAGCTGAATGCTGCCATATGTTTTGTACAGTTGCATATTTTCGTATGAGTGCCCGATGATTTTGGGGAATGGTTGACTCTGCACAGCCAAATAAATGTAACGATATTTCATGTCGCTTGTTAAATGGTTTTTCTGTGTCATCACTGCGGAAACAAGTTACGCCCACCTTGGCACTAAAGTGTAGCTCTTTCAAAAATATGATTAGCTCTTTTACTTGAAACAAAAAGGCTGCCATTAAAGGAATAATAAATTTTCAACCCTTTTTTTGATTATTACTTGCGGTTTTCCATCCGCTGCTTGGCAGTTAGCTTTGCTCACTTTTTGCCGTGTAATTCTAACACTGCAATGATTATTCAAAAATAAAGAACAAAAGTCCATATAAATATGCAAAAACAAAAAGACTTTGCGCCTTGAAGCATGCTAGACATTGGCAAATTTGCACTCTTATGACAGTTACATGCACGCATTTATGGTACCTTTTTTTTTGGTTTATTTTTTGGTGGCAAGTGCACAGCTGCGCTTTGTTTGTCGACAATTTGCGCTTCGGAAATATTTTTAAGCACTTCTGTTCATCTACCTTTGCTGGCATTGTTGTCTGCTGTATTGGCATATTATTTTTTTTCGTGCTTTTGTTTTTGCCGCTACTCAACAATTGCATGCAACAATCACATTGCTGGCGTCGTTGTTCGTCTTCTAGCAGTCGGCAACTGTAAAAAGGTCGCTGTCAACAACAACAAAACCAACGAGAAATTGACATATGAAGGCACAAAAAAATAAATACATTCATTCATGTTTGGGGCGTCGCCGTCATCGTTGGCTGTCTGCACGCGATTTGCGAGTGCGTTGCACGTCTACGAATGTTTGCTGCTCACACACATACATACATATGTATATCAAAATGCCACCGCCGACGCCGCCCTCCCACCAGCTAGTTGTTGCCACCACACAGCACAATCCAATCAACTAACCTTTGCCTTTGTTGACTCAAGTACTTTGTTGTATTTTTTTCCCGGTTTTTTTGCTGTTTGCTCTTACGGCCCCTTAACGACTTAAATTACAATTTTATTAAGTACACGAAAGGGGCCCTCTGATAGCGTTTATTGTCTCGAATTCGCATTATTGGCGGCATTTCGTCGCATTGGTCAAAGAGAGGTGGGTGCTCCGTACACACATAGTTCTTTGGCGGTAAACTATTTAAGGCTATGCGGAATGCAGAAAATTTAAACTAAACTCAACTAAATTCAAGTAAAATGCATACAAATGCAATGTAATTAATATGTTTGTGTGTCCAACTAAACCTTTTCCAAAAGAACTTAAATCTCCACATCTTATAAAAGAAATTCATCAAATATGTTTGTATGTAAGCTAATAGCTATGCGCTGCATGCACCGATTTATACAGATATTTTTTGTATTTTAAGGTAAGCTCGCCCGCAAGGTTCTCTTTGACATAAATTACACAGATTTAAAAAATAGGCGTGTCTGTGAACGAAAATGTATTGAAAAATCACAAAATTAGTTTTCAAACTGCACCAACTGATGAATGACTCAACCGATTGAAGTGCTGTTTTTTTGCTATAAAAGTTTGATGTGTTTACCAACACTCTACAGTAATAAATTTATAAATTATTTCCTATTACTATTGAAATTTTGAAATTAAAAAAAAAACACTTTTTTTTTTCGCAAATTCCTGTTTTGTCTGTATTTTATGCCAAAAATCATGTAATAAAGTTGTTAGGTCCTGGCATAAAAGTTATATTCCCTGCTACTTCAATCGCCCCGAGAGATTTGCTTAACCCTGCCCGCCTCAAATTACATATCAAGTCAAGCGCAAATGGAAATCGCCAAAATATAGTAGTTTTTAGAAGTCTATAGGACCCATTCCAAAATAAAATCTGTGTTTTCTCCACTTGAGACATAAATATGATTTGTATAACTGTCCTACCCACACAGTAGCTTCATATTCTACAAAAATATTTCGAATAAAATGGAAGAATTTTTACAACAGTCGGTTCTACGTTACCGGAATGGCCCGTATTTATATTCGGCCAAGAACTTGTCACTCCAGCACCATTCCCCGCACATACTTTATATGGCGAATGCTTATGCTGTTACAACAACAACAAAAAATCGAAGCTTTAATACGACTTTTCGCTCGATCTCTATGCAAATCGAAGCCTTAATACGATTTTTCGGTTTATCTCTATGCCAGCGCCATCTAGCGGGCCCATCTTTTCAAGAATATTACTTTTTAAAATGCCAGGATATAATCCCAGAGTACGCCAATAACTTATCCCAAATCCGCCAATAACTTATCCCAAATCCACCAATAACTAACATTTTTCGCAATATCTCGATCTCCACGCCATCTAGCGGGTAAATTTTTACCGAAAAAATATATATTCTTGCGTAAATACTAAATTTTTATTCGGAAAATAAACCCAGCTGGGCCATAAAGACGATTTTTTTTAGCAACTCGAGCCCAGTGGCATCAAAAAGTTCTATTTTTTTTTTCAAAATATCAAATTTTAAACAGTTAAGATATATTTTTAACCATATATAAAGGGTCTTTCAAAAGACGCGCCTAGATGTGGTTTTAAAATCATTTTTTATATATATAATTTCATATAATTTCATGGCGTACTCACCTTCCCACGGACAGCCGACAATCTCGGCGCGCAGGCACACCGTCCGATCGTATTGTCCATATGGGTAAATACGAATCTTCGACGCAAAAATTATCGGCTGCAGTAAATTTTCCACTTCACTGTATGTATTGATGTTGCCAGGCAGAATCTAGGTAAACCAAAAAGAAAACAAAAGGAAGGAAATATTAAAATTAAATAGTTCTTAAATAAATTTAAAATAGTAAATTTAGTCATAAAGTACATTTAAAAATAAGGACAACAATGCCCTCGCTTCTAAGTTCTTACTTCCTTGATAACTACCTATTAATAGAATAACATACTCGGCTAAAATCTTAAAGTTTCCGAAAAGAGAAGAGAGAGACCCCCGAATAGACTAATAGACTACAAACGACCTTACATGAATTTGTGTCCAAAGATATAAACTCTTACTTATAGTTAACTACCCAAGACTGGGTTCAGTTACAGGGGTTGCCTTCATTCATATTCAGGAAGGTGACATACTTAGGCTCACAGGGTCAATTATAACATCACTCCTTAGACTCAGTTAACACCGCACCCCATTGATGGAAGTATAACCAGTTTTTGTTTCCATAAAGCTAACAAGTTTATGTGCGATCATCGAACCCAGATCCGCCTGGTAATAAAAAAGTGCTGGTGTAAAAAGCGCCTTCTGAATATCGTTCGCTAGACGAAAATATTTGTTACTATTTTGATAACAGTTCTACAAAGCTCTGCACCGGTCGGTGCTCTACTAAGCTTCTGCATTAAGACATCTAAGGGTACGCTTAGGAAATATGACGTTTCGACAGGCTGAGACCAATAGGATGAGACCAATCAGATGAGTTCCTTTGAGTGACTTTTGGAGATATGCTTCGAGTTGTGCAGGGTCACTTCACATTTAGAAGTAACCATACGTTTGGTATGTCGTGATCTATTCTCACATTCATGGAGCGACAGTTAAGGTAGATATTAACTACACCTCGATGAAAGTCGTTAATTTCTTGACGAGGGTCCAATGAGGTCTGGTCTCACATCTCAAGCGGTGGTCTCTTAAATGTCTCGGATGAAACTCAAACTCAAAGACTGGTGTCTGTCAGGTAGTCTCTACAATAGCAATCCAGCAAAAATTGCTTGCAAAGAGAACTTTGTTGCCGCACTCCACCTTGATTACGATTAGTACGCCATGAGAAGGAGAGTAAGCTGCCGATGTCGAAAATGAACCCGGCATGCACTGTTTTCGCATTTTCATGGCTGGCTCCAAGACTAAGCACGGTTCCGGTTCTGATGTCTCCATGGAATTCAGCAGGACAAAACTACACTTTGCTCCTGGAATGTACGCATTTGTGTTTCAAACGGAGGTGTATGCCATTAAAGAAACAATGAAATTTGTTGTGGAAAACAGTTGGAGAGGCAGATCAGCGCTCATGGCCTTAGACAGTCCTCCAACAACTGCAAGGGTAATTGAGTGCTGTCGGCGGGCATAATATCCTGAGGCCAACTTCTTTGACGTGGAGCTCGTTCTGCCACTATCTTCTGCAGCCATCAAATCGACGGTTAGCAAACGGGTTACTTCAACCCACAAGCGAGCCTGGCAGGCTGAGAGAGGCTGTCATGTCCGACCGACTGTTGCAGACCTCGTGCCATTAAACAGAAAGAACTGTTGGCAACTGGTTGGACTGATGACAGCGCACTCTGCCCAGCATTTGGAGAGAAGGATGAGACGGCGGACCACTTGCTGTGCATCTGCCCGACCTTCACTCGAATCAAGCTTAAGGTCTTTGGCACTGATGTGTTAAGAAGCGACCACCGGTATTGGTTGCCGTCGACTTCCAAGCCTGCGTTCAGCTTGACCTCCTTAGTCCATGCAAAAAATGAGGAGGCCGTTGTTTTCTTAGAGAAGAATTTAAAATGCCTATCAGTGCGGAAGCTGAAGGTTTTGTATGGTAACAGTTTACTTTGAAACACAACTCATCACTAGTACCATATGACGTCTCGAGCAGTTATCAGCATACAAGAGGAGATGAACAGCCGCAGATGATTGTGGAAGTTTCGAGATATAGCAGTTAAGTCACAATGGAGAAGGTACACCTTTCTGTGACAATCCTCTTTGAATTTATTGCGGCCCAAGGTTTTAGCTCTAAATGCAACTGATAATTCGCGTAGTCTCAGTTTCAAACCAGGAAAGAGTTGGTTACGCCTGTATACCTGAATTTATAGAAGTCTTTCAATTGGATTAGCCGAGGCAAAAGTCGTTTGTCATTAAAACCATTTTATATCCTGTGATTTGTAGTAAGCGGACACAAAACGCTACCAGAAAGTGACTACTTCGCACTCTCGTTTATGTCAGATCGACTTCTTTAACTAAGACAGAGTTGACAGAGACCAGCTTTAGTGGGGGTTAGCTCAAACAAAGATGAGTTTTCAAATTTCCCCGTCTAAGTATATTCAATTTTTTTCTTTTTTTTTAATTCATAAACTCGACCTTCACGACCCTCCTACCCTCAAGAGAAGAGTGGAAACGGGACGATGTATAGCAGGCGAGTCCATGCATATATACACAGATGGCTCAAAGCTCGACGGCAGGGAGGGCGGAGGTGTATACCCCGAACATCTGGGGCTCTCCTTCAGTTTTCGGCTCCCCGACTACTGCTGTGTCTTTCAGACGGAACTGATGACAATAAAGAAAGCTGCAACACTGTTTCACTGATAGCCAGGCGGCAATAAAATCCCTCACAAAATAGTCAAAAACCTCCAAGGTAGCCATGAAATGTCGCACATCTCTTTACGAGATGGCTGAGTTACTTCACCTAAAGGTAAACATGGGATCCTGGCCATCGCGACATTGAGAGTTACTGCAGACCCGATTAACTAGGGAGACAAAACCTCTACTAAGCCAAAATAAACACAGTCTTAGCACACTGATTTCAGTTCTATCGGGGCACTGCCTAATAAGTAGACACGCTCAAAGGATGGGTGTGCAAACACATGACTTCTGTAGAAGTTCTCTAGATGAGGAAAAGGAAGAAACCTCGCGCCTTCTGTGCCATTGTCCTGGCTTAGCCGGACGCAGATTTGTCATTCAAGGTAAACAATTTCGTAACGAATTGGAAGATCTCAGTTCTGCAGTAATCCGAGTTGTTCTAAAATTTTTGAAAAGTAGATACTGGTTTTAGGAGTGATAAGGAAAGCTCCCCACGCGCCATCACAATGGGCTATGAGCCTAAGTGTGTCCCCCAGGACAACCGCTCCAACCAAACCTAACCTAACCTCGATTATGAACCAATTACCCTACAAATAGTACACTCCACTTTTCCCTTTAATCAAATTTGTTTAAACTTTTTCGCTTTAAAATGAAACCACACGAAGTTGGCGCGCAGCATACAACATTTCATTCAATCGCATTCACGCACTCACCTCCTTTCCTTGTGTATTTTTCCAGCGTAGCCATTTGGTGAATCCCGGTCGCCAATACTCCAGCACATATGCCTCTGTGTACTCTTGACCTTGACCCTTGCCATAGCGACCCTGCGTACGTATCGCCGTTATGACATGCGTTTGCAACAGATCCACCTGCAGATATTCCTTCAACGCATTTGAGACCATGTGTTTGGGGCACCAAGCGCCGCCATTATTATCGGTTTTCAGTCTGCAATGAGGTAAGTGAAAATGTACGCATATAAGTATGTATGTATGTATGTAGATATATATTTATAATAAGAGCATAAAAGTATAAATGCGCTATAGATAGATAGAAAAAAAGGCAGCAAAAACGAGCGAAAAAAGTTGTTGAAACAAAATCTGTGCGTTAATTAAAATTTGCGTGCACGACGTCTACCGCTAGGGTATCTCCGCCACAGTCAGTGCTGTGCGTTGCCATGCATAAAAGTTAAGGTAAATGTTTGGTTGATTGGTGGCACGTTGATAAGCATCCGCTATAGTTCGCATCAACGCCACCGCCATCGCCGCCGCCGCCACTATGAAATATGCGCACAGTAGCAATGCGGAATGGCTAGCCGCCATCGGGTCGCCCGCCCATTTCATTTTTTATTATTGATTGCTTTGGCGGCCGTCGCTGTGGCTGGCTGACGGTGATGGTGATGGTGGCGGAGTCTGCTTTTGGCCATGGTAACGAGTAGTCGCAACGGTAGTGGTAGGTAGTAGTTAAGTAGTAATGAACAGCTACTTTATAACAGCAGCAATAACAACAATTATGTGTGTATGTATGCGTGCAAAAAAATCTTTATCGAACTCTTAAGGCCAACGGCTGTTATTGAATGCGCTGTCGTTGTCGTCGTTAAATTTGTGGCATGCAGCACATTGTTCTGACATTTTAATACGCGCAACGTGCAACATACAACGCCAAAAGCAACAGCAAGGCGGCAACAAAAACGTGTATGTATGTATGTGTGCACGAATAAAAATATATAAATTAATTGACTTTAAATGACGGCACCACACAGAGTTTGGCATTTGGCGCGCTTGAACGGAGAACGCATGCGGCAGCAACAACAACAACAAACTCGTATCCACGAATGTTTCAATTTCAAGTGGCATGGCTTAACTAAATGCGGTTAAGGCGGTTTTTGCTGCAAATTGGCGTAAAGTATTTGCATGACTATCTTCCTCTATAGCCAATCAGCCACCTCTCCTCCCATCCATTTTACCTACACTTTCTCGCTGTAATAAGTTCGTTCGTTAAACCAACATAGATGCGGAGTCAAGCAGCCAGCAAGTAGCAGCGGGATGTTGTCTACGTAATTAAGGATTAATTTAAATTATGTACTGCCACCGCTGCCACAACTCGAACGTAAATTGTCGTTTATTGATATCCCAAAAAACCGCAGCGTGGTTCGCTGGATTAGCACTAAACCAGCAGTAGCTGAGGTAATCGGGGGCGAAAAAAGCCCATTGGCACGCAATAGTTGAATGACATAGTGCTCTGCACTGATTACCAGCTCCAGCTATTGCGTCGAGGCAAAGCAAATCTTAGCCGAAGTCAATTACCAGCGGCGGTAGCAGCGCTTGTCTTATTTAAAACTGGCAGAGGGTCAGTGAAAAAGTTAGAAATTGTTACTCAGACAGGTTAGATTAAGTTGAGGGAGTGAGGAGAGTATGTGCGGGGGATTCATTGAGAAGAAAATATTATCCACTGTAAAGAGCTGGCACTCGAAGCACATTAACTTCCTCGGTGGGCACTTGTTTTGTGGGAAATCCATATTATACAATTTAAGAGGCAGGAGTAAAAACATTGTTTCATAAACAGCCAAGTCAAGGTCCTTAGAAATCCAGTTGAAAACCAGAAGGCTCGACGAGAAGGGCTATCTCCATTTATAATTATAAAACTAGTGATTAAATGGGATCCTAAAACTCTACAGCTCAAGTCAACGTGGCAGGTATTAGTAAACCATTTCTCTGCCTACCCCTTGATGAGTTAGCTCAAAACGCAGTTTTTTCACTTCTCAAATATTTTCATATTACTCTTATCAACCTTTGTAAACATGTCAAGATTATGAAAATCGAGCAAAACTATCAAATGAGCAAAAACACTCTCTCATTTCAACTTGTCCTGGATGACTTCTTTCAGTAAAAGTGCTATTACTCACTCAAATTTCGCTTTGATTGCTCTCAAGCTTTGATACACGATAGTAAATTTTTCAGCCTTTCTACACATGTTAAAATTATGAAAATCGGTTGTAAAACAACAATAAATAGTTTCGGCCGAAATCACTTCCAAGCCTCATAATTGATTTTCTTAGTTTTTAACCGGGTATTTCGTTATTACTTCATCAATATGTGAATGTAATCTGCAGGGAGTGTATTAAATAGGGAAATTTGCCTAGCTTCGTAACATCGACTTCTAATTTCTACCTACCTGATCCAGAATTATCATTGGAATTAGTATTAGCCGGACCAATGGCATTACCTTTACCATTACTATTACCATTACCATTACCATTACCACTACCATTACCATTACCCTTAAAAAAAAAAATAAATAATTGGCGCGTACACTTCTGTTAGGTGTTTGGCCGAGCTCCTCCTCCTATTTGTGGTGTGCGTGTTGGTGTTGTTCCACAAATGGAGGGACCTACAGTTTCAAGCCGACTCCGAACGGCAGATATTTTTATGAGGAGCTTTTTCATGGCAGAAATACACTCAAAGGTTTGCCATTGCCTGCCGAGGGGCGACCGCTATTAGAAAAATGTTTTTATTAATTTTGCTTTCACCGAGATTCGAACCAACGACCTCTCTGTGAATTCCGAACGGTAATCGCGCACCTACCCATTCGGCTACGGCGGCCGTTACTGCTAACATAACTATATTTACCATTACCATTAACATTACCATTTTCATTCCCATTACCATCACATTTTCAATTGCGGTTAACACTATCTTTGAAATTATTATAAATTTGACCATCGGCATTGCCATTACCATTAAAAATTTGGTTATCAATGTCATTACGATACTCATTACCATTACCTTTAACAGTATAGCTCTCAACACGGTGACCACAGCTGTAACAAGTCTCATTATAATTACCACAGCCATTACCTTAAAATTATAAATAACGTGACCATTGACATTACCGCTAACATTATGAGTCCTAATGGTATAACCTTCACTATTACCATTACCAGTACAATTACCTTTAATCTTGCCATTATCATTACTATTACCCGTACGATAATCATCACCATTACCATAATCATTATAACTATAATTACCAGTACCATCCACATTACCATTTTCATTACTATTCCCATCACCATTTACCTTTCCAAAATGGCGGTTAATGCTACCTTTGGAATTATTAATAATATGACCATTGATATTACCAATACCATTACCCGTAGTAATGTCATTACCTCCACTATTACAATAGCCATTAATCTTGTTATTATGATTCTCATTACTTTTGCTTTATAAATATCATCGCCATTACCATAACTACTGTAACTATTATTACCGTTTCGATTCTCATTACTATCACCTTACTTTACCCTTAGCTCCACATGTACCATTACCATTATAATTACCATAAACTATTAAAATTGTCGCCGTCATTGCCATTTCTATTTGAATTACCATTATCATTCCCATTACTTTTACTATTACCACCACCTTTCCCATTGCGGTTGGCATTATTTTTAGAATTATCGTTAATATCACCATTGACATTACCATTACCAGTACCATCACCATATCAATTACCATTCTCATTACCCACTTGTACTGGTGATTACTACCGACAATGGTAATGATAATCCTAGTTTTAGTGGTAATGGATAGCATTTCTGTTCTCAATTCCATTTCCATTACCATTACTTATCCCATTCTTGTTCTCATGACCATTACATTTACCATTACCGCAACCATTATAACTATTATTACTATTACCATTGTCATTACTGTTCCCAATACCATTACCAACCATTACCATTACAATTACCATTCTCATTACCTACTTGTACTGGTGATTACTACCGGCATTAGTATTGATAATCTTAAATTTAGTGGAAATGGTTATCATTTCTGTTCTCAATGCCATTACCCTTTCCATTACTTATTCCATTGTGATTCTCATGACCATTACATTTACCATTACCAAAGCCATTACAACCATTGTTGCTGTTACCATTGTTATTACTGTTTCCAATACCATTACCAACCATTACCATTACAATTAGCATTATCATTACCCACTGGTACTGGTTGTTACTAACGACATTGGTAATGATAATCCTAATTTAAGTGGTAATGGTTATCATTTCTGTTCTCAATGCTGATCACTCCCAAATCTTTCATATAAGCTTTTAAAATGGTAAATTCTCTCCTATTTATTCCATTAAATTACATTACTGTAATCAACACTTACTAGATACATGTGGTCACCCCACCATCTGCCCAGCTTATACTATTTACATGAACGCACCAACAAGGCCATCCATCCGGCAGCACCTCGTGCGTGTTCGCTTAATTGCCAACATTTGTGGCTACAACGCATTTGGCTGTAAGTCGATTGGCGGTTTTTAAACTCATTTTCAACTACTCTATACCTTCACTCTTCATCATATCTACTCGTTTTTCGCTTTCCTGTATGCCTTTTATTGATGTTACAAATTTCCTTTTTCATTTGTGGCAAGAGTTGCTCGAAATAGTGGAGGTTTGCTGTTGAGACAGGTTGTGGCTTTGGCATGAAATATGTTTATGCTGAGTTTAATTTGTTACCAACAAGAACTTAATCAATAGCTTTACTCGTTTAAGCGAATCCGTGGGGGTTCAATTGGCAAATAACTAGCACAAAAAAACCGCCAAGCATGGACAAACCTATCTTTGGTAAGTTAACTCGAATTTTCTAGAGTAGAGTGGGGAGAAGCATTGATTGGACAATACATGGTGAGGGTAAAATAAATACATCATAAAATCGAACAAACTGTGGAATCAGAATTAGTGCAGGATATACTTTTGTTCCTAAATAAAAATAACTCTCCATCAATCCAGGTTAATTAGTGAGTTAAGGAAATACTTTGTTTTCTATTATTATATAAGTAGAATAAAAATATTTTTTCTGCACTATGCTGACATATTCAAAACTACTTTCACCCAATGAAACATTTTCCATGATTTTATCGAATATGTTTCCCTTATCTCTTTATCTACATTTTTATATTAGTTTATTAGTTATTTACGATCTTATCTACAGATCCTCTGTCAACAATAATTTAGTAATTTTTATGTTGTTTTTTCGCATTAAGCTTATGAGCTGTTACCCGCCGCTTTGATACGTTCTGATTGGCTTCTTATCTCCATCAGGCTATAGTGCAACCATTTCCACCATTGTAGGTACCCGATCGTATTGTGTGTTACATTCAGTTCACTAGAAAACAATCAGCTATTACCAATAGCAGCTAATAATAAATAAGAGTGAGTGTTATATTTTACGAATCACCGTCGTATCGCCTAACCCTCATCGAATTAATTTGTATTTCACATAACGAGGAGCACTCGACTCTATTTATTTACTTTGAATTCATTTATAATTCGCCCTATGCGATGCAAAAAATCTACAAATCGCGTTCCATATAAATCCATCCGTCCTAATGCTGATAAGTGTAAGAGTTCGCAATGTATTTACGTCAAATATGTACCCTTTAGCAGGAACTAAGGCTCCCTTTGCACTCGTTTTAACCCGCACGAGTCTTTCGTCTGCGGCCACCTCCATGAAATTATATGCTTAACATTTTTATGGAACATTTTAACCCTGTGGTGACAATTTTTTAATAGCCTTTCATTATAGCTATCATGCGAATGGGTCGAAAATACTCACTTAAGTAGAAGATAGAGGGTAAGAAAATACTCTCTTAATTTCTACTAAAAAAGTAGAATGTGGCTACGTCATACGCAAATAATTTTAATTGAAGCTTTGCTCATTATTTCAAATATATTTTGTTTGATGCCCCAAATTTTTTTTGAATATTAGATGGTCAGGTCATACCATTTAAAAAGGTTATTAGATTAAGGATATATTTAATATAGTTATATATTAAATTAATATATGTATATGAATCAAATTTCATAGTTAAAATATTTGCATAATCAATTTATTAAATAAGAAACAGGTGGCAACCTTTCATCTGGTACCCATATCTTAATTTCAGATGAAATGTATATAACAGGTGGCAAAATTTGATGAAATATATTTTTTATTAAATTTTGCTGAAATACCTTTCATCTAATACCCATATCTTAATTTCAAATGAAATTTAAAAAGCAGAGGGCAACACCAGACAGAAATATTTGTTGTACTAAAGTTTGCTTAAATACCTTTCATCTGATACCCATACCTCAATTTCAAATGAAATAAAAAAAACAGGTCGCAACACCAGATATAAATATTTGTTGCTTTAATAGCTGAAATATCTTTCATCTGCTACCCATACCTTAATTTCAAGTGAAATTTAAAAAAAACAGGTGGCAACACCAGATAAAATATATTTTTTTGTTAATGCTTGCTTGAGTACCTGTCATCTGACACCCATACCCATATCAAATGAAATTAAAAAAACAGGTGGCAACACCAGATAAAATATTTTTTTTAGTAAAGCGTGCTTGAACACTTTTCATCTGATACCCATTTCTTAAAATTCAAGTGAAATTAGTGAAAAATTGCTATTTTTGCATGTGGCAACGCTATCAATAAAATGGTTTTGGGAATAAATTTTTGTTAAAAATGTTTGCTTTGACTCTTAAGTCTATAAGCTACATATGTCTATTTTTTAATAATATTTTTTTCTTAATTCAAACAGGTGGCAACACCTTGTTTTCGAAATAAATTTTTCTTAGCAATTTTGCTTTAATACTTATACGACGGCATTTGTGTCAATAAATATTTTTTAAATAATTTACTTTTCTTAATACAAACAGGTGGCAACACCTTGCTCAAATGGCGATAAAGATAGTACCTGTTAGCTACTACATGTAAAATATTGTTGAAATCGGAGTGATAATTTTTGAGCGATCCCTTTTTCTGTAAATCACTTGGTAAGTCAGTCGCTTACAGGGACGAAAAGCAAAAGCAAAGTCTTGGCGCTTGGTAAGGGCTTCACACTGTTTGCCTGCTTCTTGTTCTCTATCATATTATACAATCTTAGCTGGAAATAAAACCTATGTGCTACAGCCCAAATTGTCCACTGCTGTATTACTCAGCAAATACTAGTGAGGAAGCTTTTCACAACACTAACTTGGTGACCGGGGCTCGAGCTCCTTGCTGAAATTTCCCCGACATGAAGGTTTGGGCTTGCCTATTAACTCATCTGTATTCGCTCAGTAATATTGGGTCTTCTTATTCATTTATGCATGCAGACATACAAGTTGCACTTAATCGAGTTCTGTGACAACCCAAGGTAGGCTTCTGGGCCTATGAATGCTTGCATTGTCACTTCGAATGTAGGAATGCATGGCAGTTTGCCAATTGACCTTAACATCTTTTGTGCATTTTACTCTGCGCAATATCTTATCAATTCTTTTAATGGAACTAAGTTGGTGCTTGGTTGCTCTGAACGTATTACTTCTTCTTCTTCGAATTGTTTACTTCTTCGTCCGAAACCGCATCGCATTCAAGAAGCAAGTGTGAGAGTGTTTCTGGAGATGATAGTTCACAAAGTCGACAAGAGACTGCAATGACAGACGAGAATATTATTGACCATTCTCGGTTTGTCTTTAGCGCGGCTTATGAGATGTTTGAAGCTCTACTAGACTTTTATTGGATCATAGTTTAAGTTTCGTAGCTTTACGTCGTCACCACTGAGCTCTTATGAGTTTGTCCCTCTTTTACTGGCGAGAATATATTGTAGTTCATTGTCCATGAAGAGTCCTACTCTGTTCATGTCTGCTTCACATCTCATAACCGAGAATTCTAACTAACCTATTTCACATACTATCAACTGACTACTGTACACTCTTAAATTCTTAATTTTTCTAATTTCCTGCTTGTTTTGGGTTCCATTACCATTTCTTAAGTATGACGGCGCAGTTCACTCAGCTAATAGATACTACTTCCTTTTAAAAGCCGCATTTGGAGTGCTTAAAAATCCTCCACCTTATCGCTCATGGCTTGGCTTGGCTTGTAAGGCTTCACGTAGAAGTTTCACGGCCAACCAAGAAATTAGCTCTGAGCGCAAGCAGTGCTTATTACACACATTGAAAGAAGTAAACGAGTATAAATGGAAGTGGAGTAATTTGTGGAAAGCGCTTGGCTGATGGTTGGAGTTAAACGGAGCTAAAGTCCAACTTCTGTGGCGGTAACAACAAAAATACTAAAAATACATAAAAGTATTTGGCTCGTCTGCTTGCTTGCCTGGCAAGTTCATTACAATATTACTGCCATAAAAATTAAAATGCAAAAAAGTGGGAGAAAATAGAATCCAAACCAAAGCAGAATTTACAAAAGAAGAAAAGGCTAACTGCACAGTGAAGAGGAGCGCATCCACTACACCGCAGGTATCTGCAGTAAAATGTCGGAAAACAAATACCGACTGCTGTTATCGAATTACCCGAGATTAGCTTAATGACAGTTGATGTTGTTGGAATTTATATTAAATAGCTGATTTTTGTTGTTTGTCAGAATGTATGTAGAGCGTACGAGCAAGAAGTGGCATTATGTTCGTTGAGTGGTTCAGTAGATCTTCAGCTACTTGGAATTACTACTTAAAATATTTAAAAGCAACAACAACAGCAACAATAACTAGCAAAAATATGTTGTGATTACCACTGCATAAAAATTTTCTTCACATTGACAGTGCATTAAATTTGCTACTGCCAAATGGCATAGCGCATACACATAAAAATGGAGTGAAATCAGTGAAGCGAGCAGCAGAATGTTTCCACGGATGTGGTGGCATGCAAGCAATTGGCGGTTGATGATGAGAATGTATTTGGTGCAAAGGACATGCGGTAGCACGAGGAGGACACAATAAAATGTGACTGAATTGGAAAATAAAAACAGGAAGAAAAAGAAAACTAAAAAGGAACCACACAAGCACACCCATACACATGCAATGAAATATGGAAAAGAGGATAACTGAAAAAAGGAAGAAAATAACAGCAGAGAAAATTATTCAGCAAGCACAGTGCGTTGATTTGTTGTGCTTTCTGCATGTTGCAGCAACATCAATTGTGTCATTGTCAATGTTGCGGCCACATTAACTCGCAGCATTATTTGTTTGGCGTTGATTTCGTGACAGTTGTTGTAAGCTAAGGGCTACCTCGTTCGCAACCAGCTACAGTAGCTGAATTTTTTCCGGTTTGTTGACTTGAGCAATAACAATAATTAAAGTGAAGTTGCAAAAGTTAGTGAGACAGAGAGGAGGAAGAGAGAACGGGTAAAATGAGAGGCAGTGCATATTTTTTCAGTTATTAGCAATTCAGATGCTAACTTTACGGACCACAAGTTGGATACACACACAGAGAAACTTACTGATTTTGAACTACCTACCTTGACACCAGTTTGCTTTTTACCTGAAGTACTATGACTTCTATCGTTTTTTGATGCGAGCATGTGGTATTTTTATATGTCAATTGTCAGCCTATGCAATAGAATTGTATCTTATATTAAAAAAGTTAGCTTGTGCATCAGCATTACAACGTCTAATAAACTAGTTCATAGTGGATCAGTTACTGAACTAGTTCTTTATGGGACACTTTTCGAGCTAGTTCATAGTGGACCACTTATTGAACTAGCTCACAATAGACAAATTCCCATTTGTGGAAGCATTAGCAAAAAAATTAAAAAATAATAAAAAACTGATAATTGAATTAAAAAAAAACATATTTTATTGAAAAAAATGTAAAAAAAAATTTTTACTTATATATGTATATATTTTTTTTTTACTTCAGATTTTATTTTAAAAGTAAATATTTTTTTAGAAATTAAATGGGAGCTACAGCAAATTATTATAAAATTTGTATTATTAATAAAAAATTATGAATGAAAGTTTCAAAAATTTGTAATTATATATTTGTTCTGAAACCAAATGAAAACAACGTCAAAAAAAGTATTAAATATCGACAAACTATTTAAAAACATAACAACAAAAGAAACAAAAAACTCAATTGAAGAAAACCTTTTCGCACACCCCTCCAACTGGTAACTTTGCAACTAGTACAATTCGAGTCACTCTCGGCGCAGTTTGACGCCTTCCATCAAATGCAATTAATGAACTAGAATGCCTGCTGAGTACATACTTTGACTTTTCATCTACATCACTACAGGTTATAAGTGAAGCATCGCACAGCCAAATAAAATAAAACAGCCAACCATAGACTTTTGCAACAGACAACAAACATCGATGGTCTAAAAGTCAGTTGCTTTAGGCCAACAGCATCAAGGCATGACGCTGGATGCCAATCGTCGTGAAGTAAATAGCATACATAAATATAATCGTAAACGTGTATGTAGTTAACTGTTGGTTGTTGCATGTCAACCACATCAACGAATTCAGTTGCAGGCAGTTGCAATAACGCAAAGTGGTTCGAAGTTAAGAAAACAATAAATGAACATAAAATAAAAAAGGCAAATTTACGGCTTCTTCAGCGCCAAAACAACAACAACTTGACGTTAACTAGTCTTGCTAACTATATTTTAATGATTTGAAGTTTAGGAAGAATGCTGACTGCGGACTGCCGACTGCTGACTGCTGATTGTCAATTTCATGCGGATTATGATGTGGCATTGTAAAAATCCAAACTTTATTGCTTGAATTCATTGAAGAAGTTTTTAATTTCCGTTGGTTATAAAATAATTTATGAAGAAAAACAAAAACAATAAATACAAATATAGAAGAGTCTAAGTTCAAGCGGAATTTTAGTTTATATAAATCACAGTTTTTCGTCAACTATAGCGTGGGCGGTGCCACGCCCATTTTTCAAGGCCTATGTGAACAGTATTACACAACACCCCACTGCTCACTTGTCAAGGTTTGTCTACGCTTGGAAAGAAGATATAGCTTCTCCATGAAAAAATGCTGAGGTGACAGCTTAATGAAGTGATCCGGAAGTCTAAATTCAAGCTTAATAGAGAGCTCTCAACAAAGTGGTGTTTCCTCTTTAACCTTTCCATCCAACTTCGAGCCTACCCTGGGTGACAGGTACCATCCATCGCTTATTACCCACATGCAGTGATACAGCGCAACTGACGCCTTTAAAGTTCTGTCCTAAGTACCACTGTGTCCAGAGCAAACCCGGGAAAACCCGCATTCGCAATACCTAATAATCATAATTTTGACTAGTAATATATGGTGACTTTATTCACATGGAAACCAGAATTAATAACTTTAATATCGATGAAGAACATAAACACTTCCCTCAAATCCCCCCTGAAATTCATGCTAATTATTGACGTAGAACCTTGACCGATGGCAGCAGCTCGCATTGGCAAATGAGACCCCTTCTTCAACAGCAATCGACCCAAAAGTTGGCATGTATGGGTCTTGGGCATTTGTTATATGAAAAAAAGAACCAAGCCCTCTGTGCCGATGGGTAGTTTTCCATGCATCTTCCAAGCGGAAGTGTATGCCATCTGTCTATGTGCACAAATCAATTTAGATAGGAATCTCCGTAATGAACGAATTACCATTCTGAGCGACAGCCAAGCGGCACTCAAGGCACTGTCATCCTGTGAGGTTAAGCCCTAACTGGACCTTGAATGTATCGGAGAAACTAAATCTGTTACGAGCGCACAATGGCGTAAGACTAATTTGGCATGAGAAGCGGCCTTGTTATTAATAGGAGCCGAGCTCTTCCTTGCTATGGAAAAATACAACATCAAAGAGAAGCTCGGTGAGAAGTGAAGAGTCAAGGCTAAGAGAGGCTAGCTGTCATCATACCATGGGACTACGTCAGACGCAATCCTCGTTAGGGGTACAACCAAAAGCGGTTTAGAAAACTCATAACCCTCACCAAGGATTACTGATTTCTCCTGACAGATCATGGGCATTCTTCCAGACCATTGCAGAATTACCCTCATCAAGGTTATACAGATTTCTCATGACAGATCATGGGCATTCCTCCAGACCATTGCAGATTGCCCGGTCATCTGCACAGTATTGGGATATGGGACGACTCTAACACGTGTCGTTTCTGCGACCAATCCCCGGAAATTCCATTACATCATTTCCTTGAATGTGACGTTATAGCGCGGAGAAGATTGAGACATCTCGGCCAATTGCAAACAGAAAAAAGGCACATACGCTCAGGCCAACCCAGCTCTATCTTAGGTTAATTAAGAAGGTGGCTTTAGATGAGAGCCCCAGAAATCTCGATTTGTTTTCAAATTTTGATGAAAATTTCTTGGTTTTTTGCAATTTTGCACACGTTTTGAAACTTTGAGTTATATGGTTTTTGTTGTAAAAGAAAATAAAAGAATATAAAAAAATTAAAAAAAAATTAAAAAATAAATAATAAAATTATTGAAGAAAAGGAAAAAAAAGAATCAAACAAAAAACAAATGTAAAAAAATAAAAAAAAATTAAAAACATAAAAATTAAAAAAATAAAAATTAAAAAATAATAGTAAAAAAAAAAATTTAAAAAAATTAAAAACATAAAAATTAAAAAAATAAAAATTAAAAAATAATAGTAAAAAAAAATGAGAAAAAAAATAAAAAATAATAATCATAATACCATAGTATTAAAAGATAATCTAAAAAAATAATAATAAAAAAAATTTAACATAAAATTAAAAAATTGAGAAGAAAGAAAAGAAAAAAAATTAACTAAACAAAAAAATTTTTTTAAATAAAAATATGAAAAAAACAAAAAAGGAAAAAAGGGTAAAGAAAAGGTAAAAGGAAAAAAGAATAAAAAATAAGTAAATATTCAAAACTTTGTGTTATGTCGCGGTACTATTATCGTGAACACAGGTGTTATAAGTACATACTTTTTCCATTACTCCGTCTTGGTCTGCATTGAGCAATCGAAGGCTCGGAATACCATCTCAATCACAGAAGCATTCATGTAGTACAATAAACATAGCTACATAAAATAAAATATTTTTGGTTTTCAATTAAAACCATTAAACCGTAACTGGAATGATTGAAGAAGATATTTTATGAGAAAAAAGTTTGTTTTAATTATTTTCACCACAAAAAATGCCGTTCATTTACATTCATTTTTCTTTTAAGTGTTCCGCCGAAGCCCACTAACCGACCTTTCAAACCACAATGAAACTCAATTATGAATTTAGCCAACAGCAAGCGGCGACCTCGCTGTGATTTCTTAAAAAAACATGCCAAAACATGCAATTAATTTCATTACCAAAAAGAAAAACAAAAAAAAAAAACATCCACGTCTTAAAGCAGAAATTAAAAGCCTATTTTTCTTTACAACGGATTTGCTGCTCATCAGCATTTAATTGTTCGTAGGTATTTATGTAGGTATGTATGTATGTATGGACGTGCATGCATCTATAGAAGATATATGGTGACTTGGTAGTTACCCAGTAGTCAAATCTACCAGTTCTGAACTACTTGGCTACCAGGCTGCTCTGCAGCTGAAGTTCTATCTTTTTTCAGTGTTGGCTACTTATATTTCTAATATTGCGATGTGCCACGAAATTTCAATTGTTAGCTTATTCAATAGCATCATCTTGTTTAATTTACTAGTCAGTTAACCCATTCGTCATTGTTATATCAATGCAAGAACTAGTTCATCGTGGACCAGTTAACGAACTAGTGGTACTGTATGAACATTACATCAGTCAATGGTCGAGAAATGCCATGCATCAGTATTATAGAAGTTAAAGCTCTAGCTCATACAGGCTTAAAAAAAGCTGGTCCAAATTGTCGCTAAAATCACTAGTTTTGGTCGAGTTGAAAAAGTAAATAAAAATTGATAGTTGAAATTATCAAAAATAGTTGACTACAAATTAAAATGCCTTTTATCTTCAAATTTGTTTTCGACTCGATATGATTTTTTTTGTAATATATCGGTTGGCAAAAAAGTCTTGCGGTATTTTTATTGAATTTTCAATTGTTCATAAAATTGGTTATAATAATGCGATTTAAGTCAAATATGCGCCGTTTTGTTCGATGACGAGTTCCCAACGAGATGCCAACTTCATAATGCCCCTCTTGAGGACAACTTCCGACACCAAGCTCGTTCGAAATAGGTGGTAATCACTTGGTGTGAGATCCGGACTATACGGTGGATGCAAAAGAACCTCCCATCCGAGCTCCCGGAGCTTCTGGCGGGTCACCAAAGATGTGTGTGGCCTGGCGTTATCCTGATGGAAGACAATTCGGCCTCTGTTGGTCAAAGATGGCCTCTTCTGCATGAGTGCTGCATTCAAGCGGTCCAGTTGTTGGCAGTACAGGTCCGAATTGAGCGTTTGGCCATAGGGGAGCAGCTCATAGTGGATGATTCCCTGCCAATCCCACCAAACACACAGAAGAACCTTCCTGGCCGTCAATCCAGGCTTGGCCACCGTCTGGGCAGATTCACCGCTTTTCGACCACGACCGTTTGCGCTTCACGTTGTCGTAAGTGACCCACTTTTCATCGCCAGTCACCGGGTCGATTTTGTTGCGATTCAGAAGCGATTCGCATGCATCCATACGGGCAAAAATGTTTTTTTGCGTCAAGTCGTGGGGCACCCATACATCGAGCTTTTTTTTTTAATCCAAGCTTCTTCAAATGGTTTACAACGGTTTGATGGCTCATGCCCAGCTCTTGGCCAATGCTACGGCTGCTACTATGCCGGTCTCTTTCGATCAATTCAGCGATTTTATCGCAATTTTTGACGACAGGCCTTCCGGACCGTGGCGCATCTTCGATCACCTCTGCACCAGAACGAAAACGTCGAAACCATCGTTGTGCGGTGGAAATGGAAACTGTATCGGGTCCATAAACTGCACAAATTTTATTGGCAGCATGAGATGCATTTTTGCCTTTATCGTAGTAGTACTGTAAAATATGCCGTATTTTCTTTTATTTTGCTCCATGTTTGCGACGCTATAACTCACGAACGAATAAAAGCACACAACAATTAATCAAACACGTGTTAGCACGTGAAAAGAGCTTTCCAAAAAGCTCTAGCGTGAACCGATGCGACGAATACAACTAGAACTACGCACTTGCAAAGGCAAGCTTGCGGAAATACCGCAAGACTTTTTTGCCAACCTATATTAAAAAAAAGTGAAATAAACATTTTACACATATTTTTTTTATTTATTCTTAAACTAAATGAAAGTGACTGCAAATAATAATTATTAAATTTGAGTACATAAAACATCAATAAAGCCAACATTGATAATGGCACAATATTTGTTTTGCATACAGTTCGAACTGATCATTTTGTAACTAGTTCGATTGAAGTCACTTTGTAACTAGTTCAATTGAATTCCCTCTGTACCTAGCGAAGTTCAAGCTGCTTTGTAACTAGTACAATTGCACTATCTTTGTAACTAGTACAATTGAAGTCACTTTGTAACTAGTGCAATTGAATTCCCTCTGTACCTAGCGAAATTCAAGCTGTTTTGTAACTAGTTCAATTGCACTATCTCTGTAACTAGTGTAATTGAAGTCACTTTGTAACTAGTATGACTTTTTCCCGCAAATATCAGTCGAACTAAAATCTTGTGTGCGTAGTCAAATGTTTCCCTACAGTCTAGTTTTATGTAAATGATGTGTATGCATGTATTTATATATATATATATTTATGTATATCTAGCTGCGAGGTTGGTCAATTATTATTTATTATTATATTTACTAGATTTGTTTTTCAAGTAGCCAAAAATGTATCTTCTTTTAGAAAATTGCACAATTCGTTATTAAAGGTTATCCAATTCATTTATATGCGTATTTCAATAAATCATTCTTTCAGTACTTTTGTATAGAAATACATAGGTAAATATTGAAGGGGGTAAATTTTTTGAAATTTTTGAGAGATTCACAAAAGCATAAAAAGACAAAAAGAAAACTTAAATTGAATTTTAATCTCTGTATGAATAACTTAATTTGTTTTTAATTGCCTCATTGTAGTAATAGCTATGGAAATTTTTATTTTGGGGCTTTAAAGTGATGTGGGTATGACAAAACGAGAATTATTAAATTTATGCAAGTTAAAGTGGAAAACCTTACTTTAAGCACCAAAAGCTTGTGTAAGTATTCAAATCCAAAATACAGTTGCTTCTGTGCCTAAAGTATTTTTGATTTCATCAAAGATTTTTAGCTGTCAAATGCAATAGATTTCATTGAAAGTTTCAGCAGCAAAAATCTTACCAACAAAAACGTATTTTTTTTTTTATTTTTTAAACATTTCTCGGCCTTGCTTTAATCTAACTAAAAAATGTGAACCTGTAATTATTGAAGAAAGTGAAAACAAAACAAAACTGAACAATTCTCTAGATATTCCCTTTTTTGTTGGCTAAATTAAATTCAACACCATGGGTAGAAGCCGAATAGCATCCAAAAGTAATGCGAAATTGCCAAGATCTTGAAATTAATTTTTCTGATTTTCTAAATTAAAAAAAATAAAGTACTATATGGATCGCCCAGTAAACCCACATTATTGTGATAAAAAAACTTTAGGAACTTTTTTGGCCACACAAAATCGAATTTGAGATCGCCACAATCTAATAGGAACAACAAAAGAAAAAAAAATATTTCTTTTACCGATAATATTATGACAGGAAGTTGATCTAGTATTGGCACAGAAGCAATAGTGATCAGCTCTAGAAAGGCAAGCGGATGGGTCGACCTTAACAACATCCTAATTACTATAGATGGACCAAATTTTGCCAAGCACTCAGGTAGTATTCCCCATTGCACTCAAGGCCAAGAGGTAGGTTATGTTATAATAACAGAATAGGGGCATGTGTGTTAAAGCTCATAGCTCTATGCCAACTTCTCTGACTTCTTATGAATTCTTTGCAGGGAGAGAGAATGTATCTCGCCCATTTTGAACACATTCGACCCAAAAATTTACGAAAGCGATGTGCTTAGCCCTAAAATTGACTCCGAGTTAATCGGAGATTTGAAAGAACCATAGATCGCGAATTCATCCGCCCTGAACACGAAAGAGTCTAGACACCCACATAAGTGCAAGCTCATTACACCTTACAACGGAGTTTAGTCTTAACTTAATAACTGCGTTTTTTTTTTGAATGAGCGCGAGCTGTTTGTTAGGCCTTTAAAGCAGCTTGGCTGTCACTATAGACCCTGATTTTATGTCCTCGCTACATAACGCCAAATATCCAGTCTGCTACTTTCAGTACTGTTAAGACATTCAATTAAAAGACCTTTGTCATTATAGCTAAAACAGTAGAGCATCTGAAATTACTTATCAAAATAGCCGAAATAATCAAACTCGTTACTTCAATGTCAATCAAAAACTCCCTGTCCTTTCATTTACCTCTCGCTCTATATCTCGATCGGTTGTCATCCACTGCTAGGCTATCCGCTCCAGTAAGGGGGCGTCCATAAATTACGTGAGATGTTTAAGGGGGGAGGGGGTCGAGTCAAATCTCATCTAATCTTACGTTGGAGAGTGGGGGGTCTCGGCAAATATCACGCAATTTTTTTTCTGATTGAAACAAAAAAATTGTACATGCTTAAGATTTAATCTCAAGCGTAATCGTAGTATGATTAAGATCATTCACTAATTCGTTCAAAAGAAAATAATTTCATTCATGCTTCGACGTTATACATTACTACTGTCAAACCACCAAATTTGTTTTATACCAAATAGCTCAATTTAATCTGAATTTGCGGTACAGTGTAGCCCGTCGGTTGTTTTCGCGCCACTATGAGCCGAACGCCCTATCACTCATGTTGACGTTTGACAATTCCGGACTTTAAAGAACATGACGGAAAATCATTTGCTCCATTTCTAATACGCGTACCGATTCAACCGCTGAATGCCTTCATCAGCACGGCTATTGATCTCTATTGCCCAAGTATACGTGATGATTTAGAGAAAATATGCTGCAGTACATGCGGTATTTACTTCGCATCTATCACAAGAGCTGCAGAGCACAGGAGAGCAGCTCACATTGCACCAGCTAAGCAAGCGCGTATGTTCCGGATTGTCACAAGACGAGCTAATGAGTTACTGTGCGCAAGCGTCAACGGCTTAGAGTGGCTAGATTAGAACGAAGTTGAAGGAGCACATAATTTTACTGAAAATCATATGGACATGTTGGTCCCAATAGTCTCTCTTGAAACCGCGCATGATTCTCCATGGACTGAATTAGAGTAGATATTCTTTTTTTAATCGCAGTAGTTACGATTTAAGTCTTCTATTGTTAAATTTTTATTACACTTATAACTCTCAGCAATATTGATTACTAGTCTTAACTAGTCGTAAATAAAAGCACGAAGCAAATTTTTTTTCTTTTTACTATAACAATCCAACGCGTTTACATAAGAAACCCACATTTTGAAAAATTTCACGTGAGATTGGGATTGAATAAAATCTCACGACATCTCACCAGGGGGGGAGGGAAGGTCAGAAAATTGAAAAAAACACCTCACGTAATTTATGGACGCCCCCTAACATTTTCCGTCTTGTAGCCGTCGATATAAAAGGATTTTTGTGGGGCTGCCCAAGAGAGTGTCTGGCTCCGTCTATTGTTCCCATGAAGGAAAGTTAATGACATAGTTTCTTTATACCTTAGAGCCCCTTGTAGTAATCCTAGTAGTTTAGCTCTAGTGAATTCAATTTCAAAGATGAAACAATTAATAAGAACAAAAATTGTGAAAAATGGTTATCTCAAAAAAAAAAATTAAACTGAGTGGCGAAAGAGATTTGAATAGAATTTTATTTGAAAAGAGAAATAAAAATCAAAAAAAATTAAACTATGTAAAGTATTATTTTTACAAAGTCGACAGCTGTAGACAAAAATTTAATAGTGAATAATTTTATTTTATGCTTCTTTTTTAATTTTCTCATTGTCTTAGCTTTTTAACGAAATAAAAAACAAGTTTCTAACTCCAATAGGACCGGAGTTATGAATTCATTTTTAATGCATATTCAAGTTATAAATACGAAACTCTCAAAATTGTGGTTGTTTTGCTTTCCAAAATATCGAAGAATATACATATAAGATATTTAGCTCAATCAAAAATGTTTGGGTCAGATAGGTTTGAAAAACGTTCATATACCTAAGTGGATGGAGCCAAAAACAATTTTTGTTGTTTCTTCAATTTAAATCTGAATTGAGGTTCCGAGAATATTTTTTTCATTCCATTTTTAGATCACAAACTGAGCAAATATAATTTTTTTTGGGCCAGATTTTAGTCACTGGTCAAAAAGCGAGTTTCAGAAAATAAAATTTTTTTTGTGGTCCTGGTGTTAAAAACTGGTGTGCTTAATTATTACATACACTTTTTTTCATAATTTGCATAAATTTTGTTTCCCCTGTAGAACATTTTATTTTGTTTTTTTAATTTTTTTTTTTTGGTCCCAGTGTTAGTCATTGGTCTATTTTTCATTACTCTTTTACGTTAAAAAACGAGTTTAAGAAAATAGTCTTTTTTTCGTCCAGGTGTTAGCCACTGGGGTACTTAATTATTACCTTAAAGTTTTAAATGATTTGCATAAAATTTTTTCCTGCAGAAACAATTTTTTGATATAAATGAAATTCTAACTCATTCCTGCTCGCTAAAGAAGCTCTAGAAACCGTAATATCTTCATCGACACCAAAAAAAAGCAGTATATTTTCGAAAGTAAAAATTATAAAATTAAAAAATAAAGATTTTTTGAAAACTAAACAAAAAATTTAAACCACCCCCTTCAATACTTACAGCTAAACTCACTTCCAATGGCGTTCTTATCTTTTTTTCTAACCAGCTCTCAAAATAATTGCATAATTATTATAATTACAGCTAAAAAGGCATGCAATTTGAGTCACAACTTAACACCGGTTATATTACAATACAATAATATGCAGACTTCGCAATCGCAATTCCAGACCTCATTATCGCTCAGCAATTTACACATCAACAACAATTTGACCAGATGCACTTGAAATTATTTCGAAAAAAGCCATTTAAATCGGCCAGCAATCAAAAATCTTTTGAAATAGTGAAGAAGAATCTGTGGCATCTGTTAGAAACAATGAAAAATACAAAGATGTAATTGTTGAAGACTACAAAGATAGCCGCCTGGAAAGCACTACAAGAGCACACAATCAGCGTCAAATAGCAGTGCTCACACACTGGTAAATATGTACATATGTATGTGTGTATGTATGTAAATGAAAGAGTTTGAAATGACGGGAGAAGAAGACAAGGAACGAAGAAAGCCAACAAGCGCGAAACAATGAAGGCAACGGAGAAAGAGGGCGTAGTTGACGCCTTGGGCATCTGTTGCAAGTACGCGTTTCATCATCTCTAAATGCAGCCACAGCGCATTTTCATACCTGCGTGCAATTTCCAGCGAATTGCTGAAGCTGCTGCGGCATCGCCTCTGATGATGGCCGCTTTGGCGTGTTTATAGCCACTTCACTTCACTGTGGGCCTGCGGCGATTTGTTTTACAAGTTTATACAGTGGCAGGCATAAAATTTCGAATAGGATGGAAGTTTGCATTTGAAGTGCCATAGATTAGGTAGTACGGAGGGTAAAAGATTGAGCAGGTAGGTTGATTTTTGATTGCACAAATACTTGAAGATATGGCGAGAAGTTTGGACTATCTGGCAAATGAAATTGAACCTCCACTGCCAGCTCTCAGAGCTCCTGAAACAGCGTTAGAGAGATGAGCCCTTCCTAATCGCCGTTTCTGGTCGAGCGCCTACTTTAATCTAGCCTTCTTAGGAAACAGTTCCAAATGATCTTTATTCCAAGCCAAATTTTTTGATAGTATAACCTTTCTTCCTGCGTTGAGGAAATTCTTCGCCTACTTGCCAGCCTGAAGATCAAGTTGGCAATCTCGGAAGCAGACTCAAATGCGAAAGGCTAGTCCCCTGCCCAACTTAAAATCGCTTGAATCAAGGAAACCATGAGGCCCTTTGTTCGAACTAAGAACGACGGAAAAATATATTTTAAATTATATAGAAAAATATATATAAATATTTATTTTCACTAGCAGCTTGTAAGTAAAAACAGGCTACAGCTAATAAGTAAACTTTATTTGTGAATAAAAAAGTATTGCAGCTGTCCGATTTTTTTTGTTCCCAACTGTAAGCATGAATTTCTGCACATTACCACATTGCCTTTGCGGCAAAGCTATTTGTAATAATTTTTATTTACACTTTTTCTTCTTTCATATTTCTGGCGAGTTAACGTCAAGGGTTTGTTTATCTTTGTAGAGGCTGTGGAAAACTATATAACAGAAGCCTGCTAATCATACAAGACTGTTGGTGAAGGTAAAGAGGAAATTCAAATACAAGCAAATAACAGAAAAATGTGTGAAAGCAAAGAAAAGCACAAAATACACTGAAATAGTCTTTGGCATCTAGCAAAGAATTTCTTCTGCATTGCCAAGGGAAAATATATATCATCTTCGTTTTCATATTGCATAAAACGAATTCTATTCCTTTTCTCCCGTCTAGTCCCCTCAGCTATGCACGCTCTTCATTTCTTTTAGCAATTTGTCATACTTTCTTTGTTTATCATTCTTAGCTGCTCCGTTGAGAGCTGTTTTGTAATTATTACAAAACATTATCGACTGCACAATTAATTGCTCTGCTTTAGTTACAAAAATAATAAAAAAAGAAGAAGTAAAGAATCCTGCATTTCGTTGCATCAAGTCCCCGAACAATAACCGTAATGAAAGCTGGTGCAAGATGAATTGCTGTACTCTGCCTCTAAAGTCATTAGAAGATCTTTTATATTTCAAAAAGTATTTCACAGCGCCGCACTCGCCTCGAAATGTTGCTGACTTTTGTCTTCTTCTATTGTAAGTTTGACCTTTTCATTATCAATGGTTTTAATCTCGTATTCTGCTTTTTGTTAGAAAATAAGTTACTATGGCAATATTCTTCTATTGCCTCTCTACTGTTTAATAAGAAGGCCTTTTGTTTGATGAAAAATCACTAACTAATTGCTGGTGATCATTACGGTGGGGGTCATTGGTGAAATTAAATTTGTATGTTTGTTTGTGTACCAAAGCACTTTAAGTATTAAAACAACAGGCAGAATTTTGCGTTGTGAAGAATTGAAGACGCATGTGGTTTACAAAAACAAATAAAAAAAAAACAAAAAAAAAACAAAAAAAAACACAAAAACAAAACAAAATCTAATGAGAAAAGCTGCTCTTCATATATCTTCAAAAAATTATAAAAAATTGTGCAAAAAGCAAAAGAGAACGATTAATTTTGCACCACCTATTACATACCATATAAAGGGTGGTTAAATTCCAAGGGCCGATCTTGAATGTGAAACACACCTAAACGTCAAGATTTTTTCTACATTTCATTTGACATTTTTCAATTTCAGACTAACTCAATTTGAACCTTGGAGAGATACATAATTGAGCAATGCGTTAAAGTTATTCAGGCTTATTATGAAAACGGGCGTTAAAATCAAAATGCATATCGCGCACTTCGTGATTTTTTCGGTCAATTTAATCGTTCAAATGTGCGTACAATCGGAGAAACTGTGCAAAAGTTTGAGCAAACCGGGTCTGTAGGAGATGTGAAAACACCAGTGCATGCTCGCACAGCTCGTACTGCAGAAAATATTGCTGCTGTTCGCGATATTGTGGTTGAAGAGCCATCCACCTCAACTCGTCGTCGTGCCCAACAATTAGACCTCTCACGCTCCGCTCGTCGTTGATGAACATTATGCATAAAGACTTGCATTTATACGCTTACAAGGTGCAATTGACTCAAGAACTAAAGCCTCTTGTCCATTTCAAGCGTCGTCAATGGCCAGAATGGTGGCAGGAAATGGCAACAGTGAATGACCAATTTTCGAAAAAAAAACCATCTTCAGTGATGAGGCACATTTACACCTCAGTGGACTCGTGAATAAGCAGAATTGCCGCATTTGGGCGAATGATAATCCAAGAGTGATTGACGAAAAACCAATGCACCCACAAAGAGTGACTGTTTGGTGTGGTTTATGGGCCGGCGGCATCATTGGACCGTATTTTTTTCCAAAATGAGGCCGGTCAGGTAGTTACTGTGAATAGTGTTCGCTATCGTGAGATGATACCGAACTTTTTATGGCCCGAATTGTGAGATATGGATGCGGACGATATGTAGTTTCAACAGAACGGTGTCACTTGTCACATAACTAACAAAACAATGGCTCAATTGGCCGCCAAGATCATGTGATTTGACAACGTTGGACTTCTTTCTTTGCAGTTATTTGGAAGAAAAGGTGTACGTTGATAAGGCAGCAACATTTCAAGAGCTTAAGGATGAGATAATTCGGCACTTTAACGGCATAGAACCTCAATTATGACTCGGCGTCATCGAAAATTTGAACCATCGGATGGAGGCGTGCCGCCGAGGTCGCGGCACCTATTTGGCCAATATTTTGTTCTATACGTAATTGAGCTATACCATTTCTATCATAATGAAGAAAAATGACAATAATTTCCTAAAAAAATTGTATTTGATTCAAAATCAACACCGGCCCTGGAAACTTAACCACCCTTTTTAAATTTCAACATTGAAAAATTTCAAAACATTTGGATTTATTTACAAAAATCTGCAGTTTAAACCTTTTAGTAGTTAACTGAATTAAAAAAACCTTTTAGAAGAATCTATGTCAATGTCTAAAACACTTGGAGCACTTGACATAGAATCACTCTAAAGTATCAGAGTTATTTTAAAAACAGCTATAAAGTCATTTATTTAAGGGGGGACCCTCATTTATCGGGTCAAAAAAATCGATTTTTTGGAAATAATTTTAATCTATTCTACAACTATTTAAGAATATACTTTCAAAATTTCAAGTCGATATCTGTATTTTTGAAGGAGTGATAAAATTTTTAACAGGACGCGACGGGTGGCCTGATCGCCTGTATCCAAAACTTTAAGGCCAGGTTACCCTTGATTTGTGTGCTTTTTTAAATAAACTTTATTCATAGTACAAAATATATTTATTAATCAATTTTTTTACATGTGAAAAAACAAATATTAAATTGCTTAAAAAAAATTTTTTTTTTTTCAAATGGTGGCTTTCAAAATGGCTGCTAAATTTTAGCTGATTCGTAGTTGGATGCCATCATATCTCGAAAACGAATTATCTGAAAGTAAAAAATCAAACGGTTTCATCTTCTGTATTGAATTGGTTATGACCGCAAGCAGAATCAAATATTTTTAATAAAAAAAAACAAAATGGCGGACTTTTGAATTTTTTGCCACTATTTTTTCACTTTTAATTGTTTATAACTTTTTTAAATAACAATAAATGTTTGTGATTCTGCTTGCGGCTATAACCAATTCAATACAGAAGATGAAACCGTTTGATTTTTTACTTTTAGATAATTCGTTTTCGAGATATGATGGCATCCAACTACGAATCAGCTAAAATTTAGCAGCCATTTTGAAAGCCACCATTTGAAAAAAAAAAAAATTTTTTTTTAAGCAATTTAATATTTGTTTTTTCACATGTAAAAAAATTGATTAATAAATATATTTTGTACTATGAATAAAGTTTATTTAAAAAAGCACACAAATCAAGGGTAACCTGGCCTTAAACGCGTTTTTCTCGAAACATCATTTTTCGATTTTGTGTACACAATTGAGAACGCTGTATTGAACCAATCAGGCTTTACAATAGCTCATTTTAAAGATAATTAAATTGTTTTCAATGTGACATTAAGTGTTTTTTTAAAAAAAAGATTTTCATATTTTTTTAAAGTCAATTTTTATGCATGAAAAATCACTTTTAACATAAAACTGGGTAAAAAATATCAATTTCGACATTTTTTTTTTAAATCAAAATGTCACATCGAAGGTATTATCCTAAAGTTTTAAAAAAAATTTGGTTTTTTTATTTCAGAAAAAAATTCAGAGCGCTAGAATGTACACAGATAGAATGAGGTGCCATGGACGAGGTGTATATTTCCATACTTAAAATGTTTTTTTTCTTCTCCGAAAATTTTTGTAGACAGTCAAGACATTTATTAAAGTACTTTATGAATTACAAAACGTTTGAAGTTATTTTACCTGAGAAAAAAATTCCCAAAAATGATGCATTTTTCGACCGTCTAAATGAGGGTCCCCCCTTAATGCAGGTAAATAACCAACAAACTGAAGAAAATATTTTTTTTTTGTTACTTATACACTTCCACTCCAATAGGAAGCATTTTTCAAATGTTTTAAAGTACTTTTTAGAATTTGTCATTCTCGAATGCATTTTTCAACGACATTCCCAAAGGCGAATCCCAACTATTAGTCCAAAAACTAGTTTCCAACTACAAACCACTTTGGGTGCCACAAAAATTAAAAATTTATTTATTTTTTGACAATTTAAATTGTTTGAAATATCCCCAGCGCTTAAGCGACGCCATGCAGATCATAAAAAACTTATCCCCAAAATTCCTGGTAACTGCAGCTCAAGCATAAAATTTAATTGCAAATTTCTAAAACCGAAGTGTAATAAAAACTCAGAACATTTTTATTATGTACACAAATTGCCGAGTGACAGTGTCTGCGATTACAAATAAATTGAAAATACATTTACTGCCACTAACAGAAAACAAAAAACTAAAAAAAAGCAGAGAAAAAAAACCTAGTAATAATAGAGTGGCATAAAAATTGCAGCAGACGAATTGTTGAAGTGATTTTTCGCCGCTAAAACGTCACAAACACGCAGACATGCATAAATTATTACTGAATGGCAGTAATTTTTTGGAGAGCTACTGTGCAACATTCAATCACTGCATCGCATTTTTGTTGCTATGTTTAGTAGTTGTGTTATTTTGTACGGCCGTTTTTTTGTGCTTCATTAAAGCGGCTATTCATACACACACACACACACACAAATACATGCAATTAGTGTCGAGTAGACGTTGCCTTTTTTTATTAGCTGTTTTTTGTTTGTTTGTCTGGAGGTTTCACGTATTGGTGCACCACAAAATATTTAAGTGCCAACATAATTTTTGTCAACGAAAAATCACGTTTGAAAAGCAGCAAACAAAAAGCACAAATACTTAGCTAACTACACAGATACGTGGTGTCGTTAGTCTGAGCATGCGTGTGCTTGTTTAGAGGCCCGCATGTCTGGCAGATGAAACCAGTGTGCCAGACTAGCACTAAACTGGACTCGGCTCTATCGAGAGTTTTCTTTTTTTTTGTTTTTGAGCGTTTCATAGTAGTTTACGTCAATAAATAACGAATGTATTTGTGTAAAAAAGGGGCAGTCGCCTGAGATATTTGTACATAAATGATTGCGTTTATTACAATTTTTGATTTGCCATGCTATCGTTTCCTGTCGTGCAATTTCGTTGATGAGTAAATGCGTGATAGAGGTTTTTTTTGCTTTTGTGACAACACTTAGTACAGTTGCTGTGTGTTGGCTGGCACGGATTTAATGAGGCTGGGCAATACGCGGTGTGGCTTTGCACGTACAGATTTCGAAATAATACCTATAGTTTTTTGGTTAGGATTATTTTGATTTATTTTAAATACACAATTTTTTGGAAACGTGAAAAGTAAATTGTTTAAATTGGAATTATAACGGTAAAAGTACTTGTGATGATAGTACAAAGCACCAGGTCAATGGTATTCGCTTTAGCTGTGACAATGGTAATGCTAATTTTAAATGGTATTGTTTCCAATATGAAATAATTGGGCTGACGTATTTTTAATGGTAATGGCAATGGTAATGGTAATATTGAATGGTATTGGCAATATTGGTAATTGTAATGGAAATTACTTTAGTGTTAGTAATTATAACGATAATTGTACTGGTAATGGTAATGGTAATGGTAATGGTACTGGTAATGGTACTGGTAATGGTAATGGTACTGGTAATGGTAATGGTACTGGTAATGGTAATGGTAATGGTAAAGGTACTAATAATGGTATTGGTACTGGTAATTGTAATAAGCAAGTGAATATATGTAGTTATGCTGATAATCGTAATGGAAATGATTGTAGTGTTAGTAATTGCATTGGTAATGGTAATAGTACTAGCAATTATAATGGAAAAGATAGTAGTAATTATAATGGTAATGTTGCTCATATTATAATAGTAATGTTGCCAATAATTACAACGTTAATGATAAGAGTAGTAATGATGCCGGTAATGGCAATGACAATAATGATATTTTTATTGGTAGTGGTAATGGTAATAGAAATTATATAAAATATTAGTAATTATAAGAGTATGTGGCAATGCAAGTGAAAATGGTAATCATGTTGGTAATGACAATGGTAAAAGTCATTGCAATAGTAATAGTACTAGCACTGGCAATGGTAATGATAAGTGTTAAGGTGTATAATGGTAATCGTGCTTGTAATGACGATGTCACTTGTAATGCCCATAGCAAAGACTGCAGTGGTACTGGTAGTGGAAATGGTAGTAGTTGTAATAGTAAAGTTGCCTGGCAATGCTAGGAGTAATTGTAATGATGTTGGCAATGATAGTAGTAATGGTAATGGTTGAACAGTAATGATAATCGTACTCGCTATGGTGACGGTAATGGTGTTGGAATACTACTACACACGCAATACTACACATCCATAGATTGCCTAGCAGTATGCGCAGTTGCTCCATCTGATTGAGACCACAAATTAGTATACTGCTCCGTCATTGGCCGCAAAAAGTTTTCAATCAATGTTCTGTAAGAAGCTCCTGAAATCGATTCCAGCGTTTTATGGACATATGTACCGATAACTCTAGTGGCCATAACACCGTACCAAACAGTACATTTAGATGGGTGCAACTGATGTTGGTGTGTTGCCCTTGGATTTTCAGAGCCCCACAATCTACAGTTTTGTTTGTTGACATAACCATTTAAATGGATTGTTGGCCGAGCTCCTCCTCCTATTTGTGGTGTGCGTCTTGATGTTGTTCCACAAATGGAGGGATCTACAGTTTTAAGCCACTCCGAACGGCAGATATTTTTATGAGGAGCTTTTTCATGGCCGAAATACACTCGGAGGTTTGCCATTGCCTGCCCAGGGGCGACCGCTAGTAGAAAAATGTTTTTCTTAATTTTGGTGTTTCACCGAGATTCGAACCGTCGTTCTCTCTGTGAATTGCAAATGGTAGTCACGCACCAACCCATTCGGCTACGGCGGCCGCCATCACTTTGGAAAAATTGGCGTCAAAAATCGTATTTTTGAGTGTTTTAAGCTAGCCTTTTCTCAAAAATCTGACGAGTTGGAGAGTTCAGCCTATGATTCAAAGTTATAAAAGCTGTTGTTAAGGCTTCAAGTTCCAAACAGAAAGAAAACAACTTGAATCAAATGGAATTAACGCCTTAAGGTACAGGGATTACGATTGAATTTCAAATTATTCCTTGCTAACCCCAACAAAAGGCCTATGCAGTACTTTATGGGGTCGCTGATTACAAAACCGATGCCAGGGTTTCGAAACTCAGATAACAAAAAAAAAATTACAAAAAATCAAAAAGCCATGGAGACTTGTTTTTTTTGTTTTTGTTTGGTTGTCCGGAAATTCCCCCAATTTGTCCAATTCGCCAGACCTCATGCCATTACTCAATTGTTTTGTGACCGAAAGTCCAGAAGAGTGTGTGGCTCTGTTGATCGGACAGTCGAGTTCAACATGAACCGAGAAATTTTGAAATATTTTAGCTGTTGTCATTGGTGTTTCTAAAGGGCACCACTAACTTCGCCAGGTGTTTGAACGAGCTTCTTCTCTGATCATAGCCGGCTTTGGTAGTTGATAGAGACATTAAATTTCTCCTATCTTTATGCCGCAGTCCATCTGCGATGTTATATTCACAATTTTCGGCTCTCTTTTATAATTTTAATGTATTTTCAATTATGTCCGGATTTATTCTCTTGATTCTTTTATTACCTAACTTAACATATTAATTTACTTTAATTTTGAATTTTAATTCAATTCCCAGTCTCTAATAAAATATGCACATCTGCATCGATAGGTGTGTATGTTTGTTGCTACAGACTCAATTTTAGTTTACCATTATTTATTTTATTTTTTTATTCATCTACATTTCTACTACTTTCCATCACTATTTCGCTCATTTGCATTGCTTAGTTGTTTTCTATAGCATTTTTATTATGTGAAAATTTATTGATACATTTTTTAATAAAGGCCTTTTCATACATTTTCATCATAATCATAAATTTTGATTAATAAATGAGTTTTGCATTTAAATTTACTTTTTCGAGTGAAGTGGAAGCCAGAAAGTGAAAACAAAAATACATTTAATTTATACATAAGTTATAGCTTTTGTGGGTATTTAAACAATAAAAATTTTCATTAAATTTTCACATTTTTTAATCAGAATTTTTAGAAAATATTGAAGTACGCAGAGTTGTAGGCTATTGAATTTTTATATGGCAAAGTGAAATTTCAAATTGGCTCAAAAATCGAGTTGATGTTAAGAATTTCTTTTTTTTGTTTACCGTGTCAGGTTTTTTATTGCCATATAAAAAATGTCAAGCATTGGTTACATCGAGAAGTCTAGACTTCCCTGAATAAATGGCCATGTTCTATCGCTCTCATCAGCAGTTCGGTATCTTGGAGTGATACTTGACTCCAAGCTCCATTGGAAGCTACACATTGAAAATCGGGTAAAGAAGGCCAGTATAGCCATCTACTCCTCCAAATCTATGCTTGGTAAAAAACTGGGGGACTTCAAGCCACAGGTCGTGCTGTGAATGTACAACGCAGTAGTTTGCCAATTTTAATGTATGGATACATGGTTTGAAGGGAAACTCTTCGGAAGGACTATAATATCACTAAACTGGGGAAAGTGCAAAGGACTGCATGTATTGGCATCACCGGATCATGTCGAACTCGCCCCAGTGCTGCCATGCATGTCGTTTTGCACTTACTTACCATCGACTTTTATCGACATCGTTATTTCCAACGCTGCTCAAAATGCAATCAGGTTAAAGGAGGTTGGCCTCAGGAAGCAATATCAGAAAGGACATGGTAGCATTTGTAAACAGTTAGAACCGCATTATTCTGAACACCGTACGGATCTGGACTTTGAGGGTGTGCTAAAGCAATCTTACCAAGTAGGCAGGATTGAAGCGGTTGGAAGATCTGCAGCAGTGCTGGTACCTATCCTCACTGGCGGCTCCAAAATGGAAACGGGAGTCGGAGCAGGTGTTTCCTCTAAATCAGCCAATTTATCTATTTTCTCAAAATTGCCGAATAGCATTAGTGTTTTTCAGACAGAAATCTATGCGGGCCTAGAGGCAAGTAGAGTGATTAGAGAACGTGGGATCGGGGAAGATATTGATATTTTTTTCGATAGTCAAGCTACTATCAAGGCGCTAACGCCACCATGATGCAGATCCAAACTGGTATTCTCCTGTAAGGAGATCAAATCTCTTGAGTGTACAGGTAACATCTCCCTGATCTGGGGTCCAGGACATAGACACATAGAGAGAAAAGAAATTGCTGATGAGTTTGCAAGATAGTGGTCGACTTTATTGGTCTCAGAGGTCTCCTACACGCTAATCGGTAACCCCGTGACTCCCGTTCAAGAACAGTTGTACAACTTATTCCTCAGAAAAGCGCAGAACAGTCGCAGCTTCATTTCTTTGTGTGCTATTTCGAAAACACTTTAGCCTCAGTACAAACAGGCGGAGGACTTAAAAAATTCTGGAGATTTCACGCCATTCAATTTCCAAACTCGTAGCTGTATTCACCATTAACCCCCATTGCAGAAGCTGTGGGGATCTTTTAGTGAAGAAGACTGTTTAGCAGTTTCTCTATAAATGCGTCGGTCTGGCAGCTAGACGATTAAGGTCACTGGGTGTTCCTTTCTTTGACAGCCGTGGCAGTGATCCAACCGAAATCCAATCAACTTTCTCTATTATACACACAGCTCTGCTTGGGTGTAGATATCTGCCCATTGAAGGTCTCTAAATGGTATCGAAATGGCGCTTTAGTGCTACTTGGAGAGTGCCAGACTGGTACTTCAACCATTTCACCTACCTACCTATAACGAAAAAATGGACTAGACCACCTTCAAAGTTTAATGGGATATAAAATTGTGTACTCAAAATTTTTCTAAAGATTCTGAACGAAAAGTTTGAAATTTTGATACAAATTTGTTGAATTTTTTTCAATTTGCACAAAGTCTGAAACTTGAATTTATGTGGTTATTGTCGGGGAATGAATTATAGTAACAAGAAGAAGAATGTATTAAATTTAAGTTTTTTTTTTTACATTTTATTCATTTTTATTTTTTAATTTTTTTTTTAATTTTTATGTTTTTTTTTATTATTTTTAATTTTTAAGATTTTGTTTTTTATTTTTTTTGTTCAATTTTTTTTATTTTGTTAATTTTTTTTAATTTGTTTATAATGCTTAAATATTTTTATTTTTTACTGTTTTTTTTATTACCTTTTTTATTTTTTATTCTTTTTTAATTTTTAGTTTTTTTTTAGTATTTTTTGATTTTTAAAATTTTGTTTTTTATTTAATTTTTTTTTATTTTTTTATGTTTTTTTATTTTTTTATATATTTTTTTTTTATTTGTTATTATTTGTTATTATGTTTTAATATTTATTTTTTATTTTTTATTCTTTTTTAATTTTTTTTAATTTAAATTTTTTTTTTATTATTTTTTAGTTTCTAAAATTTTGTTTTTCATATAGCCTAACCTTTTGCAGAGCTAAATCGTTGAAGTTTTGACACATAAAATGGCCGAGAGGCTATACTCTCGAGTTAACTTCATCTTGCTTGGCCATAGGCGACTATCTCTAGCCAATGTTTTCTACTAATTAGTTCAAAGGATCTCCCATTTCTGTGAGCCTTCGCAATGAACTGATTTGTTTAATATTTAAAATTCACTACATTTCATTTCGCTCACTTCAGTGACACTTCACTGTCTGGGTTTTTCAACCTCGTCATCGCATTTTCAATTATTTATCAATGCGGCCACATTAAAACTCGAACGACTACCAAGAAATTATGCAACAAAGCGTTGCACGACAGTGAAATGTCACTGCCTGGTCGGGGCGATACACTTTCGAAACCCTTTTTGTTTTTTTTTTCGTTTTTTTTTTGTGGAAAGATTTTATTCACATTACTTTTCTACAGTTAGCCGCACTCTGACGCTAAGTCAATTTAAATTAGGTGGCTATCTGTCCAAATAAATATTTAATTTGCCGCCAATGGCTGTTTATGTTTTTGTTTATATTTTGTTTTATTTCGCTTTCTTTCCGCTTTTCCAAAGTGTGGCTTTCGTTAATGTTGTGTAAATTTAAAACAACAAAAGCAATGCGCAATAGCGACCACAGCGCTGACGTTAATGAACTTGGGTGGCTCTTCGGTTGAAATTAGCAATTAAATTACTTTTCCACCTTTCTTACTATCGTCTTTGGTCTTCCACTACCTTTTACTTTGAGTACTTTAACTACGTACTTACGCTTTTTTTAATTTCTTTTTTTTCATTAATTCGGTGCCGTTTTCATTGACACTTCCGGTTTTGTTTTCACCACAAACTCGCCTTTGCTGCGGTCGCTGTGTGTGTGGCCGGTATGTAGGTGAGTTACTTGCTATGTACATACAATCCTATTACCTTTCGCTTCCTGCCTTCCTGTCAGGTGTTAATGCCTTGCAATATTAAAGAGTTTTGTGTTTTTTTTTCTTTTATTTGATATCGTTTGGCTTCATCTTCGTCTGTGCTTTGTATTACTTCGGTGCTGCCTTTGTGTGGTTGCCGTTAAAGAGGTTTATTTTGTTTTTTTTCTTTCTTTTAACTACATTTCCCAGATCATTTAATGGTTTTAATTAGTCTAGGATAACTTTGTAAAAGCGGCTATTGCAAATTATACAAAGCAGCTGCTTAATTACTAAGTTCAACGAGAGAATAAAATTGAAGTGTGTTTACAGATATCCTTTTTCAGGGAGTTAAGATGAGTATAAGGAGGATAAGCCAGTCGCCGGTGTGTTGGTGTTTTCCACTTAGAAAAATACTTCACTTTGTGTGTAAGTACAGGGTTGGTCGTTCAAGAAGCAACCCCATAACTTTAACAAGCAACATTTTCTGGTTCCAGTAGCCTTAGTAAAGCCATTTATGCATACAGTCAACGAACAAGACGTCCTGATAAAAACATCAAAGTCATACGAGATTGTGTTGAGGAAGATCCAACAACCACAAGTCGAGTGTGCATCGCTCTCAGGCATCCCTCAAATATCTCTCAACGAATTTGCAAGCATCAGCTGACTGGCTGAGGTCAAATGCGTCATGACAACGGTTTGTTTATGAAAAAACTGAGATTGCGTTGGTGATGTAGGAAAAAAAATTAACACAGTCTCTGCTCATGTATCTTCGTTGCAGTCTCAACAACGATTGATCGGACGAGTGTGTGAATACGTGTGATATGATCGAATTCCATGCTGAGCCCATGTGACGTAGCAGTCGAAATTACTCGCACAATTTTATTTTTTCTAACCTGGTAATCTATCATCTTCGACACAATTTTAATGCTTTTGAACGAGGACATTCAGTAAACATTTATTTTTATTTCTTTCATTCAGGTGTTGTTCATTCGTTGATGCTCTCAGAAAAAATAAAAATATATATACATAAATAGTACTGAGGCTTTTGAAATTAATTATAAATTGGATTCCAAATGGAGAACTCTTTTCGCAGAAAAGTTCCTGTTCAGAACTCTATCGCGAAGCAAAGATCTCGTTCAGAGTAAAATGTGCTCAAGCAACTATGGTATGTTCCTTTAGCTCCAATTGGTAATTATGATGAGCATGTTTCCTATTGAAAGTGGTTATAGTTCTGGTAGTTGTAATCGTAGTGACAATGATTATATGTTGTGGTAATGGTAATGATTAATGTAATGGTAAATATTATAGTAGTGGTAATGATTCTAGTAATGGTAATTATTAAAGTAATGGGAATGATTATAGTAATAGTAATGATTATAGTGACAATGATTAAAGTAAAAGTAATGATTATATTGTAGTAATGGTTATAGTAACGTAAATGGTAGAAGCTGTGGTAATAATAATGTACCGGTAATATAACATTATTACTAATGGTTATGATTACAGTAATGGTAATAATCATAGTAATGGTAATGATTACGGTAATGGCAATGATTATAGTAATGGCTATAGTAACGCTAATGGTTGAAGCTGTGGTATTAATAATGTACCAGTAATGCAATATTATTGGTAATGGTAATGTTTATATGTAGTAATGATTACGGTGATGGGAATTATAATTGAAATGGTAGTCGTATTGACTGTGATAACTGCTATAGTATTTTTATGCCAATGGTAATGATTTTAGTAATTGTTACGGTATCGTTAATAGTAATAGCAATAGCACTGGTGATGTAATCGAATTAATAATGGTAGTGTTTACCATAACGCTTTAGGTGATGGTAATCATAATGGAAATAATAATCGTATTGAGAGTGGTTATAGTCATATTTGTGGTTATAGTAATCATTATGGTAATGAATGTGGTAACATTAATGGTAGAGATTGCGTTAAAAGCAAAAGTACTGATAATGTGATTGTACTGCTTATGGTAATGGTTATTGCAATTGGTATAGTAATTGTTATGGTAATGATTACAGTACTAGTTGCAGTTGGGGTGATGGCTAGGATTATGGCAATGGTAATGAGTATAGTAATGAATGTGGTAACGAGAATGGTAGAGGCTGCGGTAAGAACAAAAGTACTGATAATGGGATTGTACTGCTAATGGTAATGGTTATAGCAATAGTTATAGTATTTATTATGGTATGGGTATAGTAACGGTTATGGTATTGATTAAGTTAATGATTGCAGTAATGGTTATGTTATTGCCTTTATTATTGGTTGCGGTAAAAGTTATTTTGAAGGTATTGGCAATGGTACTGAAAACTTTACTGATATTGGTAATGGTAATGATAATTGTAATGATAACTGCAGTAATCATAAAAGTTATATTGATGTTGGTTTACTAAAATTTTCCGAAATAACTTTTTCCAAAACAAATTCCTATAGATTTGACTTCCAAAGCTATAATCACTTTGAAAATGCTTTAGTATATAATAAAATTCTCCGCCTCTCTACTTTACAAAACCGTAATTGTTCTTCAAAATAAAATGCCTTAAAAAATAGTCTGCCCTCTTACCTTGCATGTTGTGGGCCAACGAAGCCTGTATCATGCGCTGAGCTGGCAGTTATTTGAGCATCTGTGATTTCACCAGACTCCATGCCCAGTGGTTGCTTGCAAGTAGCTAGAAGGAAAAGAAAAAAATTTAGTTAGATACATTGACTTAAAAATAAAGTTTTTACATTCTTAACTAAACAAAAAATATAAAAAAGAAATTTAATAAAAATATATTAAAAAATAAAAAACGAAAAAATACCACAGAAGCCTCAGAGGTGTGTTTTATGAGTGGCAGTGGAAAAAATGACTGGAAAAAGTTAAAAAGGAAAAAAAGTATTTTACATTTTAGTGAGAAACAAATATTATTTCCCTTTTTTGTTAGCATAATAGATGACTTGCTCCGAAAAACAGAAAACCCAATAACCCGTCCAAAATTCCCAAACACACCAAGCTAACAGCGCAGCACTCCACTCCATTTGTCGCTATTTTTGAAAGCTCATTAGTAGCTGTCACTTATTATACAAAAAAAGTGTAATTATTAAAGAAAGAAACACAAAAATTAATGCTCAAAAAAGAACTTATTAGTTTGAAAAAATGAACACGCACAAAACAAAAATGAAGAGCAACAACAAATAAACCGCTTTTGTGTCATAAAAAGCTCACAGTCTGTCAAACCCATGCATCAAACCAACTGATGCGCGCAACAGAGCTGCCGCACAGACAGAAGAGCTGATGGGACCTAAAAGAAAATGATCAGTGGTGGAAAGTCGACGGTACAATGGAGTTAATTTTTTTTTTTTTTTCAACTCAAACTTGCAACTAGACAATGCAATGCCACAGTTCAATTGAGTACAGCTGGTTAAGTGTTGGGCTCATTGATGATACGAATATGAATCGGTAGTGGGCGGATGCACGCCGCGTAGAGCTCAAAGAGCTCTCAATGCAACGTAACAGGCGACATGCATACTGCAGTCTGCCAGTGTTTAACGGGAATGTTCGCGTGATTTTTTCGCATGACTTTATTGCAAAAGAAAATAAAATGATAAATAAAACATAAGCGGCAACTGAAAGTCTGATACGCCAGCATAGTACAGGAGAAAAAAAGAGAGAGAGGAGAGAAAGGGAGAAGGGCCAACGATAGACAAGTAAGCTGGGAAGCAGCTACATAGACGGACAATGGCAGGGAAAGACTGCCAAGTAAAGCGAATATTTTTGTCTTTTACTTTAGTAAAAGACAAGACAGATGAGCTTATGAAAGCAAAAAAAAAAAAAATTAGTACGCATCTTGTATCTCGCAAACACGAATGAATTTGATGGAAAAAGCAGCGTCGAGTTGCATCCCTGAGGTCTTGAGTGCAGCTGAGTGGTGGCAACCTCGAAGATTTGCACGCGATGTGTGCTACTCAAATCTGTATCAAGTGTAGGAGATGCATATGTGAATTTATATACATACAGTTATGGACAAATAAATAGAAACACTACTCGTTTACCAAATATGTATAATTTCTTTAAAATTTTTTTTTTAAATATTATTACTAAATTTTGTTTTAAATAAAAAAAAATATGTAAAAGAAAAAACAATATTTAAAAAATTAAATTTATTCAGCGAAAATAAATTAAAATTAAAACAAAAAAAGATTTATATTCAAAATTTTAGAATTTTCATTTCCTTTGGCCCTGGAAAAAATTTAATGATCAACGTAAAAAACGATTTTCGAAACAACGGCGAGTTTATGAAAAAAACAAATTTTAGAAAATATTTAAATTTTTTTTTAAATAAAAATTATTATTAACGTTTTTTGTTTAATAAAACAATAAAATGAAATATTTTCAGCGCCAAAGAAAATTAAAATTAAAAAAAAAATAATTTTTATGCTCAAAATTTTCATTCTCTTTGGCACTGAAATTATTTAATTTATCGTGAATAAATGTTTTCCTTACAAAAAAATTGTCGGTCCAAAAACACAAGTCCAAATTTGGTCAAGATTTACTGCTTTATAAGTGGGGTGGACTAAAAAGTTGAGATTTCGAGGAAAACTCGAACGGTGCGGTTTGCATCTGACTGAGTGAGGCTGAGCATAAATTAAGAGAGGAGTTTTTAGGCATTTTTACCTCCTTAATCGGTTGAAAAGTTTTGTTTTTGTTTATGTATTTAGTTTCATGGTAGTCGGTACAGCACCTTCTCTGTCAATTTCCTGCACTTCAGAGCAGCCGGGCCAAATATCTTGGCGATTATTTCTTTGAAGAACTGGGAAGTTTCCAAAATGTCTCAGTGGACGGACTATTTTTCTTCTTAAAAAGATCTAAGTGATTTAAGCGACTTAGGGGATGGAAATAAAATACAGGTATCACAATGGCCCCACGGCCTTACTTTGTGAGGTCTTAGGCAACCAACTTGGCTAACCTTCGTGACTATCAAAAAGTCCTATTCGAAAAAGTACCTCCAATCTGATCACTCTTTACTTGATACCGCCGTTTTTTTCTTAATAACACTGTACGACAAAATGGAGCGAAGGAAAAGACTATGTTGTGGTATAACAGTTATGAAAGCTTAGGTATAACAGTTATGAAAGCTTAGGATCTCTAGGAAATTGGGTGCGGTTTTGTCCGTTACCATCAAAATTGTTTTTATAGTGCACTGAAATTTCCCTAATTTGGTCTCAAGTTAATCTAA